>JAUYWH010000027.1:7947311-8122268 GCA_034779795.1 Ctenopoma multispine | reverse complement strand
AAAATACTATATATATATATATATATATATATATATATATATATATCCTCCATCACCCATTCTGTACTCCCAACTGGTAGAACTTCATAGCAGTGGCCACTCCACTGGTTGAACTGGGTTCTCCCAAATCTTTGTTAAAATCATCACAGTTGTTTTAAAAGCCATCAAACCATTACACAGTTGAGAGCTGCAATTCATTTGGTAAACTACACCATGACAGCAACAACAATGCCCCTGTGTGTCATGCACAAAGGAAAGGCAGGAAAGGCTTTTATTTTGTCTTGGACTGAACCATGTATCAGAGATGGGCAAGACCACTGGAGAAAAATCATCACACATTACTTCCTGTGGCTGGCTAGAACACAGCACCCAGGATCATTAGGGCAGGTTTGACTTGACTAGCATATTCTATAAAACTTCTAATGTAAAAGTTAATCATTTTGAGATTTGTATGGGTGTTTACATATAACACTCAACACCAGATATCACTTCTTAAAGCCCACAAAAAGCTCTCAATCAGTTTCTTATTAAGAGTAATAGGGTCCTACTTAAAGTATTTTCTGATAAAGTCAGAACATTTTTGGTATTTTACATACGAATTCTATAGTTACTATTCTATAGTTGCATTTTGTATTGCTGTTTTGTTTGTTTAATTAGGCAAAGCTCTGTGAGAAGAGGGGATATCTGTCAACTATTACGATGCTAGAGCTGAATCAAAATGTCATGATAGCTGTGGTGTTGTCTGCTTTACTTTACTTCGCTTGGTAAATGCTTTTATCCAAAGCGACTTCCAAGGAGCTAGCACTGAGTGTCTTGCTCAAGGACACACCTGGTATGGGGGATGGGCTAGGAGTCTGGGCTGGTATTCAATCCTGCCACCTTCTGCATCCCACTCTGATGCTTAACCCATTGAGCTAACAAGTCACTGGTAATGTCTGCTAATGTTGCCAGGCCAAAAATCAATCAATACTCATTAAATTATAGGATAATATTAAAAGAGATATTCTTCAAATCTAGAAGGTCTTCAATAAAATTTTTTTTTAATTTATGTAGACATCTGCAGAAAGAATGGCTGAAGAGTGGTGGGAGGTTGCATTAAACCCTGATGTTTATTTGAATCATTCATCCAGCTATTCATTTTGTATACCCACATATCCCAGCATTCACTGGGGGAGACAGTGTGTGAGCCAAATATGGCTTTAATTCAGCTTGATTTCAGCAAGTAAAGTTGTGCCTCTTCTGATGTCAATTTCTATTTTATGTCTGTGTTTTAGCTTTTTGAAAGAGTCTTCATCAGTAATTTAATCATTAAAACCATTAGGGGCTTCGATGCTCTGAAAGCAAATTATTTTTTCTAGTTGACATGATCTGATTTCTGTTATTAAATGATTAAGTGTAATCAACTTACGTTCTTCAGAAGACTTGGCACATGGGAAGAAACAGGCAGCAGAATCATTTTAAAACACCAGACTACTGTATTTCTATGATTGGCCTCTTCTAGACACAAACAAACAGGAAATGGTGAACTGAAGTGAGGGCAGCTGTTTCAGATCAGGGCCCATGGGAGACAGTGGGGACACTGCCAGTAGAGGAGCCTTTAGTCTGGCTCCAAGCAAGCCACTCTGCATCATCATCATTACCACCCTGCAGCTTCAATTACAGGGCATGGACCAGCATCGCACAAGAGCGATGCCTAGAGGAGCTTTTATTTTGGGAAGCTTGGTGCTGCTGTAAGAAAGTGCTATAACTGCTCATTCACTGTCTCCACCACAGAAATGACTGCAGTACTACAGTGAGGTGGGGGATAGACATCCTGGGCTGAGGTATTAATCAGAGCTCTGTACAATGTTTCCTATCCAGCAGTGTGCATTGGTGGAGGTCCTGAGCAAAGACCTAAGGCTGACAGTAACCTACTCATTATCCACTGTCACTGATGGCCTCTGCCTTGTAATTAGGTCTGAGTGAGTGTGCATTACCGTGTCCACACTCTGTAACAAATAAAAATACAATGCACAACTAAACACAGGGAATCATTTTATATCAAAATTCATGTCATTAACATTCTTTACCCTTTTTATTGCCTCATTTCCCTCTGCAGCTGCTTCATTGGGGTCTCAAGCTTAAGAGATGTTTAAAATAATGATATGACTAGATCAATGGGCTGATGGGTACTGACTGACTACATCTTCTACAGAAGTGACTAGAGCTTTATGCATTTTTTCTCTAGTTGTATAGCTTTAGGCCAAATTGAGTTCACCATTTTTCAGCATAGGGATGAAAATGTCCTTAGTCTACAGTGCAGCACATGGATGATGTTTTAACAGTCAAGCTTAATCTTCTCAAGCCTCTGTAATACCTTTTACATAGAAGTGCTTGGCATATGCGCACATTGCAATATTCAATAACATAGACTAAAGTGACAGTGATGCCAGTGCTAATAACCCACCCTCAGCCCCTCAATTTGTTGACCAAGGCCACACACACACAGACACACACACACCATCAGACTGGGCCAGATATAAACCATATGTAAGATTGGAGACCAGTGAAACAGCAGAAAGATGAACAACAGAATACAGTGAGCATACAGTACTTTAGTATTTTTAGTATTACTAGTTCAACAGCTTTCTGTCAGTTTGACTTGTGTTTCCCATAAATGTGGGAGTTAGGGCACTAGCCGTTTCACCCTTGGCAGCAACAAGCAACAAGTGTTTGTGATAACTGCCACTTACTTACGTCACTGTGAAGGAACGTCTGCACTTTTTAAGGAGCATCAAGAGCCTGTTTAAGGTCATGCCACAAAATTTCAGTCAAATTAAAATCTGGACTTTGACTTGGTCGCACAAAAACCTTACACTCCACTTCTTGAGCAATTCAGAATTGGACTCACTGGTGTGTTTCAGATCATTGTCCTGCTGCATAACCCAAGTGTGCTTGAGCTTGAGGTCACAAACTGATATCCTTCAGGAATTACTGGTAGAGCACAGAAACCTGAATTATCCTAACGATTTCAGTTCCCAATTCAAAATTGGTATCTGGCAGAATAGAGTAACATCCTGTAAAACCAACAACAAGAACATCAGATTACTTTGTATTTATTACCACTGTAGCTTGAGTTTACCGTCCATTATTTCTGAAGCTCTGCAAATGAAAACTGTGGATTAACCTGAAAGTATGAAATGTACAGCACAGTTGAGACGCTGAGAAGCCATAGTTGTATCGTGATCATACTGTAGGTGGTCCGAGGGAGACACTCACACACAGTGCAGCCAAAAGCCCGAGACACAATGAGGAATGAATAGGAGTCTAAATGTTTATTTACCCATGAAGGATGCTACAAGCAACACATTTTTTATCCTTATAAATTTTCTTACAAGGCTCCTACCGGAGACCATATCAAGCTCATTAAACATCTGGAGTTCATTATGGCTGGACTAAAAATGACTGGACTTCATGTTACTTCAAATTTATAGTTGCCTGGATGCCTAAAAAAAATAGATAAAAGAACAACTACACTGAATTTAAACGATGATGTGTGTCTCATTCTCTGGTTTCACATACAGGCACAGTAACTAAATTGTATAACAGAGTACTATGACTCAAAGGAATTTCCTTCAACAGCTAAAACATAAATCTAAAATGTCAACTATGGATTTACGGTGTCTCTGTATAGCAGAATTATTCTCCAGTGTTAACTGCAGATGCCATTTCATCAGCTTAGCAATTATGATTTATGACCATCAAATGCAGTCCTTGTAACCATTGCTCTAAAACATAGGTGCTGTCCTGTGTAAAGCTAGAGGAATATATGCTGGCATGTGTGTTTTTGTTGGCGCGAATACACCGAGGGCCAGTTATACATGCCGTTCCCCTGACAACAACTGTTGGAATGCTGACATACCGCTCAACCACCTTCGTAAACAGCACCAATTGGTAAAAAAGCCTCTCTCTCCATAGCCAACATTTCCCCATAAAACTCTCAGGGCAGACTGTCCCCATGAGTGAGCCTGTCCGCCCAGAAAGCACAGGGAATTCAAAGTGCCCCAGTTTGCTTTTCCACTCCAGGGGAAAGAAAAACAAGCACGCTGATCAATCAGTGGGGATGAGGACAGACATGCTGCCTGCACACTGGCCACAATGGACCCCAGAGCTAAAAGGCTACAGGTCTATGTGAAAAGGCCTCACACAGTCCAGTCACAGAGCTCACTATGCAGAGAAGATGAAAACATCGCTCCATCGTGGCCACAGCCAGCACTGCTCCCCTGACATTGGCTTGGCTTAGCACAGCAATGGTCTGCCAAACCAAACAGCAGCCCCACTCATGTCAAACCTGAAATAGTACATAACTCTGAGCAATCATATTTAATGGAAAGATATACAGACATGTCTGTATTTATTGATGGAGAAGAAGATACTACAGGTGCATTTACCTCTATAAGTTTTCAATTTAGAAGATTAAAAAAATACTTTCTTATATATTCAATATTCAACCAACAGTGCGTGCAATTTAAAGTTTTACACTGACTCCATAAAAAAAACTAAAAACAAACTTAGTTCTATTCCTGCATGCCAACTCTCCATTTCTGCTCCAAAGCAATGACCACAACTTTGCTCTCCAATCTACCACAACCTCCAGAAAAGAGCTGGATAAAGTCAGCCACTGGTGTGCAGGCAGGCCAGCTATGAGAAGAGTAGCAGACAAAGAAATGCCCTCTTTGGATAAAGAGCTTAGTGACACACATACAGCCAAGGCCACTCCACCCAACTTAGTATAGAGTGGAAAAGTTTGGTCTGCACAGGACCAAAACTGTGTGTCACCCTGCACTAGGCCTACTCTATGACTGATATTTAAAAAGAAACCTCACTGATCCAGCACAAGATCAGGCAGCCCACCAAGGCAACCCTCAAGAACCTCACAGCGCAGAAACTGCAAACCCAGACATGGAGCCTGGTTCTAATGACCCTGTAATGGGTTAGGTCTTGTGAAAAGCAGTTTGGTTTTGGCCCTGCCCATCGCAGCAGAGATCCTCTTGTGGTCACTTCCTGATGATATAAACAGATGCTCTGAATCATGACAGTAGCTGGCCAGTTCAGATAAAATCTCATGCCCGGCTTTGAGGAATACTAGGATGCCTTGGGTCCTTTTGTCATGGTGAAGAGTTACTGTAGAACCATAGTGCCCCTGCAGAGCACTTCGCTCTCAGGGTGTTGGTCTACTTCTAGTTCCTAGAGTTTCTGGATGTAGAATGGGAAGCAGAGCCTTTAGCTATCAAGCTCCTCTCCTATGGAACCAGCTTCCACTTCAGGTTTGGAGGGCAGACACCCTCTCTACCTTTAAGATTAGGCTAAAGACCTTCCTTTTTTCATAAAGCTTATAGTTAGAGCTCATATGCCAATACTGCCATTACCTGTGTGTCTTCTCTGTCCCGTAGTTCTGCGGCAGATGACCGCCCACCATGAGCTTCGTTCTGCAGGAGGTTTCTTCCGTTAAAGTGAGTTTTTCCTCTCCACTGTCACCTAGCGCATGCTCAAGTGGGACTGTTGGGTTTTCCAGATTATTTTGTATTTACTTATATTCTGCAAGATCTTAAACCTTACAATGTAAAGTGCCTCGAGATGACTTTTGTTGTGATTTGGCCCTATATTAAGAAAACTGAATTGAATTGTAGTAGATACTGAATCCTATGAACTTAGCCAGTATACAAAAGTACAGTTTACAGTGTTACATGTAATACAACATTTCGATAGATTTACTCACTTATTCCTCATTTTCCAATATGTATCAAAAGTTACGCTGTTTTAAGTTTTACTGTTCTCCTTGCATTCGTCTTTCCTCTTAACAAGGTCAGTGGTTGGTTTCTTCACAACACATCAGGGTGAATGCTTCCTGCAAAGCCTTTCTATTTGAATGTTGTTTGCCATTTACTTTTACCAGGCAATAATGAAGACGGTGAGCAAAGACATGTTGGTCTAATAATAAAGTTATCTGATAATCTGTACAAGTGTTTCTGGAGATTTGATCTTCTCTTTTCTGAATGCTTCCCGGAACAAAGACACAAACCCACGCCCTCTGACTGAGGTCACTTGGCCTCATCAACACACAACTGTTCACAGCACTTGATCAAGATAAAAAAAATATTAATTCACATGGCCAAATGTTTATGGTTTTGAAAACATAAAGGTCACTGCAGATGTCTGAAATTTGTTTACTATTCAAGTTCACAAAAAAATAATTAGAAATATGAATGATTCCCATAGAGACCGCACATGCCCAGTCAGGTGGAAAAAGTCTTGAGATATCATACATGTTTTCTATATAATAAAAAAGAAGTTTGGACTGATGAGGCACATTGCTATGCCCAGGCAGCCGCTGGGCTCTGCAGAGTGGTACAATGGCTTAAATACAGTTTGGGAATGTTAGCAGGCTCCATGGTACCCACTCCACTGCCGGTGGAGCAGGCAGACAGAGGGCTCTTCTCCAGCTCCCATCACACAACGACAAGCTTTGTGACGTGAAGACAAACAGTGCACCAGCCTTCCACAGCCTCTGCCATCACAGCCACTATTGTACAGGGGCCTGTTCTCAGGATATCCAACACCCTGGAAAACGGGAGATCCTGTTGAGCATCCCCCTCTCTTTACTCAGGGAGCCATAAAAAGAGGTGGAAAAACCTTTTAGCTACTTTTCAGAGAGGCTGATCATGTGATACAGCAGCACTCTGCACCTTTCAGGCAGGACAGAGGCCCTTGTTATGCTGGCTCCACATCTGAATGTTCAGTGGACTACTGTATTCCTGCCAGCCCATGCAGCATACAGTGCTATGAATATATGAGAATATATCATTCCAAGAGCACAACAACGAAAAATCCACAAGGTTATAAAATAACTCAGGACAACATCTAGAGAACTGCAGGCCTCACTTGCCTCAGTTGAGGTCAGTGTTCATGATACAAGAAGAGACTGGGCAAAAATGGCCTGCATGGGAGAGTTCCAAGGTGAAAACCACTGCTGAGCAAAAAAAACCCAGAAAGACTCTTGATCAAACATCTAGATCATTCCAGACTGAAGAAGAAGACTTTTGAGCAAATATTCTGTAGACTGATGAGACAAAGGCTGAACTGGTGTCCGTTAAGTGTGACAAATATGCAAAATAATAAAAATAATCAGGAAGGAGCCAAATGCTTTTTCACAGCACTGTAAAACGCTGTGTCCCCATAGTAGGCCTGTTCCCAGACATTTCCCCATGAAGCACTCTGACAGAACTCCACTCAGTAATCACAGCTCTGTGGCGGGAGGCTCGTTACCACATTAAAACCAGGGTAGACATCACTTGGAAGAAGGGGTCAGCCAAAACCCCAAAAATGCTGATTTATTAGGCTGGATGATGGTAAACACGAAGGCTGTCAGGCATAGATAACAGAGCAAGCAATTCAAATTAGCTGTAAGCCTACACCTTAATTCCAAAAAGAAAGTTAAATTCACCCCAAAAAAAGCAAAGTTCATATTGGAGTGATGGGAGATGTAAAAAATGTAAGTGAATCCCAGAGGATACAAAATGATGCAGATTCCAACTTAAGAAATATCAGACAAAAGGGTGAATATAAAAAACAGTAAGAAGAATGGGAGAAAGGGTGACTCCAAAAATACCACAAAAATGTGAGGCTGTTCCAGATGGACAGCCATGAGAAGAGTGTGCTCATTCTTCAGGGCTCACTGATGGAGCTCCTTAGCCACAACACAGTCCCTAATGTGTTCCTTGGTCCGCCAATGCGGAAGTTTGCTGGCCACGGCCTCACTATAACTCCACAGTGGGTTTTTAAATGTAGTTTCATCAGCGTTTATATTTTCCTGAAGGTTACAAATCAGTGAGAAACAGTACACTGATAAACATAGCACATCAAATGATGTATCAGTAAGCTGAACTGAGCATGTGTACTTTAACTGCTCTAGACAACTTACCCATTTAGCCAAATAATTTGAAATTGTTTGTAACAACTTGCCAGCCAAAGGGATCCATGGCACAGAAAAGAGACTTCACTTCCAAGTGTAAGCCTTTGTCAGTGAAGAGCTCTCTCATCTCCAGTCCAGTCTACTGTCTGCCTGTGGCCTCAGTCAGCCAAGTTAACATCACATAATACACTCATGTCAGTTGAATCTGTTTAAATAGGGAGCCAGTCAGAGAGCCGATTCATGTCTACACACCCTTCCTGCCTTAAAACAACTTGGAAGGAGACAACGTGCCATGTGGCTTTGCAGTCACATCACAGTTATTAATAGAGATTCCTACTCTTGCATTCTTAAAGAATTTTGCAGGAACCAGATTTTATTGCGATCTCGACTAACAAGAGAATTTAATTTCAATAACAACTAGTCAAAACTGTTCAGACAAGCAATAACTGCATCCTGAAAAGACCTATATGGCTGCAGGTTACATTAGTTACTGATTTCATTGTTAATCTTTCTCTTTGTGACAGTGTGAGAGCTCTGATGCAAGTCCCCAATCTAAGAGGCTAGACATCACTGAGTGACCATGCGAACAACAGAAAGAAAATCCCACACTTTGAGAATTTAAAAAGGAAAAAAAAGGATCTTCTCAGCCAGCAGCCCCTTAGAAGGAGCACTGTAATGTTTTGAAGTTCAAACCTTTGCATATTTATCTAACTTTACGTAATGTCCAGAGTGATAAAAATGTCTGGAATTTCTTGAGCCATTACAAAAGGTCTTGTATGTTTTTTCCTGCTCGGTCATCTCAGATGTTCTGTCTTCAGTGGGATCCATGCTTGAGACTAAGCGTGTAGGCATAGCTTAAATAGCTCATGATGAACTTTCCCACAACATTTTCCCTCTTTAACTCATTGAAGCCTTTCCAAAAGCTTGAGTCTCCCTTCTTGGTTTTGTTGCTGGAATGGTAAATAAGAACTGCATAGTTTTGCTGCAGTCTCATGATAACCCCAAGTTTGTATTTTAACACTTTAATATTTCACTGCTTACAAAGACAAATGCGTCTCCATTCAGACAAGTAAAGGTTAGGGCCATTGTAGAGACATAAAGTAATCATTTTTTCTTAGAGCACACCCTGAATGAAACAGCTCTAGACTGTTGTTCAGCTTAATGTCAGACATTTTCAAAGGCTGACATTTTAGCACTCCCCAATATAAAAATGTCAAACTTTATGCTTTGTATGCTGCCTTTCCTGTGAAGTCCACATGCACATACAGTACACTGGAGTCCACAATTTTCATTTGTAGAGCATATTCTTTGGCATCAGAGGTTCACAATTCAAGGTGAAAGGACAAAATGTGTAAAATTGTATTGTTCTTACAGACTGTAGCAGTGCAGTCAAAATAGCTATATCTCCCAGAAATACAGAGGCAAACCAAAAGTGGTTTCTTGGCTGCAATCCTTCCACAAAGACCATTCCTGATCAAGTTTCTTCAAACTATAGAGAGTTCAATTTGGCATTCAGATTAAGCTGCCAGATTCTGAGCCAGGTTCTTGCTGGAATTATTCTGGCCTCCTATTTTCCTTGACCTCTCTTATTCCTCAGGGGTCACACTCAACATCTGTTAATTTAGACTGTAACTGTTTTTCTTTTTGAATATGTTTTTTCAGTACTGTGTACATACAGTATTTTCCATATTTTTACCTGTACTCAAATAAAGAGTAACCCAAAACATACCCAGCTTCTAATCCTAATTGCTAAATATCAGAAATTATATATATATAAAAAAACAGAGGCTAACTCCCTGTCAGACACTGGGTTTGTGTTGTTGTTGTGCATGCAACATAGTGTACAATATGGAACATAGTGTAAATGCAAAATATGCGATTGCGTTGCTATTTTATGGCTGGAATTCAGATGTTTTTCTTTTGCACACAGTGATTAAATAAATAGTGACAAGAGTCTTGATAACATATCTCACCCTGCTTCAAAAGCGATATTTTTAATCAGAGAAATAAAAAGATGATTTAGCTTAAACCAACCTGTGACAGTGGTCTCGACAGCCTGTGACTCCTCTCCTCTGGAGACCATGAGCGCAGCTGGACACTACAACATAAGGACAACAGAGTCAGTGGTAGATATGTGTGATTTGGAGCTGGGCAGGATATATACATCATATACCGTGGCTCATCTATGCCATGGAAAAGTATCAACACTGACTTTACATAATTTATGTGCTTTAATATGTCAGGTATTTGCTAAATTAGCCAAAAAGAGACATGCCCCATTGAGAGCAAAAATTATATTAACACCCAAAACACAATCAAATAAGTGCAGAGCATTAAGCTTCAGTCCAGACATGGGGAGAAAAGTCGAGTTTGAACTGTGACCTACTAAAAGCTGTCCGAGAGAGTCAACAAATGTCCACACACAGAGAAAAGCATAGTGAACGTTCCACATTCTGCCTTTTGTTAAAGTGAATGCAATCAGTGGAATGTGATACCCACTGCATATCTTTTGTTACTACAGTACAATCCCATGGCTCCACTTTCTATCATTCCTATACCTATTGACTCCAAGCCTGTTGTGAAGTCAAGAGAACACTTGTTGCAGCCTTTTGTCCTGATGTAAGCCTATTTAAGCAGTGAATTAACAGGTTTCTAAAAAAGACTCTAGTGTGGAGTCCTAAAATATCGTAAGACCTTATCGGACCGTATTCATGCTGGAATAGCTTCTTTTTAACCTAAACTTTCAGGCAGAGTTTCCAAACTGTAATTTGCAAGAAATGAAATTGCACTAGTACAATGCAGGAACGAACAAACTAGCAAAAGTATATGTCCAAAATCTCCAAATACTAGAAGCAAGCTAATATAATTGTAATAAAAGTAATATTGATTTTGTTTTTATATAATTTGAAAATTATGTGGTGGCTTCATCACACCACACTGTTTTACTCACAGGAAATTATTAGTATCTGCCACAAAAAACTTTTTGTTATAAACTTCAACATCTCATTTCATCAGATTTGCAAAAAAGATAAAATTTTATTCAGATGCTTGACCATAGCAATGCTTTGCATCAACATTAAAAGCAACAGGTTAGGGCAGCTACCTCTTGTTGGTGGTGGGGGATGTCAGGCTCTCCCTCTTCCCATTGGGGCTGGCAGGCTCCAGTGAGTAGGGTCCAGGGGACAGTGACACAGGGCTAGGGATGGTGTACTCTCTGTAGTTCTGGTTCTCATCGCGACTCACTATCAAAGCGTCCTAAAAAACATCACAAGAGAAACATTACTGGCTTAGTATCTGTTGAATCTAACTTGATCTTTACTACTGCATTTTTATCATACCAGTATTGAAAGGCTTAAGTGAGATAATGAATACCTGTGAGACTGTTACCACACAGATTTACAGAGGCAAATGCTGTATCTGTCTTTAGACTTCTTCTGTATATAGACTATAGTATGTTATGCTCTGGAACTCATCATTACCATTTCAATGATTCAAGGAACAAGCAGTAAATCTCTAGAATGTCTTTTTTCATTTCCATGATAAGGACAGTGAAATAAACAGATGTGTGATGTATGCATGAGCAGAAATGAATACCCTGTGTAGGCAAAACAAAACATTACCCAAATTAAAAGACACTTCTGTGCTATGTTGTGAAACAAAAAAACAGATGGAAAACAGATTTCTAGACATCAATTTCCCACATGATGTCCAGTAATCAAGGCAAACAGACAGATCAAAGCTCCTACAGGCTGCAACACTGACCTGGAAGCGTCCCGAGAGTTGTTCAGGTGTGCCGATTCCATTGGTCTGTCCTGGACTGGGAGGCTCAGATCTTGACAGACAGAAAAAAAAAGCAGAGATTAACAGACTTTTAACAACTACCTTCAATTCAAGCATGTAGGATAAAGTTTCATCCTACTCCTGCTGAGTTTCAAGGAACAGATTTTTTAAGCACAGAAAATGATAAGCAAAGGAAAAATAATCAATTTGATTAAGTGTGAAAGTGTTCTGGCAAGCAGCCATCAAGCAGAGGGACGAGTACTGCAGACTATCCTGTTGCTGAAAATATATTCCCCATTGATTTAAAAACAACTTTTGCTTTACTTTCTTAAATAAAAAAAAACACTTTTTGTATGCAATTCTACAAATGGATTTTAAGGGGAAAATATAGGCAATATTAGTGCCAATGCAAACACACAGTGCACCCCCTGGATGCAAAGCCAGAGGCTGACTGGCTCTTGGATGAGCCTGGGGTAATGAGGCACACAGGAAGACTTGGATGCCTGTGGCAAATCACCCAGAAGCACACCTCTCATGGCCTGGCCTCCACATACAGCACTGTGCACTGGAAAGAAATGGCAAGAAAACAAAAACTGATACAGAAGCTGCATAACAGCTCTTCCTTCCCTGTAGAAGAGATTAATGTGGCAGGACTGAAAAAGTAATTGCTTTGAATTGGGAACTAAAGATCTGAAATATGTTCATCTTGTATTTTAAACCTTTACTTTACATCATGTACATCAGAACACCAGAAATAAACACACAGTAGTGATCTCCAGTCTATAACCAATTACCTCTGCTTATAGAAGATTTCCTGATAAAAATGCTAACTTGCAATGTACCATATAGTTGTGAAACTGATATAATCAGGGCTGGATCAATCGATTTTGGATATTCGCTTGTCGGTTTCAATTTTGATATTTGGATATTTGTTTAATTTGCTTTTTCATTACTGAATGTATGATATCAGTAATAATTCAATTTTATTTGCACTAATGTGAAAATAGGATAGGATATATCTCAGCTTGGGCACCTGACTTCCCCCACACTCAACCCAGTGAATGTAAACACTTTATCTGGATGATAACAAGAAAATTAATTAGCATTGCTGGAAATAGAGCAACGGAGCAAACACACACAACACAACACAAAATAGACTGTCACCCTACACACTACCTTTGTGTACTGGTGTAATACAGTCATTTCAACACGGCTGGAGCACGTTAACGCTACTACATCATTAACAAGACAAATGAATCCTCCTGGCACACAACAGAAGACAAGAGAAGAGTAATGGGTAAGTCTAAGGCTTAGTGAGCTAGCTATCTGATTATGATTTATTGGGCTTATTTTACTGGAAAGAAAGGACATTTATTATTTGAATTTAATCTGATAATTTATTGAGTAAGCTAGTTTATTGTAGTTCATTCTGTTCTTTGTGTCTGTACTGGAACTCAGACTATTTGCTGACTAGTAAAACCGAAGCTCTGGAGTCCAAAAAAAAAAAAAAAAAAAAGGTATTTGGAACAGCCCTACATAATGTCAGCACTTGAAACCCTTTGTTGATACTAGCTGTTCACAGCTGTCATCAGGGGAAGCAGGATTCCTTTAACTTTACAATATAAGAAAACCTTTCTATTCTGAGAATTTAACACTTCAAGAGAGTTCAAGAGGATTCTCTTGAACTATTAAACCAACTAGTGTTAACTAACTAAAAAGGCCAATGACACAGATGGTCTGGTTGGTTTGTTATGTCTGGTTTACAGTCTTTGTTAAACCTTTGTATACAGCAGCAGATATGCCTATAATCAACTGTCTTCCATTCTGAAGATGAGCAACACCAGTTACGTGATGATGTGGTGCCCAAACCACTGTTGGTTGAGTGAGGATAAACTCCCAGCTCCACATCTGGTTGGTAAAGACGTGCTCTCCACCAACAAAAGAACACATTAAACATTACACGTTGCACTAAATAACTCCTTACAGCGATGTGTTCAAACATCATTCTAGTAGGTAATATTCTTGGTAAGGGGCATTAAGACAGGAGACTGCATAAGTGCATAAAAGTCTTGGTACTGGAAACAGCCGAGCTCCCACTGAGTGAACACAGTGGGATAAAAGGCATGTCAGAGCTACACAGTGGCATTGTCCCGGGCAGGCAAGGTGTAATGATGCCATTTCTGGTATGGTGGGAGATATGAGGTCATCAGGGAAAATTCACTCACACGGACATAGACATTCAAGAAGAAAGTATGCAACAGTGTGTGTGAGCATGCAATTTACGATAAAGACTAGGAAAGAGTGACAGGATTACAGCGGTGATAAGAAAAGAGTGTTTACGGAGGCTCTTTAATCAAAATGTCAGCCAAAAGCGGTCCTGGCTCAACGCAAAAGATTTTTAGTAGCAAGCTCCCTGTGAACCAAACAAGGTTTTGGCACATCTCAAAACAAAGTTTATTAAGGAGGACCAGGGAAAGGAGCAGAGTGGCTCTCATACATGTTGGCATTTCCCCCGATTATAATCACTTGTTGTGTTTGTACAGTGCTTGCAAGTTAAAAACACAGAAGCAGACTGTGGGGACTGGGCACAAAACACAAAACAGATATTCATATGGGGAACTATGCATGCATACTATGATTATAAATGCAACATATACAGCACAAATTCAAAAAATAAACTGCTGGAATATCACAACTGCACGCCAGTTTACCTCTCTATCACCAGCTGCAGATGGGTCTTTGAGTTCTTGATCTTGTTCTGAGCCTCTGCGTTCAGCATATCCCCTGTGATTTCCCCGTTGATTTCCAAGATAATGTCACCTGGTTGTAGGTCTGCCTTCTCTGCCTTGCTGCCCCCATTGACCTGTTCAGACGAAAAACCTCCAGTTAGTACTGGCCTCATGATCCTGCTCTAAAAATAATATTTTATGAATGCTGTCAGTCTGTTCATGCCTAAACAATTGTGGGCTAATAAAGGTAAATAACTGACATTAAATGTTAACAAACGAGTAAAAGAAAATGCATTATCAAGTAGCTTCACACTTTAGTCACACTCTCACTCCAACTGTGTCTAACACTCATAAAACTCACAGTAAATACCAACGAATGCCACAGCTACACACACACACACACACACACACACACACACACACACACACGTTGTTAGTGTCACACTACTTCCTGATTTGACTGAGTCTGGCCTTTGCAACCAACCTCTCCACATGTCACGACCAATGCTATATCACCACATCAGAGGGAATTCCACACTAATGGACCAAAACGTATGGTCCAAGTCACCACACTCAGTTTAGTTCCTGTATTCCAGTTATGTAGACCCAAACACACAGACTTATTAAAACAAAGCCATAATTATGAGGTTGATGCTGCCACTGCTTAAATTTGAAGGGACCTAAGACCCTAAGACATTTGCCACAAACAGTTAGCCTCACAATTAAAAACAGAGAGGCAATAAAACAAAGACTGCAAAACAAAATAAAGAGCCAATCGTTGAGTGAGACAGTTTTTTTCCTGCATCTCTAGCGAAAAATGGATGCAAAGAGTCGTGGTCAACGAGCTGTTTGTCACCACAGCAAGAGGGCAGAGGTGCCATGTCTGTGGGCCCACTTGAGAGGCAATTAAGCGTTGCTGTGGTGACCCACAATAGTGTGTGCCTTTTCTGATCAGGGCACGCCTGGTTTAACATAGACCAAGAGCAGTCGGGGGTTCTTTACCAGGATTCATGCCAGAAAGAAACAGGGGCAAGCTATCTTCCAGGGCAATCGGAATAAAAGAGGGTATCAATGTCATCTCTGTTCCAAGCACCAACCACTTCAGGCAAGTGGGGGAGTGGAGTGAGGGAATCAGTTTCTCAAACTGCGCTATGCAAACCAATTTTAAGTCATGATGTTTCTCCTTCAGCAATAATCCTTGTCACTTCACAGATCCTGCTTGATATTTTAGACAAGCAATATGCTGGTGTTGATGTTTACTAGAAAGCAGTAACAAATAAGGACTTATAGGCTTATAGTAGCATAGTTTCTAGCACAAGTTAGAAAAACAAGCAAGAAAACAATACATGCATTTGAAGTTGAGCAATAATTTACTACTTATGGCCTGAGGAACTACTGGGGAAGTCTCAGTGGAAAAGTCTAGGCTGTGGTGGTGATGTAGTACTAGGATGTGCAGTGGGCTGAACTGCTGTCTCTGGTATGTAGAAGTTAGTCTGAGGAAGGTTTCCTGGTGGTGTTTACTGTGGGCTGTCTGCTCACAGTGGCAATGTTTCCACTTGTTCCAACCCATGTTCTCTTTTTATAACAGTGACTGGACTGGTAAAAACAACAAAAATGCACATTCGCTGATGCATGTGGTAATACATACACATCAATACAGAAACACAGACCTACACTCACATACTGCTCTCTGGGGTCAGGAACCTCCTCACCTCCCACCACAACTTCCACTTTAACTGTAATCAGTGGTTTCCTTCTAATGTAATCTACTTCCATCCTATTCTAACAGTTTCAGTAGTCAAGGAAATAGGTGCGAAGCAGCCCGAGGACATAAACAAAGACAAGAAAAGAGTCGTAGCAAGGAGGAAGTTGACTTTGCATGACATGCCATTACAGGCTATGTCTTGACGAAAACAGAGGATATGGTTTGATAAAGTGTGACAGGGCTGAGCTACAGGGCGGCTGTTGATAAGTACCTTTGATACAGTTATGGCCTTCTTGAAGTCCCTTCCTCCAAATATTCTGAAGCCCCATGGTGAAGGACCAATCAGGTTCACTGTCAGCGCCATTGGTTGATCAGGTCAACAGACACGCTTCTGAAAACCTGGAAAAAAAAAACATGACAGAGAGTGTGAGTAATACGTTTCTGGCTTCTGCTAGCCAGAATTATTATTAGATCAACAGGTGATGACAGCGTACATTTACATAAGTCATCTCCAGAAACACTTTGCTTCCCTTGCCTAAGTCTTATTGACATAGATTGCGTAACCACATAAAATAGGAATGGGAGGAATCTGAAACCAAAGGCACATGACCAACATTGTTTAAGTGCCTACAAAGCCAAAGAGTTTCATTAAATGCTTTTTCCAACACCAGGAAAACATGCACTATTAAAAAGTCATTTAAGCACAACGAGCTTAAGAACACTTGTTGCTTTTGCAGAGTGGACCGGATCAATGTCCATATGCACTATGAAGCACTTTCCAATGAGTTCTGAAGCATTCGGCCCAGTCTGCAAAGACATTATAGCCCTTAAGAATTCTTCTTGCTGCTTTTCCATCACTTCCTTTGGCGGCCCTTGCCCGTGTAGATCTTCAATTACTGGGGAGAATGGAATTTTCTAAAACAGCACATAGCATATAAAATTTATCCTGAAGCCTCCAAGACCTTTTGCATGTCCCCATCTATGAAGACCAGGAGTACCCAACCCTGGTCCTCGAGGTCCACTGTCCTGCATGTTTCCAACTATCTCTGCACTACTACACCCAAACTATTTTACATAAAGTAATCTGATGCTTAACTGGCATCACAAAAAGCGTGTTCTTGCATCTCCTTTAAAAAATAAAGCAGTGAGTTCCACCTCATAGTTGACTTTTGCTTCTTACAGAAAAAAGGTATAAATGTTTTTAATTGTCATTTCTGACTATATACTTTGACAGTAGCAGTTAACACAGGTAATATCTAATAATCACAAAAAGAGTTTCTGATTGTACTTAAAAACTCAAATTAATCTATAGCATTGTGCGGACTGTGATACACACTGTGTCCAACCACAAAGAATGCTAATGATATATTTTTATAAAGTAGTTGATTACAAATATTTTATAATAACGTGTGTTGCTGCAAATGTAAGGCTCAAGCAAGATTTTTGGAAATCACAGACCAAAGCAAAGGGGATCTAGGACATCAGGCACGCTACACCCCTAAATTCCCCCTCACACTGGACCACTTCATGATTCGCACATTCCACAAGTGTTGGGGACATGCAGTGCAGACCCAGTTACTCATTAACAGTCTGGACCAGCTAGCTGGATAAACTGGGCTCACCATCATTAGGTTGTCTTAATTGCTAAGGCCTCCAGAAATAAGTGCAGTTGTTATAATAACAGGGAGCAGTTGCACTGAAGTTTCCCTGCCTCTGGGGATGTCAGTTTCATGGGCTTCAGCAGCTTCTCCTACAGTGTGGTCACTGCTGGTCGAGCACCTGATAATTCTCTGCATACATGTGCACTGTGCGCATCATAAAAACACTTGTGGGGGAAAGACTGGTGAAGGTGAGCTAACAGTGAAGAAAAAAACAACACACAGTAGTATTGAAGATAAACTGTGCTTAATTAGCCACCGATGAGATTTTAAGACCGCACCACACTCTGACATAAAACAAAGTGCTGAACACAGTTTGATGACAGCTGCCGGTATACATAAAAGGTGAATTCTGTTCTGGTGACATCTCGCTGCTTTTGCTGGCATACCAGTTTGACAGCTCAATTCAACACGCTCAACACAACAAGAGTACTAGTCATGAAGTCATTTCTGTGGCTGTCAGCTCAGCATCAGCTGCATACCAATAGGAAAATGAATACATAGCTTAAGTGAAATACTCTTCGACACTTCGATACTTCCGACACGCAATGGACAGATTTATGACATAACCTGCATACCTACATTACACTATACTGTACTTCAAGGTGTCAAGTCTGACAGACTATAAGGAAGCATTTAAACTTCCAGGATTATCCATTGGTTCATACACTCTGTATATTAGTTTATTAGGTATATTGTAACCAAAGTGCAGTAAATCCTAATACATTCTACATCCTTTTGGTAAAATATGTGTCAATTTAACTTAACTTTACAGTGAAAACTTTCTGATGACAAAAATAATATATATTAGTTGTTTTTATTACTGGAGGTTTTTGGTGAGGTAACATCAATACTTGCAAATATTTGTATTTACATCCAATTGTCCTTTCAGTATCTAATAAAGTGCTTGTGAAAAAGTAAAGGACATTTCAGCTCATGTAGTAGTACCTGAAGCTTTGTGTATTAAGTTTTCTCCACTGTGGAACTGCAGCAGACTATGACCTTGCCTTAAACAGTTACTAAACATGTATTATTGTCAGTGTGTTTCAGTGAAGCGCTTTATTTTAGGGATAGACTAAAGAACCAACAAATCAAAAATAAAATTTTGGAAAAATTCTAACCACTAAATAAGCAAAAACTGATTCAGACTGATTCACATTGTTTAAAAAACCCAAATCTCTGTGTTGTTTTTTTTAATTTAAAGTCCACATGGGTGAGTGAGTACACCCACCCTTGGCTCAGACTGTATTCCAGTTTCCACAGGGATATGCTCATCACCTGGGGGAAGTTCAGGCCTGTCATGTATAAACTCTATCTGTTAAGGGCCTTTTGGTTCCTGTCACATCTATGACAGCTTTTCCCAACAGGCAAAATGAGATAGTGAAGGTATGAGGAGGAAGAACAAGCTTTTTCTAATGTTGCATTCAAGAGTCACTGCTTCAACATGCAGGCAGCGTCAAGGGTTTCATGTACAAAACATATATGCTTTTTTATTTATCAGCGGGCACCACTGTGTCAGAATCAGATCTATTCTGGTTTAACAGATTTTTGACAGCTCTGACAGTTAGTGTGAACTTTGCCAGTTATTTAAAAAGGTTACTTATATATATATATAATATATAATATATATATATTTATTGTCATCCATTTACCATATTTAAAGTTATCATGTTGTTTTTCCTGTTAGTGTTCTGAGTGTAATTACAGGATTGCAAGTATTTTTCATTTGTCTTTTACTAGAAATAAAACACCAAAAGCCTCAGGCTTACCAACCCTACCTGGTGGTGATGGGTGAATGAATGTCATTAGGCTGAGGTTCATTCATAAGACACACAGTAACACCAAACGTAAATGCAATTTTCAATCTAGCAGGTTTATTGTGGCTGACACATGTATTAAACTGTGCATGCAACTTACTGGAGTATGGCAAAAATCATGATGACTCACCCTAGATGAGTCAATAACTTTGATCTGCACATTGTGGGCATCAAAACAGTTATGGCAACTAGGAGTCAGACTGATAGTTACATTAGTACTTAATACTGAAGTTTCTTTAATGAAGGGCTACATGGCATGTTCAAGAACATGCTGTGACATGGCCACCCAATAAATACATGCATCACAGGAAACCATTATCGTCATTATGTTTAGCAGCGCCAGTCCTAAGAATTAACATCTCATTTGTTCAGAGGAATAAAATGTTTGGAAAAATAAGTTGTTCCCATATGTCTTATAGTTGAAGTTAAAGATTCATGTAATGGCATTAGATTAATGCAGTAGAAATGAAATGTCTGTCCTACTCTCTTCTCTGACTCATTTAAGTGTATAACCAAGACTGTTTTTCTTCTCCTTGAGTTCTGAGCCAAAATCCACTGGATCGAAACGAACAAGCACTGTCTTCAACATGCCAGTACTGAAAGAACGGCTGATGAACATTGCAGATGAAACACATTCAACTGAAGAAACGCTGAACCGCTGTGGCTTCAGGGGAACATTCCTGGTGTGAATCATCCTTCCCAATGCTCTCGCTAGCCATACACCAGCATGATCTGCACACAGCCTTTGTCAGTGATGCAGTCAGCTGCTGACTCCACCCGGTGTGTCATGCACTACACTGACAGGTTGGCATCTACCTGGACACACACACACCCACTGAATAAAAAGAATAAGAATGCGGCAGCAAGCCTCTCCCTGGACTAATCAGAGTGAAATAACATTCTGTACATTCTCCAAAATCACACCCATGTGGTCAGCTGCAGTCACTAGGGAGATGAGAAAATATCAAACAATAACAAATGATGTCAAAAGGGTGTTGGTTGACTTGCTGTATCGTTATATATGGCTAATAGCTCAAAATAATCATAGACTGAGCCATACCTGTAATTTTTGTGGGTTACTCCCTTTTCAGTGTGAAAACCTGAATGTGCACGCTGCCATCTCGCTGTGACATAATCTCACAAATATGACATTATCTTATCTACAACAGTACAAAATGAAAACTTTGCAGCTTTGCTAGAGGACTGGATTGCATCCACTGAGTATTATAGTTTCTAACAAGACAAGGACACTGTGGTACTGGATGCATTTATCTCCCTATGTATCACCATCAGGAGATCATGTTACCACTGTTCACACTGAACAGACGCCACACTCTGCTGCTCAGCAATCAGAGCAGTTCACCACATCCTCTGCATGCACCATTAGGCGCTCCTCTCCAAAGACACTTTGTTCATTAGATGCATGCTCTAAAATGATACCGCAGCAATGATGCATGTCATTCAGAAACTTCTTTGATACTTGGTAAGAATTGTTTTAGTAACTTTTTTGTTGCCACAAAGTTTGATGTAATATGAAAGAAAATAACCATCCAGCCTCAGCGAACTGAAAACCACAATTCTGTGAGACAGGAGCCCAGATACCGCTTTCATCCCTCAGACTTAACAGATTAAACTGACTTCCTGTATAAGCATGCACATGTTCATCAGAGGAAAAAATTTATTGTGTATATGATGTGTTCTATACACATCAAGAGCATAGCATTTAGCAAAAAAAAAAAAAAGGGAAAAGTATGATGTTATTTTGCTTCAGTTAAAATCAATGTATTAGCAAAATATTATTTTCTCAGCTACTGAGTTTGGCCTGTCGATTTGCCACATTACAGTGGTCTGTTTTTGGTTCCTGGATGGCTTCATCTTGTCTGAGTTACTACAAAACATTTCCTCAAAATAAAAGCAAAGCCATCCGGAAACCAACACAATATAAATTGAGAGGAGGCTAGGCAGAGCACGCACATGAAAGACAGACAGGCGGGCATAACCACAATGGGAAAAGTACACAAACAGCAGGCAGTAAGGGTTTGTGAACATGATGGTTTCTCATGGGAGTGTTCTCAAGTAGTTTCCCACCTGCTGAGCTCACAAGCCAGGACTGTTTATTTCTAAACACTTGATTAAGTGGTCTGGAGGAACAGCCAGTTGGAAGAACTGGCTTCAACTTGAATCAAAGTGGACCTGCTAATTCAGAGCCATCACCCTCAAGAGGCAACTTTGAAGTAGCGGAAAGAGGAGATAACTGCTTAACCAGTTTGACATATGACACTGAAATACTGATGTTGCACCTGGTCCAGAACACACATCGACTGTTCAGTGAGTCAGTATATATATAGCTATATATACAGGGCTTATGTTTTCAGTCAGTTAGACAGGCTTCTAATTTTCACTCATAGAAAGCATCACTCGCCTGAACAGCTCATATGTGGGCACTGAAACCTCACATCAATCATAATTTGTCGAGGCTTCACTGCTTCCTCTCAGGTTCCCACACTTTCTTTGAACGAATAAAAAGCTCTCAGTTTTTATAACTGCAATAAAACTATAATAAATCACCCTACATGCCATAAAAACAACATCACAGTATCATTTATAAAGGGTTTGACGTTGACACGTTTAACAACGGTACGTTCACTTACCAAGGTGAGTGCAATGTGATTTGAGGTGCCCTTTCCACCTGTGAAATATCTGCGCGTTCCGCGTAAAAACACTGAAAACACAGCGAGGACTCAACAGCACCCAGTTCACCTCCGTCTGGAACAACGACCGCCTCCAAAATCCGAACAAAACAAAGCAGCTTTATGAGTTTTACCCGCGTGTGCCGGGGCACTGAAGCGACGATGGAGCGCTCGCTCTCGCTCTCGCTCGTCCGCGTCTCGCGTTAATGACACCACCTGTGACTCCGCGCGCAGCAGGATCAGCGGGACGAGCTCGCGGTGTCACGTGTTGTCATCAAAATAAAAGGTTTTTGACACAGACGCAGGCAGCAAGCAGGGGCGTGTCGCGTCAGACAGACAGGGAGCAGAGGAGGGAGCAGAGGAGGGAGCAGAGGAGGGTGCTGATGTGATAATTGAGCCATTTATCCAAATGACACCGCGTGTTGTGTCCGCGCGCCACCTTCTGACGCAGCGGGGCAGAGCAGCGCGAGCGCAAAGTGGTAGAAATCGCAATGCTTAAAGTGAATGACTTTCACCTGGGGTCATAAGTGGAGGACGCGCTCTGGTTTATATCTAATAAATATACAGCTGCATGCAAAAGTCTGGACATATCATACATTATCATTTTTATATCTTATTGACTTAGTTGTGAAATGTCAAGGAAAAGAAATAAAAAATACTTCTTAAACTAAATACATTTTTAGACTTCTAAAAAAAACCAATATTAATAAATAAAAACATAATAAAAATAAATGATTGCATACATTCTTGAGCTAACCTGTTAATGGAAAAATAAAATGTATGACACTGATATAATTTATTTTTGATTACATTATTTTTCACTGGTAATTTTACTGTTTGAGTGTTTAAAAGATTCAAATTGTCTTATAATTGAATGTATTTATACGTGTCTGTGATGTGTTACATTTGACCATCATTTGCTGGATTAAATGTAACATTTACAACATATGTCTGTTTCTAACTGGTATAATACCTTCTCATACTTGTAACATACTGAAATATCACTGAAGTGCGTATTTCAGTATTAGAGAAAATTAAGAAGAGTAAAAGGTTTACACTGGACCCCACTGTCCTGTAAAATAACAGAATGTAAACTGTGTGCTGTAGCATTTGGGATGGAAATGTGTTTTGGGGCTGTGTGTTATCCAGTGGCACAGGCAACATTGCATGTGAAGAATGAATTCCACTAGACAAAGAGTGATTCCTGGGTGCAAATGTCATACAGTCAGTCACGAAAGTACAACTTAGAAAAGGCTGGCTTATATAACAGACCATGATACAAAGCAGACCTCAAAATCCCAACCATAAACTACTTCAAGGAAGACATGCTGAAACCTTAGGAATGACTTTCATGATGACTGAAACATCACTGAAAAGCTGTTGGCTGAGTTTAAATGGGCTGTGTGTAAGGCAAACTAAATATATCTCAGATCTTCAAATGATCTGAAAGAGAAGTGGGTGAAAATCAAGAATAGAAAGAGCAGCTGGCTGCAGAAAGTGTTTACAAGCTGTGGTATCTGCCAAAGTACTGAAAAAACATTTCCACATCACAAAATACTGTATACTGTACTGTTTATTTTTTAAGTTAATGAAATAAAAGGTAACAATACATCAACATGTAAAGACTGTCTTGTTTTAATGTTTGTTTGCTGCATGGGTTGTATTTATTATATATCACTTCAGAAATTAGCAAAACATGTCATTTGACTTTCTAACTGTGCCAAGTGACGTGAAGCGCAAAAGACAAATAAAGCAAATATTATGTCATTTGATCCATTTGTCTGTGCTGTGTTATTATTTTAATCTTCTATAATCATATTATTCGTTCACTGTAAGTCATAGTCAACTTAACCTTTTTAAATCAACATGAGAATTCATCACATTTTAAATAAAATTTCTGACACATTTCAATTGCATTATTTTCGTAAAACCTCCATGCTGAAACAACTGGATGTTACATTCACCATCATACATAGCATGTGAATTAATACAGAAAAGAATAAGAACAAAAGCTCCTTTTAGTATCTCTGTAATGTTTAATTGCTTGCTTTAAAAAAAATTGCGTACCATACATGAGACACATTGTTTTATAAGCAAATATATATATTATATTTTCAATTTGATAAAGGGTTACA
Source organism: Ctenopoma multispine (assembly GCA_034779795.1). Taxonomy (NCBI): domain Eukaryota; kingdom Metazoa; phylum Chordata; class Actinopteri; order Anabantiformes; family Anabantidae; genus Ctenopoma; species Ctenopoma multispine. The sequence goes on along the minus strand of JAUYWH010000027.1, from coordinate 8,097,803 downwards.
GTCTGTACAATCATCTCCTGTGTCAACTAAATATGTTTTATTTTTTACAGAGAAATCATGAATATATCATATAAAATTGCAAAATGACTTTTTCATTAAGAAAGGTCACACACCTCATCTGGCACAAACATAGGTGGTTATCTGAAGTGAGAACTTTAAAACCCCACAAAATCATAAAACATTGTGGAAGCAGTAAAAGCAAATATAGCAGAAAATAAGTGAGGCGGGATTTCTTTGTGGACAATTTAAAAAGACATGTCATTAAATGTTATACTTGGCACATACAGCGTTTTTTTCAAATGCTTTAACAGATCGTTAAATCATTAAACAGTACAGATGTGCCTCTTGAATTTACCCTTTGTTATTCCGCTCCATCGCTCAAGAGGGACAAAAAAGCCAAATATTCTATAATGAATCACTTACTTAACAAACCAACGCATGCATTACTTTACTTACAGATACCAGATTTACTTACAGCCTACCACTTCTGCATAGCCTTGTGGTAGGCTGTAAACTTCTCTTGATATGTCCAAGCCCTGACTGTGCTTTACTTCAAGCACACACTTGCTGTTTCTTCAAACCTGCCCCGGGTATTTTCAGAAATCTGAAAGAAAATCTGAGGGAGAAATTTGAAATAAACATTAATAATTCAACAAAATGCTAAAACCAAATGCCAATCCGTGATCCGTCCTCATTCAGAGTTCTCTGTAGTGGTTTCTGATGTGGTGAGAAAAAACAGAATGCAGCATCATACTGTATCAGGTCTACAGAAAGGGACAGTGCCGTTCACTGGAAAAGAAGGCAGGTTTCCTGCTGCAAATAGTATTTGTCCCTTTCCTGACTTTGTTTTTTTTTGCATATTTGTCACACTTTTACTAAACTATTTAGATCATCAAACTAATTTTAATATAACACAATGATAAACTGAGTAAATACTTATATTTCTCGTGTGTTCTTGAATTCCTTTAGATCACAGAAATCACTTGTGTAAAGTGTGACAAATATGCAAATATGCAAAACAATCAGGAGGAGGGCAAAAAAATTTTCACCGCACTCTAGTTGTGGAACAAAAAAAGTCCATTCTTCACATTTGAAACAGTATCATCAGCATTCATCCTTTCCCTTCAAGTGGTGTGTGTGAAAACACTCTGTCAAGTATCAGTGCAACCCACACACATGCACACACGCATGCAGGGAGGTTAGGTGAGAAACCACAAGATGTCCCTGGCTTCACCTCAGTTCTGGGAAACAGTGCGTGTGGTCTGACATGCAGGTTTGACTAAGCCAGATTTGGGACGGTGGTGGACCGTAATGGGATGAAGAAATGCTGTGTGTGTCAGAGCTGGATTTGCTGGATTGAGCTGGAGTGATCAGCTGGGCTCTTATGAGTCAAGATGGATGTGGGCAAGCAGGAAATGAGGAAGTCAAACTGGTGCCACATAATTCCCGGGAAAAGTCCCAAAAGCGTGAGTCCGTTCTGACGTACCTGCAGAGAACAGGGCACACACTGTGGTCACTTAACAGAAACAAATAAATGTAGACATATGTTCTTAAACTACAAAACGGTACAGTTTAGGTTCACTGTGCCAATTGCATCTGGAGTGTTTTATGATGTCCACTAGAGGTCGGACTAACACTGCAGAAGAGTTTAATATCTTTCACTGATAAAAAACAAAAAACCTACGTTTCCACGTAATATTTTGATTAGGACATTAGAACTCATGAGAACTATGAGAAACATCTTAATTATGACCTTTCAAGCCAACTAATATTAATACATCGGTGTGCTCTACTTCATAAACATCACAAAAATAACAAACTAGGGAATATACTGTTGAGCAGAGTGACTGTTCTGGAGGCTTGTGGTGGCACATAAACCATAAACCATACTTTTATTTAATTTTATTTATCATTCTTTTTTACATAATGTCTCATATGTTGCTTCCATAGGGAATAAACTGAGAGAGCAGCATTCACTGATGCTTAAATGTAATTTGCAAATAAATCAATAACAATCAATAACTATACACTTTACCTACAAACCAGCCATCGTCGCATTTCTCCATCACTTGCACAATGTCTCCTTCCCTGAGCTCCAACTCGTCTGAATTCTGTGGTTTGTAGTTGTAAACAGCTTTATATCTAAAATTGAGAACACAGGAAAAAATGGACTAAGGTAAATTCACCAGAGCTTCAACACTTGGTATGCACTGCAGCAGTCCTAAGACATACGGTTGGCGTTGCATCACTGCTGAACCAGGATAGTTTGGCACTTGCGTTTGCAGCAAGGAGCTGACATGTGGATTAAATGGAGCGGCTGAGTTTGGTATTGCACCCTGAAAGAAATAGAAACCTCATGTCAGGCATTATGAAACGAGGAGTGATGAGCCACATTCCCATCAGCACAAACAAAAATAGTAACAACGTGGGTGTGAACATGCAGTGACTTTCTGAGGGAGGCAGTGAGAGCAGACCTGTGAGGGGTCAGTGAACCTGGGAGTGCTTGTTGTTGTAGCTCCTGCTGTGTGTGCAGAGGCTGACGACAAAGCGGAAGGTGAAACTGCTCTAGCTGTGGAGCTCTGGTTAGCTGAGTGTGTGTCAGCCAACTGGCTGTTCTGGTTGGCGGGTGGAGCAGTTTTGGAGCTGCTACGGGGCCACCAATTGGCTGCTTCTTTGGGTACAGGTGTCTGGGTGGGGGAGCGTGACTGTGAAGCTGAGCTCCCATATGGTACAGGTGAAGATGGCTTCAGGGGGGAGTGCTCATGTTTGGAGCCGAGGGAAGTGGGGGAGAAAGGTGACAGTGGTGACCGCGGACAGGGTGAGTGGAGTGGATGTCCTGGACTCAAGGGTCCAGGAGAGACAGGTGACATGGGACCCGATGAGTAGTCATCTGTGGAGTATTTGGTGCGGGGCATCTTGTTGACCTGGACATAGCTAGCTGGGAAGATGCCACTTCGACTGGTCCCAGAGATCCTCCCCTCCAACCACTTCTCATCAACACACCTGGTTATACTGATGACTTCACCCTAAGGAGGAAAAAGTTTTTATAGATATTATACAGAAAACATATAAACTCTGCACTGAGAATGAAATACTCTAAAGTATGAGACTCGTCTAAGTAATCACTTGTGTGAAAATGTAATGCTATTGCTTTAAAGCTGCCCTGAGGAGCTTTTGCCTGAAGTGGCAATGTTGTAAAATGTTTCCCTTTCAGGGAAATGCTACCCTGATGTAAATTACGGTTACAGATGTATAAAACGTGACCCACTGAACGTTTCTGACTGCTATTTGGGTCGTATGGTATTATTAAAGGAATAGTTGGACATTCTGGAAAATACACTTGCTTTCTTGCCTAGAGCTGTATAACATGAGTCGAATCAGTACTCACTTTACGAAAAGAAAGTTCAACAGGTAGGTCAGCGTTGAAGTTATACAGAGCAATAGCTTCCCCATAATCCAACACCTGTAGAGTGGGAGACTTTATAGGTGTTGGCTTCTCTGTAGGAGGCAGAATCTATGAAGGATGGAGAAAAGAGTTTTTAGTATACCATGGTCTACGATAATGATCACTCTACAGAGAAGTAGTATCAAATGAGAGACGTGAAGAAATTCACCTCCACATAAGACGTGGGGAAAATGCCAGCCCTTCCATGATGCTCTCCTTCGAACCAGTTGGCATCTACCTGCCTGTGGATGTAAACAATGTCGCCTTTCTGCAGCGTGAGCTCCCTGAAGAAAGGAATGAGGACAATGAGAATGAATGAGAGACACAAAAAGAAAATCTATGACATTCAGATTAGATTGAGACACCAATTGTCTGTCTAAGAAACTAATGAGTTCAAAGTTCAATATATGTTTGATGATGCTGATTTTCCTGAAGCTTAAATGAAACGTAAGAAGACATTTCTTTAGCAGCTCTCACTGCAACTCACTTGGGTGACTGAGCCTGGAAATTGAACTTGACTCGTGCTGCTTTCATCTGAAAAAAACAAACATGTGATGTATGATGTATGTATGATATGTTGATGTACTCATCAAATGAGCAGTTTACAAACTATTCAGATTCCATAACATCATGATTTTTGAAACATTTTCAATCCTTTATGATAAATAATAACAGAAACGTACCTTTTTCTCCTCTTTCTTAGGTGGGAGCTCCATGGTTTCATGTGCAGGGGAAAGACGTTCTACTGTGGAACAAAGTATAAGTACAATGATATGTGCGCGTCTAAAACATGCACTCTTTTGTTTGGCATATACTGTTTTTAACTGCGTTGCTATGAAAAACCAATCAACTTAGTAGAACTGCTGCACACAAGTTCAAAAGGGATCTAAAATTTCCAGGAAAAACAATTGGTTAAAGCTAATCTTTAATCGGGTCTTCCGAGTTCCACTTCCTATTTTTGTGAGCTTCCTCCCCACCCATCTACAGCACCTTGTGTTTCTATAGGAAAGACTGTAAATGCTTTCCATGCTGAACTCTAACTAATGTGAAATTTGAGGCTGTCAAAACACATTTTAGTAAATGTTCATGTGGACAATTAGGGTAGGAATAAAGTATGAAATACAAAGTTCTTCTTGAAAATCATTACCAAAGTCAGGTCAAAAACTGTGTGCATGTGTGTGTAAGGGAAATTTATGTTTACCATATGTGGAAGCAGTGGCCGATGATGCTGTGCCAGCGGAGCCAAGCGCGGACTGCTTCGATACTGATGAATTGCTGAAAAAAACAAAGAAAATCTACATTTTTTTGTGTTTGCATTATTGTCACTGTGTTTTCCCGTTTGTCTGTGTAAATGTGTGCCATCTCCCTGCAGATCTACTACACAGCACATCTGTTTGCAGCTGCTGTTGCTCATACTCTGGACAGAGATGAGACGGATAATCAGACAACTAAAAAGGTTGAAAGCAGATTTTACTTTGAGACTCACGCTGTTATCCATGAGCTGAAAATATGGTTTAGATCAAGTTTGGAGCTTTAATTATCTGTACAGCCCCTAAACTCTATTCATGATCACAATCATGAGCCCAGTTGTTTCTGGATAAAGAATTAGCCCAAAACCAAAGTTTCCTGTCTGGCTTCCTCTGATCCCATTTGCATATTTTCAGACAGTGTTGTTTTGTTTTAGAGTATCTGCAGCTGGTTGCACGCAGCTAAACAGCTTTTCTGGAAGATAGCAGGAAACAGTAAAACACCGACTAATTTCTCATGCTATTTCAAAAGGCATTTTAAAAAAGTTCTTTATCCCACCTGGATAGTAAAGGTCAAAACCCATGAGTCCAACTTAGCAAATAACAGCGAGAAACCTCTAAGAATGCATGACACGCGCTGTGAGAAATGTGGAATGCTGTCTGCTGTTTGAAGCCACAAAAACTGTTCTTGAATACCCGACACCACATGTCGTATCTGACACCACAGCATTTCAATACCCGATTAACTAACAGGTATGGTGCAAAGAATTACAGATCCGACCAATCACAGTGCAGGGTGTCTTAAAACAGCAGGAAGTGATGGGCAGTGATTCCCAACTGATGAAGCAATAGCAAAGTGGATTAAGTGGCGTCGGGGGTGTTGTGATCAGAGGTTTGTTATGTGGTGACTGACCCTGGGCTTTCTATTCGTGTGTGCTACATGTTGCTGTACAATATATTGTATTGTAAGTAAAATGAGTTGTCAATCAAACTTCCACACTTTGCAGCAGTGACACAACATTGAATAAACTTATTACATTTATTTTAAAAAAACTAAAGATGCCAGGAAACTTTAATCAATTCTGAAAGAGTCAGTTACTGAAAGTCCCACATCTACATTATTCAGCTACTGAATGTTGTCACTAACCTGTAGTTTCTAGTGCCAGTCTTTGGAGCAGTTAGTGGTTCCCTGCCTCTGGCCTCCTGCAAGTAGAGTTAACATTAAACACAGTTTGTTCCCAGCAGCACACTCTGTATCTCACAGCTGAGAGGAAATCTCACAACAACTCAAAGTAGAGGTGCTGACCACTCCCAAAGGAGCAAGAAATCCCCTGGGTCCTATGCTCCTTGGGCTACAAAACAACACAACTCACGACCGGTCTGAACTGTCAGAACTTACAGCCTGTAAAGACGATTTAATCAAGAAGGATAAGAAACAGCAAGAAAAATCACATTTTGGCATTCAAATCAATGTTTAAAACAAGCACTGTGCAAAGGCAAGTTCTAAGCAAAATGATCTAAAAATATAATAATAATAATAATAAGGTTGGGGGGTGGGGGATCTTGCAGGCAGCTGATTAACATAGCAGATCAATCCGAGTGCAAGGCAGGCAGGTGATTCCCAGGTTGTCATCCAGGTCACAGAAGGAAAAAAAAACACGTAGTAGCAAGCAAAAGGAATCACTCGTCTGTAAGTGGGAAAAGTAAGGGTGAGGGTGGATGAGGATTCTACTAAATTGGGGAAGAGATGCTTCAGCAGAGAGAGTCAGGAGGGGGGCTCAGTACCTCACCCCGGCCTCGACGTTCCTTCTTCTGGGAAAGTCTCCTTTTCAGGCCCTGGATTTCTGAGTCCAGCTCAGCCTCAAATCGACTCAGCTCAGAGACCAGACTGGCCTGAGCCCGAAGTTGGAAGGGCAAAATTAAAACACTGATAAACTGTATGATATTTAAAGCTAAAGTGTGTCCTTTATTAAATGGAGGGAATGCAGGATTAAAAGTTAGGTCAAAACTGCTCACCTCAATTGAAGGAGACTTTGGCTTTGTCAGGGATAGATGAGGCTAAAGACAGAAAAACAACACTGAACAGATGTTGCTGTTATTATAAAACAGATCACTTGCATCCCAAGACTGGATTACCAACCAGGCAGCGTTTCCCTCTAGCAGTTTAATCATGCCATGCTACCACAATTCCAAAGATTTTTTTGACTGTGTGTTTAGGTTAAAAGTTCGAACATGTGTACTTAAGTGCTCTAATTTCATGGAGCAAATTTACAGCAGTTAAGGTTTTGTACCCAAATTCAAACCAGCTGAATATTTCAAACATATGATACGTGAGTTTTCAAATTTTTGGTTCAGTGCATGGAGCTGTCGGGAGCGGAGAAATGCTCCAAAGCAGCTAATCAAATTCTTAAATATATTAATTTATAAAGGGAGTAATTGTTTTTCAAATGCAGCCAGTCAAATGGCACTAATAGCAGAGACAGGCTGGATGTCAAGGTTTTACAAGGTCAACATGTTTTTTCTGTATTTTGATGAACTTATTTAACTAACTATCCAGTACCACTCTCTTCACAGAGACTTAAAACAGTTGATTCAAGCATTGCTTGAAAAGGCTCATATGGCAGGATTCACAGGCATCCTGCTCCATTTTTTGTAAAAAAAAAAAACCTTGGCTGAATGTGTCTCTCTGAATGCCAAAACCTTCCCCTGAGTCCTAAATACAATCACAGACATAATGTCACAGAGGAGCAGCAAAACGCCTGAAATGGTGCGCTACTCTTCTCAATGCTGTCCAGAGGGTCGAACGTCGACTGCTGTCATAAAAAGGAAATGAAATAAGCCTCCATGCTGTGAGCCATTATACACCATAAGAGGTTAACACCATAATACGGATCACAAGACACATCACCTCCCGTGGGGGAGTGGAAACAAAGATTCCTTTTCTTACAAGTGCAGACACAAGGCACAGTCTGCACCAGATCTAGGACATTATTGCAAGGGTAAAAAAAAAAAAAGAATCTTTGGAGACATTGCTTGTAACTCATCATGGGTGTTCAAACACCAGACACACAAAAACAATTGCACACTCAACTATAACAGCTCCTGGACAGCGCAGAATACACAAAGCAATGAATTACAGCTCCACATTCAATTAATCAACCTTACCAGTCTTTCCTTACCCTGCCTTATACAAACACCTATAAAATACTTAAACTGTGTCTTTTGTTTTCTGAAAAACTAAATGAATAAACACTGGAATAAAAGTGAGCACATCTGGTGGTACACTGTGGGATGACCACACTCTTATCACATATCTTGCGTGAGAAGATGAAATATGAGGACTTAGACTGTAATCCTTAAAGAAAAGGTGCCCATCCTCAAACCTGTTCCTGACTCCCACTCTGGGAAAACAGTGAAAGACTAAACAAATAATTCCTGTGCTTACAGCCAACAACAACGCTGGATAAATCTAGAGTTTAAAGAATACGAGAATAACATGTATTTGTACTGGAATGAAAGTGATAATAGCATTTTTTATTTTTCATTTTTTAACTCGTGACTGCATGTATGGTCGTACCTGGCTGTGGCTCTCTGAGGTGGGGCTCTTTCCAGGCTCAAAGTCGAATATGCTCCTTGGTTGAGGGTGTAGCTTTCCTGGGTCTGACAGCTTATCTACATCCTCACTCCTGAAACATAACACCCCAACACACACACACACACGCACACACACACAGACAAACACAGACACACACACCATGGACAGCAGCTTACTGTAATCATGGCTTCATTGTAAGAGCCTGTAACAACAAATCCAAACTTGTCTGTTCCACACATGTACCATCTTCACTGCTCTTAGCCTGTTTTGGTTGGTGTTCGTGTAAGACGTCACCTGCAGTCTTTATCTGATTTAAAAAAATTGTATAGGTGCGTAGATTATTTCAGCTACTAGCAGTTGAGAGAAATTGATAAAATTATACTGTTAAATCATCCCTGTTGCTAAACATTTAAAACATTCAAGGAGCTACTTTAAAATATGAAATAATCACACTTCTTGTATTTTCGTGAGGTTTAATTATTAATTGTTACCACTGCTGAAAAAAACACTCTAAAAGCTTTTTTTAAAAATGTTTTTAAATTGTGCAAAGGTGTGGAAATTTGTCTATATGGTATGCGTGATGTCAGTTTGCCTGTCATCTTTCCAGCGCATGCTGCGATATGCTAAACAACTTCATGACCCTGAAGCAGTTCCATTAAATCAGAATTGACTTACCAGTCTGGTAAAGCTCCATAAGGTGTTAGTCTGAAGAGATTCTTGTCTGCTTCATTACTTTCTTCAGTGTTGGCAGGTAACTGGGACCCTACAGATCAGTGGATCAGTGCAGATCAGCCTTAAGGAGTGTTTATGTAACCGTGAACAGGACAATAATCTCAGATTCACTTACGTTCGGCTGACCACTGCTCTGACTCCTCCAACTCAGATTCTGGTAGACAAGTACAACAAAGACACTTTTTTTAGACTTGTAACACTGGACTGATCTATAACCGGTATGTAAAGTAAATAAATCAAATTAGGATTACATTAAATAAATATTCACTCACAAAATGACTATAATTGATCTGTGGTGACACCTACTGACGCTCATCAGTCAAGGTAATGGGAGGCGAATCTTAGATGCTTAAGTAAAAGTAATAATTTAACTGTTTAAAAGTTTTCTGATACAAGTGCCCTCCTGTGTTGTATATTACCTGCATTAAATCATATATGGTTATTTTGGCTGATGTGTTAATGTATAATCAAAACTATATATATTGGCAAAACCTTGGATAGTTTTGATAAATGTTGCATTTAGTAAATTATAAAAGTCAACATATTTCATATACAAAGCTACTAGTGACAATACATGTAGTGGACACAAAGGATTTCTATTATCATCACCTCAGTGAGTTGTACAGATTGACACTATGTTCACAAAGTTTATACTAGTACTGGTTATTCTAGTTGCAGCGCCCTTCAGGACTAAAACTAATATAGCTAAAGATGACAAGATACTGTATGGAAGTTTAAAATAAACCTCTGAAACACACGTATGCAGAGTAATCCATTAAAACCACCATGGTGCCTTTAATCACCAAATAACAGGGGATGTGCACCTATTACGCAACATGTAATAGAAACAAATTAACAGCTTGATTTGGGAGGGGCTGAGGTAAGAAGTTGGGTTATTGTCAGAGATAATAAGCAGAAGCGACATAAGGCTATGCGGCTCCTCGGGTCTTATTTTGCCTGTGCAGTAATCTGTTTTCTGTATCGCCTCTGTAGTACCTGACAGTGACAGAGAGGGATTCAGTCTGGAGCAGAGTGTGTGAGAAGCGTAGTAGGAGGAGGAATGTCCTTACCCTCTGGCTTCTTGTGAATCTGTCTGAACATGCTCTTGTACCAGTCTCTGGGCTTGTTCACACTCTGGTATAAGAAGAGAGGGGAGGTGCATAAAGCAAACAATCCTGGTGAATGAGGCTTTGAGAAATGCAACACAAGCATGCAAAACAATATTATATTATAAGTTTATTTTATAACTAAACAGTGTTTTAACTTGTCTTACTGATCTGGAGGCGATGGGCATCCCAGTTTCATCCACTGGGCCGATTCCTGAGAACTTGATAAGTCTCTCCTCTCTAGTGGGGCCCCAGCTGCGTGGTATCGTGGGAGATCCCTGGACACCATTGGACAGTCCACCTGTGTTACAGTCAGAGCCTTATGAATTTATCAATTGTTCTTCCGTAATGAAAGATTTCAAGTGTCAGTTAAAAGCACATTAATTAAAATATAAAATTAATTAATTAATGTGCCTCAAACTTTTCATTTACATCCACTGCAGCTGGCACTTGCAGCTCAGTTCCAGTAACATTTCTACTCTTCTCAGAACTTTCAACTGTGTCAACTTTTACATGTACTTTATTAATAAACATTTTTTAGGTGATATTTACAAACTCACATTAATTTAAAATCTGCATTACATTCCTGTGATGTAGAACATCTTCTTTCATTTCAAATTTCCCTAAATTATTATTTATTAAATTGAAACTTAGCAGTGCGCTGAACATTCTTACCATGTGGTTGTGAGGGGCCATAGTATGCTCCAAAGCTGAGAGTTGTTGGACCACTTCCATTAACTTCTGATACCTTGAAAGGGGGCAAAATGATAAAGACTACTCAGAGTAATGTAACTCGCAGCTGCAAAAACATGGTCAGGGCTGGATGTACAGCCTGTGATCCCTCACTTTTCCACAGGGAGGAGCACTTGTTTACTCAATTTCACACACCCAACTTCAGCATTGTTATGAACACAGACTCCAGGATATTTATGTGCTAACCTTGAAGTCTCCAGATGGCAGCCTTGCAGAGTAAAAAGGACTCATAGGAGGAGTAGGGAGTCCAGGGGAGATGACCACTTCTTGGGTCAGCTGCGGAGAAGTTAGTATCTCCAGACCTGAAGAGACCTCAGGCTCCCCAGAGAAGACAATCCGGGAGCCATTTGGATTGGCAACTACGTCTGCAAGTTGCTAAACACAGAAGAAATGGGAAACATAGCTAAATACAAACAATGTGTGAACTTTGCTCCTGTCTTGTCCTCCTGTTGGCCCTGAGTACACAACATTCCCTATGAGAGGTCATGTGAACTTGTTAGCGGCCAAGCTCTTCTCTGGAGAATTGCTGGATTATGTGGGGGAACCTTTGATGAAAAGCCCCCTAATATATTTAAAACAGGACCAGTGGGAAGTGGTGCTCCACCTGCTTCATCATCTTTCTTGCCACAACTGCAGAAAGGCCTCATTCAAGGTACAGAGAGGGGCACAGAAACAGTAGAGGACCATTAACTCCCTATTCACAAGGCCTCCCTATTCTCCAGCCAGGGGGTGGCGCCAAGGCCAGAGAGGTTGGGAAAGAGTCATTGATGTCAACCTCAAAGTCCAGCAGGGCTAGAAGTGATCTTGTGGTTTCCATAGCGATCCTTTTACCCCCCCAGCCTGCCAGTGATGACCAGTCTAGCTCTTCTATTGGAATACTACATATTTCAGTCAGGTGCTTTGGTCCTTTCTTTGTGGTTTCCAGGAGTCATGGGAAAGTGCAATTTGTGGTAACGGTAAAACTGGATTATGCAGGTTGAAATGTGCACGTTCAAAATGAAAGCCTTTATTGAACAATTAGAAATACTGATACTTTACATAATTAAAAACGACTTTACCTGAGACTGCATGTGCTCGGTTATGGTCCTATATGTGACAGATTTCCAATTTGTTTGGCCAAAAGTATCTGCAACGACATACAACATGAAAAAAAAAATCCAAATTACACTTTTTACATTTTCACTAAAACACTTGCCAGAGAAGAAGCAATATTCTTATCAAGGAATAATATGCTGTCATAAAAAATGTGAACTATTTGTTTTGTTTTATCAAATGTTCAGTCAGTAATAAAGGGCTTTCTAATCAAAAATGTTATGTTAGTTTCCCACTGTAATCATAAGCATTAAACTCCTGATTTTTCATATCTTCTGATATAGAGAATAAGTTGTAAGGGCCTTTGAGGGATGTAGATGTTCTTTTAACCCTTTAAGTCATTTACTGTGTGAGACTCAAACGCAGGCTCTGTCTAAATCACATTTTACGTCCAGCAGTCTTGACGACTGTTCCACTATCCCATCCCACCATAGTATTCCAAAAAGGGAAAGTTAGCGTCACCCACTTTTCCCTGTTACTAAGGAAAAACCCACCCAAAGCAGAGTGACTCACACACTGGCTTCACTCTTCCCAGACATACAATACCATAATAAGCTGGACACGAGGTGTTGGATGATGGAGAAAGTCAACTACTGAAAGTGGAGACCAGTTTCAATTCCAGATCAATTGCACCTCAGAAAAACAGATTAGGGCTGCTGTTTCAAGATCAAAGTCATGGGGAGAAGGAGGGGGGAGGCACCTCTCATCTACAGTGACTAAATGGCCCATAATAACAGTGTTGGCATGGAAATAATGGTCACTGTGCAGCCCTGCATTCATGTAAACCTGGCCTCTGCAGAAACACGTTTTTAAGTGATTTTAGGTCTCTGTCCACTCAGACTGGGGAAAACCATCAGAGATAGGCACTAAAAAATAGGATGAAAACAGGTATTAGGGTATTTTTTCTGTTCTACACACGGTGGCTTTGTTGGAGCCAGGATACTACAGGCTGAGAACCGCCCAACACAATTTGCACTGATGAGTTTTCCATGCAGCTTTTGCAGCTGAGCATTAGAGACTATAATCACTGTGGTCATGACCGAGAAAACTATATGCACTCTTTGTTTCACAAGGTTAGGAGACGGCACAGAGTCCATGCAGTGATACAATCAATGTTCATGTTTACAGACAACAATGTCCGCCTGAGTCATCATCTCCCAGTAAACAATGTTACATAACAGGACAAATATGGGAACCAAGGGATTGTGTCTACAACAATACCATTATCGCTCATCCATAACAGATGACCTGTAATTGACAGCTGATCATTTGTCTAACACTAATCAACGTGGCAAACAAGCTGCATTTACAAATAACAGTAATCTCATTTGCAATGTGTTTGACATGCTACTCTGTCTTTACACCATATCTCCACTAAGCAGGAAACCACTAACCTTAAATGCCCCATCACACAGATGAACAATTAACTAGATGAGTAATTCATTGGCATTGTAAATAAATACAGGTTTGTTTAGTACAGAACTCCTGATGCTTCTTTTTCGCCTTTATACTGCCAGTATTCAAGCATGAACAACACTGACTTCAGTCCAAAATATGTATTTTACATGTTCATGCATTTCACAGTGGGTTTAGTTACTTAAACGTTTACCAAATATATTAATAAGATTTAGAATTAAAGGGACACTCAAGTGATTTAGTGTTGATCTACAAAGCAATCGATGCAGTGGCTGAAATATTCAGCTTTTTAGTCTGAATTATTTACACTGAACTGTTTTTCCTGTGCTCGTAATTTCATACAAGTCTAACATGATTAGAATAAAGCATCACTTCCTGTTTTCTCTGTGTTAATAAAGAGTTGACACTGGAACTCCCTCCACTCCACTCAGACGCCTTAACGGCTGAACCTCCCTGCTCAGTGAAGTAGCATCCTGATGAGTAAGCTCATGTCATAACAGTGTCTCATTTCTCAGGGGAGCAAAAGCCCACAGAGAAATAGTCCAGCACAGCATGCATTCCCTGTTCGAGAGCACCACACACAATCCTACCTAATATGGAAAAATCAGTGTCGATATCTTGCAAGAAAATCCCTGTCCAGAAGTCTGCCTCTCCTTTGGATTGCTCTGAACGCCCAGCGCATTCTTATGTAATTATCTGGACTCAACAGCAGAGGCAGCTAGGCTTTCAGACAGAGAAGGGGGTTTTAGGGTTGGTAGTGTGCAATTTCTTTACTGGAACGTGGTTTGTTTTTCCCCAAGTATTTACAAGTCGAGCCCCTGCTAGGTGAGAGGTCCATTAACACCACTGGATTAGATTTGGGATGCAGGAAAAACAGAGCCATAAAAGGTCCGTACGCATCTCAAATAAAGATGAGATGATGTCCTGTTTTACACATTCTTCCATCACCAGCGTTTTATATTTCCAGCTTGGTGAAAATGTATTGTTTCTAAGTTGAAACTCAGTTTGGGCTAATGCTTGAGCGTCTGTAACTTGTCGTGTCTGAATTGATTAAAATAACTGCAGTCATCTTTTAATATGATACAAAATGAATGATTTTGTCTGTTTTGTTGAAAAGAGGAGCAACTAATTATAGTAAAATATAAAACGAAAAAGTAAATTTATACCAGGTCATTGAACAGATGATATTTTACAAGTCTCTTCCTGATTTAACGCATCTAAAATGCTCATTGATCTATCAGCTACTGCACATAAAGTATGGTGTTTCTTGCATGTTTTACATGTCATGATGTCAAATTATTGATGAATGAAAATGAAGTAAAAAGATCTAGACATCCCTTAAGTGTGTTGACTGGGATTTTCTGCAGCTTTCCTGCTCCTGCTCAGCACTGGTAGCATGAGCATACAGCTGTGCACAGGATTATGGTCTGTTGGTTAACTTAACTTTAACGTTAACTTTTTTTTTTACTGTGATTCATTAAATCTCCCGCTCTTCCCCCCTTTTTGTTGTTTTTCTTTTCCTGAACTGAAGTTTTGAACAACATGATGCACTTACACACAGCAGATGTGTGAGAAAATGTATCTGTTCTACTGTTTCTCCTCACTCACAAGCAGAATCACACAGAAATAATGTCAGGGAATTCTACGTAATTATACATAATAATATATAATAATTGGCAAATATCACATGTCTTGGTTGTTGACAGTGTCAGCGAATAACAATACAAAGTGTGATTCGCGAGGCCATTGCATTCTTTTCTCTCCTTTTATACCTGAAGAACTCAGACGTCATCGTGGAATCAGGAAACAGAAAACAGGGTTAGGGTTAGGGTTAGTTTTTGTTTTAGTGGTATTGTCTGTCAGCTGTCACATCCAAATTACCCTGTAACTTGAATCATCCTGAATTATTTGACATGTGTTTGGTCTTTATGTATTCTAAACAGCATTTTCTGATTTGTTATCCATGAATAGGCCTAAATCACACTGTCTCAGTTTATCTAAGTTGGAAAGGAAAAGTTTATTTACGCAGTTACATTTTAATTCAACTGTATATATATATAAATGTATATAAGTTTAACAATTAAATTCATATTATAAAGAAAACATACCTTCCGAGGTCAACTAATCAAATTTGACAGTGTTCTTATAGCACTTTAAATTATGCTTTAGCCCAGAACAGGGTAACTGAGGACATGCAAAATGAGAATCAAGGGATTTTTAGCATGGAAATCTCTGACTCTGGCCCCGGAAACTTATCCGGTCTCTTGAAGCACTGGACCAGATGTTACACTGCAAACTAAGAAACAGAAGTCAGTACAGCTGCCTCAGCTGTGACACAGTTTTAAAAAGCAAGATATTTTAGAGGGGAATAAGCCCTTTTTTATTTCTCCTTTTTATCCAAAAGGAAGCGGATAAGGAACTAGACTATCATCTGAAGTTGCTGAGCCAAAGCACACTTGCACAGTCAGACACAAGGTCAGTGAACTTTACCACACCCCTGTGATTCCTATGAACCACAATGGGAGATAACAACAAATGATAAAGCAATCATAACAGCATGATAGAAATGATTGAACCTTAATAATGTGTGAAAACACAAAATCATTTGCTGTACTTGATTCAGCACTACAGCACTTATTCATCATCACATTTTCCTGTTTTCCCTTTTTCTATAGAAGGGTATGACTGGGTTTTCTTGAGAAGACCCTGACCTACAATGACCTTCCCCACCACACACGGAGCGTCTTGCATTGTTCTCACAAAGAACAAGGCTGTCAAAGTGCCCACATATATCCTAATGAATAATTGTGACAGTGTTGACCCATGAACTTCTGTGATCTGCTGGTGCAGCATCAGGAAACTAATGATTTGTGGTCAGAGGAAGAGTTGTGTTGTCTATAAATCATCTACACAAGGCAAGTGGTGGTGGAGAATGTCTTGGTAATGAGTAGGGACTTAAATAACGTCAATGCAGTTCAGGACAGGCCAACTACTTAAAAACTGACGTTCATTCATTAGCACAGGTGTTGTCGTGGTTGCTTCTTTGTACAGGGTGGTGAGTCGAAACAGAGAGTTAATCATTCACTACACTGCTGCACGTAGTCCGATAAACGCATCAAAGTCGCACACAAAAGAAGATCAGCCAAAGCCTTGATCTTAGTGTTTGCTTAAGATGGTCATTTGGTTTGGTTGAGAACTTATGATCATACTAAGCTTAAATACTCTTACAAATCCCAACCTTCTAATGAAGCATTACAAGGACAGGGCAAAATTTCTTGGGATGTAAGCTGAGAACAGCGTGGCAGACAGAAGTGTTATCACCCATTTCCATGTACACAATGTTACTGCTGTTAAACAAGTTACATAACCGCATCATAAAACAGATGAAAATCTGCCTTAAAAAGTGAAAAGGTAATTACAAGCACATTTGGTGAATAAATACAGCGAGCATTTCTTTCTAAACACATCAAATGAGTCACTTTGCAGTTATGTGAGCAATGTTAGAGGTCCTGTGAGGTTGATCTCACAACTACGCTGCCCCTCTGCAACTTAGCAGATGTGTGGATGCAGCCCATACAAGGTCCTGAGGCTGCAAGTTTATGATATGCAGTTATTGAGGGATACACACATTTATCAGGAGGGAAGTATTTCACCTCCTTGTATGGTGCTACTCCAGTCAGAGCAACAGGAGGGGTCGGCCTGTGTGGTTCTTGTCAATGGAGAGGTGATGTGTTCCCAGGAGGATCCGCAGGGCAATAAATCAGAGCCTCTCTCTTCAAGCGGAGCCTAACACTCAGCTGAAGTGCGGCTTTATCAGATTTGCTCTCACAATACAATCGCAACAGTGCGGGTGTAAAAGTAAAACCCGTCAGACAAAGTGTGAGAAAATACATGCTAAACAACCAGAGAAGAAATGTCACAAATGATCATGGCTATCATTTTACATCTTCAAAGCCGAGGGCAGCCGCCTGTGGATGTGAGCACTGGCAGCAAGGCCCTTCAGTAATATAACAAAGGGAATCAGAGCCGGCTGTGGAAATCACCCTGACAGTAAGGGGAGCCTCCAGCGATGCCTGGACAATCCTTGGGCCATTAGTGTTGATATGAGAAACATTCTGACAGATGATTATTTTCTCAGAATCTCTGGAGCTCAAATATGAGCTGTCACATACCTTTCTAGGCAGAGCAATGAGGGATGACATGTTGGGAAACACTGCCCACAGTTCCATCTCTCTCTCGCTCTCTCTCTCTCTCTCTCTTACCTCCCACACAGGTCTGTTTCAACACCAGAACTATACAGATCACATGGGTCAATGTGTTTTTAGGTGCTCTAGAAAAAACATCCGTCTTTTGAAGGCGTTGCACTAATCCTGTGGAGTAGCACGTGAGCCCTGAGCAGTCAGACAGGTTACTCAACATTAAAAAACACATGTGCAAAACAAGTGGCCGGATGTAAGTTTCTGTACATTCGCAATGTTTCATGCCACCGCCCATGATTTAAATCTGTTATCCCGTGGAAAAGAGCGTACTCACCTGCGCACCTCAACACCTCTTTTGGCCGTGTACGTAAACCCCACTTGAGACCTTCCCTGCACTTTCCCTCAGTCTTGATACTAGCCAGGACACACAATCTCTCTCTCTCTCTCTCTCTCCCTCACTCCCAGCCCTTGCTCTGCCTGCCTCCACACAGGACTTCCCAGTTGACAGGCATCGCCATGGCAACCCACTTCAGCTCCCGTTCACCCTGCTCTTGGCTTGTCAGCTGGGGCACCTCCTTCCTTAAGCAGCCCTATTGTTGAGATAAGGTGATATTTCACAGCACAGGGTTAACCAAAGGGGAAAGCAAGTAGTTCATCACCTCCACCTTCCAGGCACTGCCCAGTGACTCCATGACACCCCCTGAACTTTCTCTCTCCAGTGCCTCCCTCTGCTTTTGTGTGTGTGTCTGTGTGTGAAAAGGCCAAGTCTCTGGCTACAGAGAATAGGAGCTCCTTCAGTTCCCGTAGCTCTGAAAGTGTTTCAGAGTCATTACTTTACAACACTGACAGCACGAGCCCTGTTGACTTTTCTCCCACAGCTAAACTCCAAGGGTGTCAAGACTACAGGAAGTAACTAGACTGATACGCGTTTTGCAAAGTTAACGGCAAATCATTCAAAGCAGGAGATGCAGTATGTGCACAGATAAGACTGGTGGGATGGTTCAGCCGACCACAGAGCAAACTGCAGCAAAGCACATTCTCAAATCTCACTGTTGCTCACAATACTTGCCCGAATAAAACCAGGATTTCCAGTTTGCCTGCAGTTCTTGCCAGTGAGACAAACTGCATAACCTGAAATCTGACATGCTGACAGGCCTGTCTTGGCAGAGTCTGCAGCAGGTAGACTGAGTTACAAGGTCCACATAGCAGGTGAGTGATCTAGTCATTTGCTAATAAATGCTGTCAGTCTCTTATGCAATTTAGGTTCTGGCAATAAACTATAACAGGACAGAGTGTAACATGTAACAGGGTTTACTCTGTTAATTTGTTTAAAAGTGAATATGTGTGTGTGTATGCTGGCCAGTTCCAACTTGAAACTGAAAGACTCAGCTCTTTTTAATAATTCAGTGGTCTGGCTTGGTACGGCAGGGCAGATATCCATTTACTGAGCCTGTGTTCCACACAGGGTTGTTTTTGCCAAACGGCTGAGCTGCTGAACCTGAGGGGAAGCTGTGCAATGCAGACTTCAGGCGGCAGGCTGCCCTCATAATGTGCATAAGGTGTCCTGCTGGAGTAGACTTTCACCCTGCTGTGATCACGTCTAACACTCTGTCACTCTGTAGCTAAATGAGGTAATCACGCAAGACGTGATTGCAACCCTGGCCAGGGACCTGACACCTCTCCCACACTGGATCCTAGTTCGTTTTGTCCCAAACAAATCCAACGTTTCACCTTCTCCTGCCAACCTTAGTATTCCATAGAAACATTGTCAAGACGGGAGGATAGAGGCGTGATGTTTTACCTCAGTCCTTCTGAGAATAATGGATAAATGGTAGCCTTTACTATGCTGTAAAAGTCAACCATCTGTCCTTTCACTGAGTGGTGTGTGCGGTGCATGCCGCTACTGAAGTTCATTTAAAGACAAACAATGTCATTGATTAAATAAATCCCAAGATAAAGTTACCATGAGACGAACGTATAGCTACAGAGATATGAGTCAACTGGTAAACAAGCATCTGGAGGTCAGATAAAGAGCTCTGGACATCAAACATCACTGTGTGTGTGACAATCATACTATAGGTTGTGCTCTGAGGCAGCACTTGTGGAATGTCCTTGAGTACCAACGCTAAAGCATCAGAGTTTATTTTAGAGGTAAACATCATTTTTCTGAGATGTGCAAGGAGTCTGTTAGATGACCAGTCCAAACAATCTCTGTTCAGTCATAAATTCTCATGGGTCTTTTTGCCCTGAGGATGCTTATTTTGAGAAATTTGATGAAGGAAAAAGTTTGAATACATTACGTACAGGGAAATATTCACACACTAAAATGTTACATACCAGAACAACCACAGACAGTAAAATATTAACTTCTACTCTTTCGTATCCATCTTTTTCCATTTACTGTAACTTCTTAACTCTTGCTCAACAAGATTCTGAGAAGAAATTGAACAATGTGTCACAACAACAACAACACAGCAAAGATAACAGCCCTTTCATGTTAGCCACAGTGTCTTCAAGTGATTGAGTGATGACGGATAGCATCAACATGGTGCTCATAATAAAATTTCCATTCAAGTAAAAATACAAATGAAAACTACATAATGAAAAGTCAACCACTGACAGTGACAGAGGAGAGAAAATCTACTTTTCTTTTTGAATTGTCTGTATTTACTTCCTTGTTATATTCACCCCTTTGCTCTAGTCACAAAGTCACAGCACAAGTTGAACAGTACTTACAGGCGAGTGTTGGCTGAGCAGTGAGGTCTCCTCAGTATGGAGGGAGAGAGGAAGTGAATGAAGAAGAAGGAGGGAACCACTGCTGCTCTTCTCTCCCTCTCCCTCCCTTTTTCTCTTTCTCTTTCACTGGCCAACAGGGTGTCTTTTATCTTTGGTGAATGATTCAGCGTGGGTCTGAATGTTTGACTGAGTGTTCGTAGGCGTGTGTGTGTATGTGTGTATGTTTGACTGTGTGTGTGTGTATGAGCACACACTTTAGAACTCATCAGGGGGAAGGCACTCAGTAATAGTTTCCATCCACAGCTGGAAATAATAGAGATTCCCATACAGGCACAGGCACAGGCTCGGTGACACCGCCCTCCAGTGTTTTATGCACAAAGAAGAAGCGATTTCCAAAGCCACTGCAAGAAATACGTCTGACTGACCTATTGTAGTAGCATGGTCTATTCATTGTGTTGGGTATTTAGCTGTTGTGTCTGTCACATTTAAAGAAAGAACAAAAGAGAGTCTGCTATGGCTCTGTGTTGCTCCAGTGACTTGGCAAGGTTAATCTGTACGTCCAGGAAAGAGTCTCACCCTGTGAATTATACGTATAATTGCATATACACACATATGGCTCACATGCATGCAAACACTTGAGAGCT
Organism: Ctenopoma multispine; assembly: GCA_034779795.1. NCBI lineage: Eukaryota > Metazoa > Chordata > Actinopteri > Anabantiformes > Anabantidae > Ctenopoma > Ctenopoma multispine. The sequence continues at coordinate 8,076,838 of JAUYWH010000027.1, read as the reverse complement.
TTAGAGACGTTTTAGTATTTCTATGTTCTGTTCCTGTACCAGCCTCTACATACTCACCCTCACCTCAAAGTCAAATGTCCACAGTGTCATTATAGTAGATCTGCTGTCATTCTGTATGTGTGAAGCTTCCTTTGGGCTCCTGGGAGCTTTATCTGTCATTTCCCACTCCCATGTTTGGTCTGCAGACGCCTTCTGATTTCCTGCACCGAGAGACTAGAAGCAGCTCTGAGCTCTGCCATCTAGGATAAATATTTAACAAGTTGGCTTCTAGATCAGACACCAAAGGTCATTTTGAGGCCTCTGTCACTGCCTGGAGTCCATCTTCAAGTTAGATCCAATAGATCTCACCCGACAGCTCACAAGTGACACTTTTGGTTATTTATTACAGGACATACAATATTAGTCCAGTAAATGGACGCTTAGTTTTTGATACATACTTCACTTTATTACATCTCAGAAACAAGCTGCAAATTAAAAAGCATAGATTTTCTTTTCTCTGATTTTTTCACAAATAGACCTATTGAATACAACTCACTATGATTATTCTCATACGTCACTTTACATCATTTGCTTTGATGTGGACAATAACAAAATAAGCAGTACTACACTCCCTCTCAGTGGTTCTTAAGGGAACTGCGTGGAGTTTATATTGCATGTTGCCAGTGTCAAGAATCAGAAGCAATCAATAGAAAGAAAAAGTCTCATCAAACACTGATCAGAATATGATTTCTTTCTCGATTCAAACAAAATTAGTACACAGTAAAGGACAGTAAAGAAGGTTTATATACAACCATTATCAGTAAATTTCACCTTAAAGATAACATTTCTACCAAAAAAACAAGTTAATGCAATGCACACAGGGCCGTTTCTAGCTCTTTGGGGGCCCTATGTAAGATTATTTTGGGGATCCCTGTTTTGAATAGGTATGAGGAAAACCCTTTGAGGATCTGTGACAATGCATCACAGTAGGTTCTTGAAACTGAAATTAAAAACAATAAAGAAAAAAATAAAGCTGAACCAAGCAATTTGAGACTATAGAAAATAATATAGGTAAAAAATTCCCTCTCTGTGACCATACAGGTGCAGAAGATTACAAACTTTAGAATGGTGCCTGCAAATCAAAGCTTTTCCAGATACCAGGCAAAATCATGAGCAAAGATTAAAATCAGATCCATTGTTTCTATTCTTGTTTCCATATGTGTTATGAGACTCAACAGTTTGGCTTATTGCATAATAAGCCTAATTATGTAAAGGGGTGTTCAAACTTCTTTTTTAAGATGTGAAGATTCCTGTGGGCCTCTCAGAAAAAGATTTGACAGCAAAAGTTACATACGAATGCCCTAAGACAATTTTTATTTTTTATATCATTGTGACAGTTATCGTTTTAAAATGTCAATGAAGCCACACAAGAATGATCAAATTTTACCAAAACATGAATTATACTATGGCCAAGACTTACAAACCCAGGACTCCCGCATGCCAGAGCGTTTCCTTATTAGTAGAAGTATCAAAGACGACGTGTGACTTTGAACATGCCTGGTATAGAGAAAATCAAAGTTAATACTCTGGTGCAGCTGTTTCTGCAGTGATTCAGTTTCTTTCAACATTACAGAGCAAATATAATCTGAGAGATATTTGAATTATATTTAATTCTACTAAAGTATTTTGAGACTAAAGTGGTAGCTTGGGGGCCGCCTAGTGGCCGTGAGGCCCTATGCATCTGCATAGTCTGCATAGTGCAAGAAACGGTACTGACTGAACAGATTTTAGATTAAATAATAAATTCATTAGTTATATTACCACCAATATATTTGAAGGTTAATTGTAAGATAATTTCGCCTGTTCCCTTTTGAAAGCACTACAGTGGATAATGTTAAATTAAAATGGCTTTATGATGCATTTAAGTGCATTAAGATATTTGATTGGCAGCATTTATATTTGTTTGTATATTTGAAATTTGAACATGTTTGTCGAGAAGATATATATCAACAGAGGTGTTAAGGAACATACATTTATTTAAGAACTGCATTTGACAAGAGACTTTACTCTCCATTTTATGTTTCTTTTACTCCACTACACTTCGGAGAGAAATGTTATACTTTCTATATGCATATCTTTTACTGCTTTACTTATGTTTTGTAGATGTAGATTCTAAATGCAAAATATAATAAGTTGTTTTTAATTTATAAAAATAAAGTAAAATAAACTATGCACTAATCACATGTCATCAAGGTACTTACAATCAGCCCCGCTTTTTACCAACTGTTGTATTTGTTTTTTGTACCAGCTGATTTTTGAGTCATGAGGTTGTATACTTTTACATCTACCACTTCTGCATTTCATAGGAAAAACTTGTGTGGCCTCCTCAATAAAGCAGCAAACAGGAAAACACAGTGAATACTCCATCAGAGTGACAGTGTAGAAAAACAATAGTTGTTCTAATACCTTTTTCGGCGTAATCATGATTACATCTGCAAAACATTCTGTAGCCTGTGTGTCACAGAAAACCTGTGAGATAAGAGAAAAGACTTATAAAAGAGATAAGTCACTACACGTGAATTCCCTTTGCTTTTTATGTATAGCTGCCAGTTGACATTGATTGTGTTTATTCGTTGTTGTGTTTATAAAGGATTTCTTAACTTGAATAAATTAAAAAACTCAGTTCAAATTGAGGGGAGTTAAATGATTTTTGTCACACGTTTATTTACTATGATTCAGGTATGGTAACACGTGACTAATAACTGGCATTGCAACAAACAGGAAATAAACATTGTAACTCAAAATCCTTCCAGTTTATTGAGCGTGTCTGCACACATATACCTTTCGGGTGGCTGAAGCTCAAACCTGTTAGTTTCAAGATTTGTTGCACGTGTACAGCAGTGCACATTTTCGATATACTGTAAATGTAAAATGTGCAGAACGATGTGAATATATCAGGCAGGAGGTGAGATCCAGCTTCAGTGTTCTTTAATCCACATATAACTATCTACTAGAATATGGTGTAATAGTGTACAGAAAAGTAAAGAAAAAGTGTAAAGGAAAGATGGTGATGCTGCTCATTTATTGAATCATCAGCCACATTTGATTTGGTTAAACTACAAACAGGTTTCTTGTAACCAGCTTTGTTAATTATTTGCTTTTGCTGTGATAATAATTCCAATGTTGATCAACTCTTTATAGCTACATCGTAAACAAGCAATAACATACCCAGGTGACTGGAGACAATTTCACATTTGAGAAATCTCATGAGGATATGTTACACAATAGCTGTTAGTTACAATAAAAAACACTGCATTCATATGAAATCAGATCACAGTCAGTGATTTAGTTAGTTCAGTATCTTATGGATCTTTCTTAACAACCAAACTATCAGCCATATTCAGTTGTAAGTTTAGTTTCATCAGTAGTTTATATGTAGTGTGACTATGGATTCTGGAGATCTGTGATTTTTGTTGTGTGTGTGTATAAATGAGCAGCATCACCATCTTTCCTTTACACTTTTTCTTTACTTTTCTATACACTATTATACCATATTTTAGTAGATAGTTATATGTAGACTAAAGAACACTGAAGCTGGATCTCACCTCCTGCCTGATATATTCACATCGTTCTGCACATTTAACCTACCTGGTAGAAAATCTTAAAAACGGGTTTTGTTATTTACAGTATATCGAAAATATGCACTACTGTACACGTGCAACAACCCAAACTAACAGGTTTGGGATTCAGCCACCCTGTGAGGTATGTGTGTGCAGACACGCTCAATAAACTGGAAGGATTTTGAGTTACAATGTTTATTTCCTGTTTGTTGCAATGCCAGTTATTAGGCACGTGTTACTATACCTGAATCATAGTAAATAAATGTACAACAAAAATAATGTAACTCACCTCAATGTATTATTATTATTATTATTAATAATTAGTATCAACATTAGAAATCGTAGTTTAGAAATTCAAAGTGACCATTTGTAAAACCCACTGAATAACATGTTTATCTTATATGCTGGCAGCAGTTCACTTGGTAGAACAGTTATAAGCCACAGGGTCAATGGCCCGACTCCTATCATGGCATCAGCACAACAACAACATTACCAAGTGTATCAATAAAGTTTTATTATTTAATTATTTGCATTATATTATGAGATCAAAAAAAAATATATAATTTTCAGACAAACTATAACTTTGCAGATATAGAAGATATAAGATTTTCAACATCAATGAGGCAAAAATACTGTACAAAAAATTTGTAATATATTACATAAATGACTAAATTACTTTACACATTATGCAGAGTACATTTAAGTCATAGATGGTCCTGCAGTTTCTCTATGTCTTCCTCATTATTGTACATGATGAAAAATGAATCCGTGACGTGATCAACAGTCCTGAATGGGCTTAAATCAGTTGGGCCACACAGCAAACCTCCCCAACCACATTGCTGCTGTAATAGGACATATTAAGTAGACACTTCAACTGGTGCTGTTTTTATTACAGTCACTTTGTAGCTTGTATTTTGTGAATCCCGCCTGGTATCCTGGAGCTTAGACAGTCCTCCCCTTCGGTAATGGAGCACTGATCTTCTGTCGACAGAGTGGGCAGGTGCCAAACACTTGGGAAACTCTGGGGATGCAGAGTTCACACAAACACCGATGGCCGCAAGGCAGAGTGTATTTGGCATTTTCTTCCATGCACACCACACATACTTCATCTGTGATAAGAAGAAATGAATCACAGTTACTAACTTACATCACAGACTATGTCAGACTATGTTCGATGACATGATCATGACATGATCACATGTTGCTCCTCCCTGGTTAAAAATGATCAAAACACTAAAATCAGTTTGTTGGAAAGACTCTTACTTGCTGTGGCAGGAGAAGAGATGCATTTATTTTCATAGAGGCTAAAGACATCAGGAATGAAACCTCTGTGACTGTCAACATCAGGGGAGGTGAGACGTTTAGGTGCAGGACAGGACCTTCTTGTGTAAAATAGTTTCCTTATCTCTGAGCCTGCAGAATAAGAGAGGCCATTAGACCATCCAAAGAGTTAAAAACCAACAAATAAATGAGAAAAGAGGCAGGAACGTACCCAGGAGGTAAATGGAACACGTCTGTCCGTAGATGTCGATGATGGCCCACAGAGGCTGGCTGAGGTCCACTCCTGTTAGTAGCTCGTGTTGCCTGCCGCTGTTGCTTGAAACATGTACCGTGCCACCCCTAGACACCCAGAACTCCAGCTCTGACCCTGCCTGGCAGCAGTTTTCATCCACAGGAGCAGCCCAGTGCCCAGAGCTGGTGGTGAGGTTGGGGATAGCCATGCAAGGCAGAGGCAGAAATCTGGTTGAAGGTGGGACTGTGGTGAAGCCTACACGCAGAGCTCCGTGCCAGTTAAACAGGTCTTTCTCCACCCTCAGCCGAATCCTCTCCCTGATCCTCACTGGACGGCTGCTGAACACTAGGCCATTTTTGAACGTGTGCACCGTCCTCTCTGCAAGTCGACCCCCCTCACTAAGGCAGACCTTGTCTCCCACAGTCTGAGGGTGGAAGGTCAGAGGACCGAGGCAGGTCAGGCCGCACCTGTGTGACGTCTCTGATACAGCAACTGCAAGAGAACAAAGACAGTTATGAATGCAGCTGCGCATGACATGCTTGCATAGAGAGAATTCTTACGTCCATTTATCTCGACTACACACTGCACGTGTACAATATGCACGTGTCGACAATCAATCAACTAAACAACAACAAAACAGACACTGCAGTACTTTGTGCATGTATGCTGAAGTTTGGACTATAAAAAGTTAATAAATACATGAAGTATTTTCCTCTTATCATTTATTATTTTCTCTTTTGTATTTAATGCTACAAATTAAAACACATTTTATGGTTTTATTATTGAAATCACAAATATTACAAGATAAGTTTGAGCCGTATAAATGACACACTGTAATTTTACAAAACAGTCTCATAATGAAACTTAATTTCTTATCACCAAAGCCGGATCCTGACAATCGTTCTAATTTAAGTGGATGCTTTAAAATCATGTGGTTTATTACAACATTAAAGCAATTCTGATAACACTGTAGATACAATTATAAATAAGCAATAAAGTAAAAGTGAAAGTAGCGGACATTTATGCTTTCTCTGTTGATGCAACGAATAATAACAAAACTGTTGAGCTGCATCTATTTGTTTCGATTGAGTTTTAATAATTAATATTCAGGACTCACACCTTTGTAGCAATACTGTTAAAACACTAATATGAGTCATTTACTCATCAGTGATGATCTGCACGTTTCCAGTAAAACATGTACAGTTACAGTCATCCTAAGGTCATACATCATAAATTGCAGCATTTCATTTCAAGGTTTCTTTTTCCATTTGGTGTTAATCTGTTTTACAATACTTACAATATTTGATAAGAAAAAATGTGAGAATGAGCAGATTTTTCACATAAATAGTCACTGTCTTGAATAGCAGTACTGATATGACGAATGAGTAATAGTTATATTATGGCTGAATATGAAAAAATTGTAACATTTTCATCCATACTAATATACAATAATAGAAAGTCACACAATTTCTGTTGGTTGAAATTAACAAGAAAAAATGCCAAAAATGAATTTTTGCATCCTACTAGTCCACAAGTTTTTGGTTTACACAGTGTCATATTGATATTTAAAGCATTATTATAAAGTACAGCTTAAACATTACAAAGCAACTTTTCTGTAGACAGGTATAATGAATAAATATATTACCTGAATTATTGTTGCCACTCTCGTTCACCATCTTGAAGAGTTTTCTTTGTGTCTTGAGCGATGATGCAGGTGCACTAATATTTACACGAAAAAAAAAGAGGGAGGGACTGAGGGACGAACCAAGTTTGTAAATTTACTTGATGTGGAGAGAAAGTTGGCATGTTTTCAACATTTTTTCCCTGTTTCTCTTAAGCACCTTCTGTTTACAGAAAGTCGCAGCACAGCAAAAACATTACTTTACATATTAAACATAAAGAAGAGTTTATCATAATATAGCAACACTGCGTTTAAAGAAAGAGCACCCAGCTCTGAGATGGAGTGTACTTTCTTTCTATTTACTGAACTTATCTCTCTTTAAATCAGTAACCTCCGGAACAACAGTGAAAGCAAAAACCACAACGTGACAAAAAAAAGGTTTCACTTTCCTTATGTGTTACTGTTTTGTATCAAGCTCCAAGGTCATGCAAACGCATTTATATAAAGAGTATGTGGACCATGTTTATATTTGTTCTTTATGTGCTGTTGCTTATATTGGATGTTGCAGATGATCCGATATTGTTTCCACCTGTATGCAGCACTATACTGACTATACTGCAAATATGTATTTTTTAAAAATCCATTGCACATATGACCTTCTTTTAGTGAAATACTGGGAAAATCACCTGATTCAATACATCATGGAAAATCCCACCAAAATAGTGCATAACAGTTGTGGGAATATCAGACATTATTAAGTGATGACTGCATGTAAAGCTGCTCACAGTGCTAGCTGTTCTCCTCTAATTACCAACAATCACATGACTTCCCGGGAATCCCACTGGTGTGTCTCCCAGAGTGACGCAACAGAAATGTAAGACTTGGAAATGAAGACATGTTTAAACATGTACAAATGATGTATGAGTGTATAAATGATGTGCTGTATGTCACATGTTTGATTCTAGGCATGGATTTTTATCCCTCATATAATGAAGTGGAATGAAATGTAGTCTATAAAATGTGTGCAGCTGAATCTGTTTACTGCGGCATATTAAGGCACTGATATAGGATAACAACTTCTCTGAGTTATTGTTAGAGGGACAAAATCACATGTAGTGTCAGACTGAATAATTAAATATCAGTTTATTACCAAATAGTATTAAAATATACAATATGTTTCTGACCACTTTCAACTGTGATGTTTATTTTTTAAAAACACAAGATGAAACTAAAACTGTGGTCCAAATGAAACAGTTGCCTGTTCGCCGTATTTTCATGTTCTCTAACACAAAAGCTCCAATATGTTAATGATATACATTTATTACATTCTTATCATAATCTAAATAAGAATATCTTTATTGTCATTGTTACAGCTACAACGAAATTAGGTGCAGTCCCTGCGGTGTCAGAGACATATATAAAAAATGATATATAAATATAATTACAAACGAATATGAAAAGGATAATGATAAGAAATGAGGTGGAACAGTCATTCAACATAAAACCTTACTGCACATAAGACACTATTGCACAAGATTGAATCTATTGCTCTCATCAGGTTGCACTGGAGACATATACTCCTGCAGCAGAAGAGGAGAAGTTAAATAATGTCATAAAACTGGGAGGTTTGCAGTAACAGGGCATTGTGTATACATGCAGAGTTTGTTTTAGTTGAGTTGTGGTATGTTATGTAAAAATAAAATAATAAAGGTTTAGTTTCACAAATACATCTCTTCTGCATTAAAGCAGAAACAGCAGAACCCACCTCCTCCTCCGGCCGCCTCTGCTCCACCCCACTTGGTCAGACATGGCAGGCCATCAAAAAATCAACTCGTTCCCACTCCACCTGTTCAAAACACTATTAATCTGCTGCCTTCCAATAAAAGGCTTGGCTCTCACCAAGGAGCCAATAGAAAGGCATTAAAGCTGTGAGACCCAGGCCAATCCCAGGCTGCATTCTAATGCGGCCTATCTTTATCAAGGTGCCACTTCATTTCAAGATACTGCTTATTTATGATATCTGAGGAGGGAGCCGGCAGGAAGCATATGTCTTTGGGAGATTGCTAAAATCTGCGTCCGTAGGGCTTGACGGAGGCGTCCGATATGGAGCTCTCACACATCACACTGTGGCTAAGAAGAGGTTAAAGGCGAGAGTGATGAGAGAGATCTGCTGCTACACTGTTTCTGATGTGGCATCAACACCAAGGACTTTGATAAAATTGCTTTAAGTGCTCTTTGTTATTTGAACATCTCGGGACAGTGACTGTGATTCCACATTCAGACTACATCGCTGGGTTCAAGAACTTCTATTGGGCCTATCTGAGGTCTTTTGCTGAGTGGATCTTACTAAATGTGTTACTGACAACTGGAGGCAGAGTTATAAACTTCCCATGGATCCAAACATCCAGGGATCTTTCCTGTTCAACAACAGCCTGAACCAATTCCCGTCGGAGCTCAAGGCACCTGTGTGCCAGTACTCAGTGCCCAACTCTTTCTACAAGCTCAACACGGGTCTGAACAGCCAGTTGCAGACAGGGACGCCCCACGGCATCAGTGACATCCTGAGCCGATCCATGGTTGGGATGGGCTCTACAGGAACCACCACCCTGCTGTCTGGATACTCCACCATGGGGGGGTTCAGCCCCTCTGTCACCAGCACGTCCATGTACTATAATCGAGACTACAACTCCTCGCTGGGCGGCTTCTCCAAGCCGGGCACCGACTGTCCCATGAAGGCTCGCAGTGTGAGCTGCTGGGCAGAGAGCAGCTGTGACTGGAGAGGAGGGAGGCAGCAGTGCACCAACAGTGAGTCTAAATGCTGTAGCCTGGGCTCACCAAGAGATGCTACCTTTAAGTGATGCAAGAAAACCGGCGGAAAACCGGCAGAATCACTGTAGTGCATAAAGTGGAGCTAAAATGTATTTTTTGACCAAAACATTTATTTTCTTTCTAAGAACACTAAACGGTGTAAAATATTTTAAATCAGTATTTTATTGAGTGTTGTATCTGAGGAGTACATTGCAGAAAACATAGAACTAGAACCAACTAACAAATAATATACTATGTACTTTACTATTACTATTAAGTAATTAAAAATGGATTTTTTAGATAATACACGGATGGTATGTATAATGCCATATAATATTCTGTTTGTTATTGTAGATATTGTACTTTGTAATAGTACACACCTTGTAAAAGTACACATTAATATTCAGCGTATGAGCAACAGACACATACTGAGACCTGTGAAAACCATGAGAAAGCAAATATTTCTGTGTTTCTTTTGTTTTTGTTTTTTATAGTTACACATACAACCTTCCAAAACGGTGGTATTTTAGTAGTAGTACATTATATTAAAGAACAATGTTTTCTGCTTCAAGGTAGTGGTCCTCTTGGGGACATGCCCGGCAGGAAGAAACACACCAGACCAACATTCAGTGGACATCAGATATTTGCTCTGGAGAAAACCTTCGAGCAGACCAAATACTTGGCCGGGCCTGAGAGGGCGAGACTGGCTTATTCTCTGGGCATGACCGAATCACAAGTCAAGGTAAAGATGATTTACTGATTTATTGGTGTTTAAAATGATGCTTTCCTGTGATATGGTTTTCCACTTAGAAGATGACAAGTTAACATATTAGTCAATTAGTTTGACGTTTTCCATTTTTTAAATGAATTTATGTTTACCCTTCCCTGAAATTGTATGTGCTGGTATTTTATTTTGTGAAACATTATGTAACTCTTAACATGTTCTATAGAGATAATGTCTGTAAATGGTTCAAATTCTCAGTCTGTGCCATTATCACATGAGTAAGTCAGGAGCATCACCATCACCAACATGCTGGCCTACATGTTAGGATCATAGATGATTTTCACAGTTTTCCATGTATCAAATTAATTCATCAGGACTTCCTCCCACAGACATTAAAACCTGCTTTTGTGTTCAGGTGTGGTTTCAGAACAGACGCACCAAGTGGAGGAAGAAAAGCGCCTCAGAGCCGACTTCCACGCAGGTCAGCCACACGGGGCAGGGCGGGGAGGCCTCGGAGAACGAGGTGGAGGACGAGGAGTACAATAAGCCTCTGGACCCCGACTCTGACGACGACAAGATCCGACTGCTCCTGCGCAAACACCGCAGGGCTTTCTCCGTCCTGCGCCTCGGGCCGCACCACGTCTGACAACCTTAATGCAAACACAAACATTCACCTACACACACTTCACAGCAGGCCTGCATGCTGTAAAAAAACAATAAAGTATAATCCATGAGCAGTAAGCATGTTCAGAGAGGAGATCAACAGAAGAGCATCAAATGATTAAACTACTAGTAAGATACTGTAAGTTATGATCTCTTTAACATCACAGTGTTCTCTGGGGGGCTTATGTCATGCACATCATTTTGTAAAGACATGAAAACATAACACATGCTAATGATGACACTATTGGAAATACTAATAAATACATAAGAGAGCAACCTGAAGTGGTTAATGTGTTCTCTCTTTTTGAGCAGGTGAAGTTATTGTGAAGATACTGAGACTATACAAACATCTTACAATGTCACTGTAAAAGAAAAATAAATCCAGAATAGGTGTAAAATATCCCTATATCTATAAGTAAAGTAAAGGACAAATATTTCTAATGAATTAGTTTTTATCTCATTAGAGACACTAAATCTGTTACAGTGCTTATGTGTTCTAATGAGCCACAGGTCTACAAACTGCTCGTTTATAAGGTGGAAATGCTTTTTTTTTTTTTGTACATTAAAATGATGCAGAAAAGTAACAATAGTTATGGAGTTGCAGTCTTTCCTCACATGTCATTATCTATTATTCCCACATGTACCATTTGTAATTCTGCAAAATGATTAAATTGAATGTGACCTTGAAGCTGATTAAAAATAAATACAAGGGATCAGCTTTGTTTTGATTATTGGATACTTACTAAATACAATGTAAAAAATATCACACGGGAAACTTACAAAACACCTGAATCTTTGCACAATAAAATGTTTTAGATAATTTATTAAACTTGGTGCTTAATTGTGATCCTTTAAAACGACAAAAGCAGTCAATGTGTTGTCAGTGACTGTTAAAATGCAAGCAAAACGGCACAAGCACTGAAGAGAGGTCCATAGGTCAAAGGTCAAATCTTGCGTGATTTGTTAGTGCAGTATGGCTTAATTGAAGAAAATGACCCCCGCAACCCACTCCAACATAAAATCAATAGCAACAGATCAGCTCATTGACTATTTAGGCTGAGCGGGTTTAGACTCCATCTGGTTCAGGCAGCCGACATCAGGTTTGATGATTCAGACAAGGGGGAAAACCCAGAAATGCTGCTGAGAATAACCTGCTCTGATTACTCATATCAAGATGCTCAGACGTTTCAATGTGCCAACGATGTTCAGACGTTGTATTGTCAGTGTCACACGTTGTCAGTTGTGTCATGTAAATGACGCTCGAGCCCATTTTGTATCTATGATCATCATTTGAAAAATCTCTGTATTTTGTGAATCTTCAGGAGGCAACACACAGTCCAACTATTACCTCAACAAGAAAACGCAAAAGAGGTTAAACAAAAAAAACCTGTTATGATTTATTAGCTCTTGATACCTTTCAGTTCTAACATGTTCAAGTCTTAACAACTCATTTCTCACTCTCGAGGGCAGCTCAACACCTTTTCTGTTTGTCATTTTTCCTCTGCACTGCACCGTATGTGCTGCTCACGCTGTGACTGAATCCTATGGAAACTTCATGCATGACATAGACATACAAAAATCAAATCTGGTGTGTGTTTCTTCAAGTTGACCTACACTTAAGTCAGCACTAGACCGCTTACCGCTAAATAACTGAATGAAAACAGAAGTGAGAACATTATCACCTTCGTGACGGTAGGATGTTACAGGAATAACGACTACACTGTGTTTAAATTTCTTTTTCCATTACCAGTTAAAAGTTGTCTATAACACACTGAACTTTACCCAGCCTTTCAGGTTTATCTGCTTCATGAGAAACAGAACAATCAGGTTGTTGGTTGGAAATCTTTCCCACTGAATATCACTTTCCAAATCAACAAAAAGGATTTAAGTGAATTGTAGTGTTCAAAACAGTTCATCTTAAAATTCCCTCTTCTGTGTCACAACATTTACTGTGTAGTACTGCACAGTGCTGGTGAAGTCAATAAAAAATAACGCAACATTTTTAAGTGTAATATTTTATTTACAAAAGTAAAATATCACAATGATGTAGTGTTCAACCAGTTCATCTATAGGTAATACTGGCCTTACAACCAACCACTTAAGCTGTATTATTTACAAACTGTTCTCACAGACACATTTGCACCTCTGATTCATAACGTAATCTTGTTATAGCCCACTGCACAAACATGACTGACAGTTTAAAACTTTGTAAGACTATCTGTGAGTTTTTGAATGAATAGTTTCTTTTGTTCCACCAAACTGTGCAAAACAAAAAAAGTTGCATAAATCACAATGTAATAAGTAACAAACCACAAATGTATTTAAAATTCCCTCAATTGCTCATTATTAAAGCCAGATCAACGAATCAAATGGTTAATTCACACATTAAAATATATTATAGCACACAAAGCAATATAAAGAAGAAATCGAAAAGCAAACCCGTGTTACCCATGTGTGGAACCAAACACACACACACGTGAGTAGTATGTATACTTTACTGTATATACTTTATATATACACAATTTTGTGAAGTTTCAGTGAAGCCATGTACTCAAAACATCCACACTCCTCAACTAGAGTTAGAGGTAAACATGTGAGGCCTTTTAATTTATATTTCCTCTGACCTTATTTATTTTGGCAATGAAATACTGTCAGTGCCAAACAGAAGAGGGTGGAATAAACATAGAAAGCATAACTTCCTCTGAGTGATTTCAGAACTGCTGAGTTGTAGATCATGGAATAATGCACTTGGTATACATGAAGAGTTGGTACACAGAAGAATGTCACTGTATATTCAGAGGAGTAAAACACTGCTGCTGCGCTATATTCATTAACTCAGTTGCTACCACAGCATTAATAAACAGATGCTGTAGTTGATTTGTTGTTGCTTTAAAACAGAACTGGTCTTTCTGTAGACCAGAGGTAGCCGACCCTGGTCCTTTTCAAATATCCCTGCACTTACAACTTACTTACTTACACCTGATGGGCTGAACATACCTAATTTAGATGATCAGCAGTGGGTAGAACAGGGAGAGCTGGAAAACAAGCAGGACAGTGGCCCCTGAAGATCACGGCTAGCTGCCCCTGCTTCACCTGTCTAGCGTCATTTCTATATAATGCCACTATAAAATGTTTCATACTGTATACTTTACATCTATCAAAATCTATTTTGAAATTGGTTTTGTCATGTAATCGATAGATATCAGACCTAGTTAAAGCTGCTGTGTGTGAAGTAACTACAGTACAAATCGCTTCATCATCCACCATCATCAGTGATGGTGATGATGTGATCTAAAGAGGACATCAGACCAAACATTTCAGGAGGAAATGAATATAGTGATAGTAGCATTCCACTACCGTATTTTATGTGACGTCAAATAAGTGATAGTAAACAACTGTTAAAAAATACTTAAACAAAGATCTCCATTTTTTTCATTTTCATATTCTGACTGGTTCAATTCAACTGTTTTTTTAAAACCTAGAGTGCCAGCTATTCAGTTCAGCTGCTGTAAAGACGCATAACTGACTGCAGAGATTTAATACATTATTTAGGGACAGTAAAACATTTTTACTTTTCTTAACAACTGTCTCAGAACATCCACGATCCTTGCGACTGGCTGATGAGTGGGTTGTAGTAGGTAGGAGTCATGCTAATCACCCTCCGGTACTGGTGCTGACTGATACTGTGGCACAGCTCCAACAATTGTGTGGTGATAGACCTGCAGCGTGCGCGCGCACACACACACACACACACACACACACACACACACACGTCATAAATAATGTGCCACTAGAAGCAGAGGTAGATATGCAGGAGGAGACTTCATATGCCGCACTTGGTGTGGACATGGCACAGTCGAGACAAAATAATGTGTCTAATGTGACCATATTCATAGGATCATAAATTAAGCTGTGAGATCACATCTATTAACTTTAAAGTTGCAAAGTGCTGTTTAAAAACATGCAAAGAATATACAATGTTAAAATGAAGTGTGAGAAATGTACTAGAAAACACAAAGGAAAAAGTTTGCTGTTGTAGCACTGTGTTCGTTCCTTTATTGTGTGTAACTCATCATTTTGCAGCTTTATGAAGAAGAACCATCATGAAAAAGCAGTTCATCCTTTGAAAATAAATTTAAAAGGCAGCAAAACAAAATCATGGCCGTAAAAATGCCAATATGCTGTCCAGCACAACGTATGTCTCTCTGGCCGACCATCTGGATGGTAATTAATGAAAAGCAGGCCAGCAAACACGGGTGTGTGTGTTTGTGTGTGTGTGTGTGTGTGTGTGTGTAGTAGCCACAGTGAGAGGATTCAATAGACATAGATCAGTGAAAGGTGCTGATCGCCTGTGCTCCAACTAGACTGGACACAAAAGAGTGTTTGTGTCCCGTAGGCACTTCATCTTAGTTCATATCCTGACTCCACTGGGCCAGCCTGGGTTATGACTCTCCAGGGAATGGAGCAAGATTACTGTGATCACTCTCACACACTGACTTCCCCCCCTGGAATCGCTCCACACACACACACACACACACACACACACACACACACACACACACAGATGTTCTTACCACTGAGAAGGATCCAAGTTAATGGCCATTCATCTTCAGCGGGAAGAACAAGAAAACTGGCTGCAAGAAAACCACAGAGAACACACATGAGTCACTCTGTACAGCTGGTTTCTTTACTTGCACTATATGCATGTTGCTTTACACTGTTACCTTGTGGTCTCCCATACAGACATTTGGACCCATGGTGTTGTAAACAATGCTTCTTCCATCATCTCTCTGAAATAATAGAAAATAAATGTAGCATTCAACATTAAAGCGAATATCTATAACTTATTTTACTTTATCATAATTATATGTCACCAGCATAGTGAAATAATGTTAGATGTATATTAACATGACAGTATAATACAGTTCAACATATTCCACCTCTCCACCTTAAGATATGTCTTAAGAAGTCAATGGTATCATGTATGTAGGCACTAAGACAAGTCAATGGTTAAAATTTAAGATATTATTATATTATATTGATACCATTACCTTAATTAGCTAGCTAGTTTGGTTTTCTAATCTGCTACTGACAATTGTAATTTCAGCTGACAATTGATGGTTATCAGCTAGAAATGACGAGCCTGTCACTGTCTTTCATTGCTGAGCTGTAAATCTGTCACTGTTAATGTGAACGTATTGTTTTTGTGTTTTGTGTCATGGAAGAATGCGAAGCTGACAGGTATCGCAACAGTCTCCAAACGCCTCGGGGCTTAGCGAACGATCAGTTGCTGATTGTAAAAAAAAGGAAAAACCGTTTGAAGAGAAATAACAATAATCGTCTAATACACGCTCTCTTTCTCTCTATAGGTGTAAAAAATATATTATTTGGAAAAAGTATATTTGGCGACACTCTATTAAGTTGCAGTCCTGAATTAAACTCATTTCAAATCCTTTCGTCAGAACATTTCTGCACTTTGGGTGGAAGTGGAAAGGTGAGATGTTAAGATGTTAAGATTCTCAGATATCAATGAAATGCTAGTAAACGCTGACTCACCCTGTGGATAAATTTTTGGGCGGAGTGTGACATGAGGATACGGTCACACCAGGCAGGACAGCGAGTGTTCATGTACTGGGTCGGTTTAGTGTAGTCTTCACTGTAGGGGTAGCTGTGAAAGAGAGAGAGAGACAGACTGCATTTAAGGCAAAACAACAACAACAACAAAAGAGGGGGTTTATGCACAGTGTATTTGCAGCCAGTAGTTACCTCGGTGGGAACTTGATGTCCTCTTCCCTAATGTGATCATGGAAAGCTGCAACTTCTTTGTCATATTTCAAAAGCTGTGGGACAGATGCCATTAGTGATTAGCGCTAAAGGAAATGTCAAACCATTAAAAACAAGCCTGATGTTAATGAGTACAGGTGAAAAGCCACTTTACTGTCACAGTTATCGCGGCTTTGTTTACTCTCTAGCTTTTGTATTTACTGTATTATCCTTCATTATTTCCGCTGATAGGATCTAATCTGCAAGACAGAACTGTCAGATTGTTGCTAAGCAGCCTGTTGTATTAGAGATTATAGTCACAGCACATAGTTTCTGTGTGAGACTGTGGTGTAACTCATGGGATGGATGTGAGTTAAAGCTGAGGTTGTGTGTTCTCACTTTTCTGCCGTTGTGCTCCCTGAAATCTGCCTGGTGCAGATAGTCAAACAGCTTCTCCTCGATTTGGAGCAGCACCTGTGCGTGACATGAAGGCAAGTAAAGTGAAAGCAGCAGTAAAAATAAAATGATAATTAATACTAAAATAACTACCTGGTGGCCATTGTCTTTTTCTTTACAAATGATTTTCTCCATTTTATTACTGCTGTCCTTCTTTACTCTCTGCACATCTGCTGAAGTGCTCAGTTGCTGCTCACAGAAACACAAACACAGGGAAGGGTAAATGTCAAAATGTCAGGCTGACACACATCTTATCAACTTAGCTTGCAGAGGAATGAGTTGTTAAATACCTGAACTAGACTACACGTGTCCAACCGGAAGTTGAAATCTCCAAACAGGAATAAAGGCAGAAGAGTGTCGCGGCTGGCTACACTCTGGCTGGCTGTTATCCTGGAGGCAAATAGCACTGTCAGGAATAGCACAAATGTGTGGGTCTTTTTCTTTATTAAAGCTTATGCCGAGTGTGTACGAAATCACATATATAGTAAGAAAATTAGACTATATTTTCAGGATAGTCTAATGTTACATAGTTGTGTGCAGCTGCAACTCTGACTTGTTGATGACATGTCTGAGGGCTTTTTGGCGGTTGTCTGAGTAAATAGAAGGACTTTTTTGGCAGGCAGTGAGGTTGGAGGCATCATGGAACAGGTGGACATTGACCAGGTCGAGAGCTCTGTGAGGAAAACACACACAAGCAAAATACGGTGATATGTGACAGGTGGTGCAAGAAAACACAAAACAATCTGACACCAGCACCTAATCCTGACATCTGATAAGTGAGCATGTGTGTGATTTTGTGTATGTGTGCCTACACGGGTGTCACTTTCTTATCTGTAAGCGCAGTTGTGTTAATGCTAAGTCCACAAACAAGCACACTTGTCTTTTGTGCAGAGTGTTCACTCCCTTTCTTTAGTTGTCACTGGAAAACAATTAATGTACATCCAACAAATGAGCTGTGTTGACTCACAGCATGATGCTATCGCACACAGATTGACTGCTCCTATTGTTGGTACCCATTGGTAACAACACAGCAAGGCAAATAGTGGAAACACAGCCGCGAGCAACAGCACTGTGTGACTTGACCTGGTTGAATTGAGGGCCATATTTAACACAATCTTCATTTATTTACATATTTATTTAGCAGTTTACTTACATTTGTGTCTCATGTATGGTGACATAATTAACCCAGTATTCTCCTTTTAGATGTGTTTCCAGGGACAAAAGTCTTTAACAGTATCCTAAAGCAAATTGTTATCAAATTGCCTGTTTCAGTTCAGCCAATAGTATCAGTAAAAGTTACTGATTTTGTGAGTGTTTAACTTTAACAATTACTGAACTGATCTGTTCATTTTCAAAACAGATTATTTCTCTGTCGACTAAATAAATGCGTAATTGTTGCAGCTTAAATAAAAATATTGGTTATAGCTGTCTTAAATTTAAAAGTAAAAAATAAACATATGTCTTAATATAAGGTGAAGTCTATCTCAAAGACAGGAAGTATTAAAGTGTTACACCACACTAGGCTGTCTTTCTGCGGTTGCTCACTGACTTTCAGTTCAGTTAAGATGTCACCCGTCTGATCACAAAAATATCAGTTTTTATTTTAAAGTATGTATGTTCAGGTTTTTCCATTAATTGGATTCCACAAATGCCAAGAAACATCCAAACATGAAATGAAGTTGAGGCCAATGCTGACTGGTTTATCAGGGTGAGGCGAGTGTACAGTACATACTGTTGGTGTATCCTCCAGCGAGTCTTCATGAAGCCCTTTCTGGACCACTTGAACTGCAACAGAGACAAATTAGAGTGAGTCACTAAACAGCAGTGAGCCGTGTCTTTGAAACGTCACACTGATAATTATTGATTCTTTCACATAATTTGTCTCATCTCCCTGTCAGAGCAGGGAAACAGCCTCTACAGCCCCAGTAGACTCATTTGTCCCAACATCTTCCTTTGCCCCATACGTACCCCTCCTCACACACATACACACACACGCAGGGAGATGCACATTCATGCATTAATACTCACATCAGGCCAGAAATCCTTTGGGAATTTTTCTTTCTCTACTGTGGTGACCACACCCAGACAGCCCATGTACAAGTTCTGGCCCAACACTGGTCTGAAAACCTCAGCTGTGAGAGAGAGGCAGAGAGAGGCGTGCCATGTAAAAGAGTGAGAAACCATGCAAACAGCAATCAATAGACTGGTGTTAACCTCATCAGAGCAGCATACGTGATGAGAGGATCTATAAGCAAGCCATTAGACTGCGTTTGGTGAACAACAATCGTTTTGGGCCACACAGCAAGTGGCAGCTCCGGGATGTTTATGGTTCTTCCATAAGCTTTTCTGAGCAGCTTTTTCACACCTAACGTGACTGGACTATGCAGCAGGAAAATAACAGCTCAACTTTGAATTCAGGTCATCAGACTACACAGAGAAAGGATGATGCTGATATTTCTTTAATTGTCTATTTAAAAAAAAAGAAAAAAAATCACCTGCTGACACAAGTAATAAAATGATGAAGATTTTACCCTTAAAATCATACTGATCGACGTTTTTCAGCATCTTATGAATGAAGTACATGCTCCCCAAAGCCTGCGGAGAGAGGGAAATAAAGAACAGCCATTTTTCCATATCTGGCAACAGGGATTAAGAAGTTAGAATATGCATGATCAGTCTTTCCTATTTTAGAAAATTAAAGACCAAAAATAAAATTCTCAAATATTACATTCATTTGTATTTGCAGCATTATTTTGGATCCTTAGTCAACCGAATAAAACAATCTCGACTCCACGTTTAATTCGTAATGCTAGCAGTGACATGAATGAATGAGTATTAAGTGTTAACGAATTTAAACTACAGAGCTCTAGCACGTCCATTTAGTGCGATGTCTCTGCAGTGAGCCGCCAGAAAACCAAAACTACTAAATATGGTGACAAAAACAGGGGAAATCATCTCAAGCACTAAGATGACAGATTGAATTGTGAAGTTTTTATAAAATGAAATAACATGACACAGTATATTGTTATGTATGTAAACTTTAAAGAATGGAGATGAACACCTAACTTTACAAGACATCCACATACGGTCACCTCACAAACACTTCACCACCCGATCATCCCTGACATGGGGCTGACAATTTTTAATGTACTAACTGCCTGCTCCACTGATCTGATTAATCATGCCCTGCAAGATCAATAAAGACAGAAAATTAAAACAATTTAAAAGGTATTAAGCAGTAGGTCTGCTGTCTGCCAGCGCTGCCACTGTGACTGGGGGGCAGAAGAAAAATCAGCTGGCGCTCAGAAGGCTCTGGGCGTGACGAACCACTGTGCAAACAACCCCCCTCCTCCTCATCCAGCCGAAGCATGAGAGATCTCTCCCTGAAGAGATCATTTATCTTCAGTGCCAACGTAATCCTCATTTCACAAAATGGAAGTGTCTCTGTGGTCGGCTCCAGTGAGCAACAATTAGTGACCAACTCGTGCAAACTGATGGAAAAACGTTAGAGCATGGCCAGAGATTAAAATCAGTCTGAACGAGTTTTTTAAATCAAAATTCTTACTGAAGAATGTTTCTGCAGGAATAAATGTTATATTAGCGCAAAATTTTCTATCTTATTCTTGTAATAATTCAAGAAATATATTGTGATAATCAGCTTTAAAAGCTGGTTTATTTTGGACCAATGACTGTGCTATGTTTAAACAGCAAGGCAGAGCACATACACACAGATACTCATTCCCCTCCACTTTCTCCTCCACATACTCCGCCAAACACCTATCTTCATCAATCAGGTTTGTGCACAGTTTAATAAAAAAATATTGACTTACAAGTGATTTTTTATCAAAATACCATTTGTAATGGGAATGCATGCAAGTCTGCCCCCTCTACTCCCCAGCAGCCCTCTGAAAGGAGAACCCCCCAAACTCTCTCTTGGCCACATAACTGATGATCCACAGCCATGAGGAAACAAATTGAAAATCAATGCAGGTGGCACCGACGAAATGAGAATGAGGCATTAGGAGGGGTGGGGAGGCTGCAACCCTCTCAGGGCAAACAGTGCAGGGTGCGAAAGCTCGAGCACAGGCAAAACTTAGTCCCAGCTGTCGTCCACCCCCCACCTTCCTTCACACTTTATTTATCGTGCACAAATAGGGTGGATCAATAGTTTTAATCTAGAGTTAAATGTATTGACTTCGGCCTGTCTCCCCCCCACACCTGGCCATTGACTTTCTCCTTTTTACTTTACGCACCTTCAGTCTCAACATGCTGCCATTGACCCCTACTGTCAGACGAGCAGTGAGGGGGTATCACCTGGGAGGAGTAAGGGTTAATAGTTTGAGAAAAACTGAGCTCCTTTACTCAATCGGAGAGGTGCTACTCTCAGTCGGGGCTTCATTTCAGACAAAGTAATGCTGACAAACCAGTCATGAACAATTGTGTAAACAACGCAGTTCCAAGAAACAGACTGCAAACTTGCTCGTGCAGTGTGAGGTCACTAATAAAACAGTTGGAAGCTAGATATGACCTTCACGTGAGGCTGAACCCATGTCCCAACCCAGCTGCTGAGACAGACTACGGGTTCAACAACAGATGGCAATAAGAGATGCAGGTAGAGGCACGAGCGACCTAACAAACCTGTCTTTAAAAACCTCTCCTCTGCCTGTGCCCGTACTGTGTGACCGCGACAACACTGTTTCATACTTTGTCTCTGAGATCTATGTCACTGTGTAGAAGACTGTGTTGCTAATGTCTGAGATGTCTCTGTGCAATAAAACCTGATTTATGAGACCCGACCCATAACACAAACATACACATAATGTACATTCATATACAATAAAGATGATAAATCTGCACTCCTAGATTAGGGTATTAGAGTATGTTTTGAAGTTTCAAATGTTTTCCTTTAATTTCCAGTTTCCTGTTTTGGACAAACTATCACACATACTCAAATTCCCCATTTTGATTTTTGTTACTTTGTAAACTATTTACTAGTTATTTAATAAATAAATATTAAATAAAAAAATGATCAACCTGAGAACATGTCTTTAAATTGATTAACTGCACAAATACTGTACAAAGCAAGCTGAGAGTGCACTAATGCATATGAACATAACATGCAACCTCAGTTTGAGACTTCATAAAGTTCTTCGACACGAATGAAAACACAGTCAGCTTTTTTCTACTTTCATATGTGTTTCATTGATGGTCACATTTTCATTTCCATTTCATGTTGCTCCACTAGGGTTGACAAAGTCTGGCTTTCAAGTCGTTGTCAGCTACCACCTCCTGCTTTTTCTTAACGGTAGAGTACGTCAACACCTTCAAGCACTAACACAGACAAGGGCCCCATCTAGTGGAAACAACTGTGAACTACTGTGACTGAGAAAAGGTTTGTGTGCCTCATACCGTGAAGCTCTGT
This sequence comes from Ctenopoma multispine, assembly GCA_034779795.1. Lineage (NCBI taxonomy): Eukaryota > Metazoa > Chordata > Actinopteri > Anabantiformes > Anabantidae > Ctenopoma > Ctenopoma multispine. Next base: position 8,054,269 of record JAUYWH010000027.1, on the reverse strand, counting down.
TCTGCTTGGAACTGGTTGTCCACATAGATGCAAACTCTGTCATAGTCTCTCATTTCTTCACTGGACATGATGCACCTGGAAACAACAGACCCCAACAGATAAATCATTAGGCAACACAATAAAAGGGCTCGTTCATTTAGCTCTATGATGTGGAGCTGTGGAGAATAGACAATTAACAGATTATTTAGTGAACAGATAATTAACCTGATTTGCTGATTGGAATTGACCAAACTATTACCAGTTAACACTCAACAGATTCATCCGCAATGGAAATAAATTACTTTCAACCCTAGTTTCATCCTACATCTATGAATCATGAAAGTTTGCGACATACATGAAGGAACCTTCTAGGGAAACATAGACTAGAAAAACAAAGCCCTACCTGAAGAAGTTTTCAGCATGGATCATGTTGGTCATGTAGTCTTTCCCTCCCACCTCCTGGAAGTGCAGGGCGATAAACTGTGGCTTGTAGGTGTGGACAGTCTGTAACAAAGCAAAGCCAACAGGTCTCAGTCTACAGGTCAACAGTAACAGAGTAATTAGGAGTAAAGAGGGTTAACACAGGATAAAGTTAACGATCCATTAGAGGTCATGTGGAATTCCTGTGCTAGGCCTCATGTGGCTGTGTTATCAGTTATCAGCACAGTATCTGCTTTCCAGAAAAACATGGAGCAGTTGTGTATGTTGGGATGTGACCAGGGGAATGATACCAGCAGCTTATGAAAGTGGGCAACAACCAACTGTGTAACACAGGTTTTATTCTCCTGTGCTCAAACTTACACAAACGTAAGTGTAAACATCAAATGTTTAAAATTGTGAATTATTAATGCAAAACCCAGGAGGTCCAAACTTACCTTATACAATTCATGCAACCATTCGTTTTGAATTTTACCCACCTATAAAGTGACAAAGAGAAAATCATCAATCCATACAACATTTCTGGAAGAAAACCAAGCACTAAACATGCGGCAACTGTTTTTTGGTCCACCTGAAGCCAGTCACACGCAGAGCACAAAGATGCTATTGCTAAGTGTTAGCAAACAAATGGCTACACAAAATTCATACTGTACATTTGTTCTTCAAATTTCAAACAAAGGTACAGTTACAGTCAAAGGCATAGTTATGTGCATCAATTAATAATGCTGCTCCATAATGAAAGTAGAGCGTACAAAGAAATAATTCCTTGAAGCATTAGAGTAGCATTGAGAATGAAAACCAAACAGACCAGAGCATCAACAACAAAACAGTACAAAGATGCTAATGGGTAGTGTCATCAGAAGAGTACTACACTTAATCTGTAGAGGTACATCATATGAAAAGGTTTGCTGCCCCTGGTCAACTGCACACTGCTGCAGCATCAATGCATAAACGCCTGTATGTAAAACATTTCAGCTGGTGAGCTAAACGTTTGCTTAGTTAACACTACCTACAAACTCACAGATGTGTGTCTATCTTCGAAACACTGTCTTTATCTTCTAGTACATTTCTCTCGTCTTCACCGTGAACCATGTATTTACTGTTTCAGTGTTATCAGAGTATTATCAGTCAAAGCAGCTGCTTGGAGCAGCTGGAAAGTACAGTGAACTCACTGGAGCAGTGAGTCGATCATGTCAACGTCGAGCACATAATACCAAAATAGTGGTGTTGAACATGCTCCGCAGAGCTGAGGGGAACTGTAGAGGCAGGTGATAACTATCTGAGTTTGTCACTACAAGCAACTCAACTACATATATTCATGTAATCCATTATAAGGATAAAAATGTTAAAAAGAGCAGCTTTAATTGTGTATCCTCACTCCAGTACAACATGAGTCAGTTTTACTGATTTACAGTGCTGTGAAAAAGTATATGCCCCCTTACTGAATTAGTTTTTTTGCATATTTGTCACACTTAAATGGTTCACATTATCAAACTAATTAAATTAAAGATAACCCAAGTCAATACGATTTGTATAGTAAACAACAAAATGGTATAAACAAAAACATTTATTTCTATTTACTTTCTATTATAATGTATCTTATTGCTTTAAAATGACAATGCCGACTATGAGACAGAGACACAGGTCAAATGAAAGTCAAGAAGTTATCAATCCCAGAAAGGAAACACTCCGGATCAATATTAACTCTGTGCAGGTCAGAACAAACAGAGAGGTTTGTCAGGAAATAGTATTGTGTGCATTCCACTGGTTGTGTGTTCCAGGATGTAGTGCACCTGTCATAATACTGCATGGCCACTTCACAGCTGAGTTTACTGTAAAACATGTATGAGAAAGCCAAAAGATAAGCATTCAGAAGATGCCCCGAACAAAGTTTATTTAGAAGAATAAACCAGTTTTATCAAGTTAAGTGTTTCAGGTTCAATTACCCATTTGTGCCATATCATCTTACTGCTGTAGGTTTAAACTGATTACTATCCTCAATGGCTTAATTCAAGATTCAAAACGCTTTATTTATCTCTGGGGGAAATTGTTTAATGTACTGAATAGATGACAAATATTTCTACTGTTACAAACTGTTAAAAACAAAACTCAAATTAATTTCAATTCTCATACCAGAGAACCTGCCTCAATTTTAAAACTAGTCCCTCTGGATTTTTAAAAGGTCATAAAGCTGTACGACAACTGCACCTTTAATTAAACGTTGGCCTTTTCACCTGTCATTTCTTGTATACCCGCCACAGAACGTGCCCTGCAGTTCAGTCACAGAGTCATGTACAATCTCTTGCTAGTCAGAGGCCATCTGAGAAATGACTTTGCATAGTCTATTTGCATGGCAGCGACATAGGAATGACTGCAGCTCCGTCACGGCGACCAGAAGGGCTCCTCTCACATCATTGTGGCCACTAACACAGACAATATGCTCATGAACATGACCACAGGACATGGTCATCACTGGCTCTGTCCACCTGGAACACCAATATTTGACACTCACAAATCCACAAGCAAAACACAGCAGCAAGAACACAGGCCCTGCACGTTGGTACATAGGGTGTAACTATTGTTAACTGAGTTGATAAGATATGTAATTGTTGTTCTAAGCTGTCTAATAATTGTTCACAAGAAGCAGCAGAAATAATACCCAGGATTACGATATGATGTGTCATAGAAGTATTTCTGGTATCACAGAGCAGCACCTACGAGTGTTTAAGTGGCTCTGCAGCTCTGATACGTCGCTCGGCTGGTTCAGTGCTTAAGGTCTTGCTCTTATCCCAAAGGACGAGTGAACATTTAGGACTGTTTGTTTATAGAAGCAGGGGGGCCTAAGTAAGTAGAAAAGCTCAAGTTTCCCGGGGAAGATATTCATCTGTTTACATATCTCCCACAATGGGATCTAACATGTTTTCATTTGAGTCTGATCTGGCAACCGGAAAGATGGTTCTGAGCCAAATTTCCATGAGTGTAAGAGCTCTCCTCCCCCATGCAATGTCTAAGTTTTGTCAAGCCAGCTTAGGCCAAAACCACTGGATATTTAGTCGAACATTTCAAGCAGTTAAATATAGTTAATCTATTTATTCCCTTACAAAAAGTAGCATTCCTATAAATTTTAATTTAAACTAGTTTATATTATTATTTATAGCTTAAATAACATTATAGAACTACAGTGGTACTACAGGAGCTGTAAATGTTATACAATACGACAGGGATACTACAAGCCTACTGTGGAGTAACACAGATCCTCCCTGTGCAAACATTAAAAGCAGTGATTTTAAGCTGTGATTGTTTTCACGTGGTACAGCTCTGAAAGGTAATGATGACATTAACTTTTACACTGATGTAGGCTTTTAGGGCGAATATCAATAATAAAAAAATAACCTTTGCTCTGTTGTGTAAAAAGTCCAGACCTCTGGTGGTGGTCAACAAGCGATCGGGTTCCACCACAAACTCAGATTCTGCAACTTTAGTATAAATTTCACTTAACCTGATTAAAGATGTTGTGGCCAATGCATGCAGCATTAAACACAAACATAATTTAAATTAGCCCCCATTCTCAATATAGAGCTATATTTTATTTAGCCTTGTATTCACCTGTCAGCCGCAACGTTGGCTTTACTGTTGTGGTGATGTCAGAACAGGCAGTGATGGCAGCTTGCTGACCCCTGTTTACCACAACATCAAACACACCGGGCAGGTTTAATATTTTGACAGATTGGTGTAAAATCTTTAAAAAGTGAAATCATATAACATAGTATTAGTGTAATGTAGTAATGAGCGTTTTGGTATGTTGTGTTTTGCACATCAGGGCCACCTGATTGGTACAAACGTGCTGTCAGTAAGTTGCCAATATTCAATGTTCATTTCTATGCTTTTCTCTGATCACAGAGGGGGAAACAGGTGTCGGTGCAACACGTGGCCAGCTCACGTGACCTGTGTGAACCCCACAGGTAATAGATCAACTGTCGTGTTGTGACTGTTGTCGTTTATTGTGTTATCATTGGCAGAAGATGAGCACATGCTGCTGACAGCTGACAAAGATACCCCTCTGAGTGGTGTTATTACATAGATAATACTGATGAATTACGATTAACAGTGTCAGCTTAGAAAACAGGTGAAGAGTTCAGCAGACTTGTCTCTTTGTTAAATGATGTATGCTAGCAGTGGAGTCCATTCAAGGTAAAACTTACCGACTAATTATTTCTCTATCAGTCTAACTACATTAAGTATAATCCTCTGGCAGCGCTGCGGGCTGGTGTCGTTTTAATTTCGACTCTCAACTAGTCTACTTACATTGTCAAAGAGCGAGCCGACGTTTGCGGTGACGAGCAGCACATCAGTGAACGTTTCCATGTTCAAAGATAACACCTTCACAAAACAGTCCGACGAAACTCCGCCGCGGCGTCGACGGACGAGCGGGCGCCCAGGCCTCGCAGCGACTCTCCGGGGAGCTTAGAAAGGCTTATTGTGCGAGCACGAACCGCGACAGCTCAAAATACACCGGCATCCCCCCGGCGAGACGGTCTTGCTTCGGGCGCAACTTGTGTGCTGATGGCGGGCTGTCGTCTCAGGTCCTCACGCGAAGGAGCGGCGCTCACATCCATCGTCGAGCTGAGGAGGGGCGCGAAGTTAGTCCAGCGAGGAGGCTGCAGGCGTGGATTTCCGCCTCCTCCCGGTTAATTGGACTAGTAGCTTCTTAGCGGACTAAAGCGGGCTGGACGGTGCATCTGCTGCTGGACGACCGAACCTGCAACTGCAGTCGCTGCTGTGCGGTGTGTGAACTCCGACGCTCCGCCCAGCGCTGTTTGCTTTCAATTACCGTCTTCCTTGTCTTATGTCAGGTTTATGCAACTTTATGAGCGCTCAGTAAAACGTCAGCAGCAAGGACTCCAAAGTGTAAACTCATCTGAAGATAATCCCGCCAAACCTGTTTATGGCTTCTATTGGAAATTACTCATTAAGTAAAGGCGTTTGTCAACATACATATTTGATAGCCTATTACAGTAACTTTAGATTGCACACATACAAATGCATGGGAGTGCTCACAACGAACACTGATTTACAGCTGGCAAATCTTAAAACCTACTCAACAGGAAGGGTTTTATTTTTAACTGTGACTTTGTCTTAGGTACGTGACTACACGTAATCCTTGTTGTCACCTTTGCAAACGCACAACTCGTGTAAAGACTTGCACCAGCAGAAACTAATGTAACAGTGGGATCCGGTTTGTTTTTATGGACATATTCTACAGTTTAGTCATTTTCTCTAGAACAGCCTGCATCTTACAACCTGCACTCATTATACCAGCAGAGTAAACACTGCTACAGTAGCTTTCTCTATAGCCAGTGGACCGTAACTGTGAACTGTAAAACTCTTGTTTGGAGTAGATGGATCTGTGCCATCTCCCAGTCTGAGCTCCAGCCCAGGGAGTCTCCATTATGCTGCTGCTGAACTGTTCAACCATGCCGTTGTTTACACAGGCAACCTTTTGAGCCCTTCTCCTTGCTTCCTCTTACTCCTCCACTGAACACTCTGTGCTTTATTAAACAGTCTTAACAGAACCATTTGAAACTATTGCAACAGCTATGCAAGGAACTGCTGCCATGTCCATCAGCAGCTGTTGAGCACAGTTAGAGGGGAAACCTCTCTGAAAGGAGACAGTCTATTCCAGCCAGAAGAGGCCTGGCTTTTGAATGAAGTAGCTGTAAAGCAATCAGCACTACACACCCATGGAAATAGGTGCCATTTAGATTAGATTTAGAAAAGATGACATGTTCAAAATAAAACTCTCAATCATCACAGCAGATTGTGTTATTGTAGCTTGGTGCCCACTGGACAATAAATCAGACAGGAAATGTTATGTTGAGTTCTGGCCTGCCTGCCAAGAATAGCACAGACAAACAAGGGCTAATTAAAGCTGTACTGTTTAGAGGAAGGACATACAATTCTAAAATACTAAATTAAAATTAGTTTATTTTGGAAAATATTATAAACTCTCATGAGTCTGTCTAAAATGGATGCTCATTGGAATTTATGTTGCAGATTCTAAAAATGTCCAATTTAAACAATGTTTTTCCAAGTTTGTATTTTATTCTGCAGAATTCTTTGTCTCTACGAAATCTTTACATTCACCTGCAGCTATGTCTGTAGCTTATAGTTCCATTTGCTTTAGTTTAAAACCTCTTTGTGGTTCCATAGTAAGAAGCCTAACATGACAGAGGAGACAGTGTAAGAAGAACAAAACAAACCCTGAGGTCAAAGGTAGAGTGACATTCTTTAACATTTATTTTGATGAACAGATTTGACACATATTGACTTTCCCTGATAACAGCAAACTAGAGGGGTGACAACTTTAGGAAGAAATCTCTGAGGCTGCCCACCATATATCTCTACACCCCCCTATTAGGGAGTCCAAACTACATCTTCACCCTGTCCCTCCTTGAAACCTCTCTGAAAAGGCTGCCATGTGAGGAAAAGATCACTGTTACGGTAGGGAGGGGGGGGGGGGGGGGCAAAAGAAAGAGTTTTAGAGTTCACTTTAAATAAATTAGGCAAGATTATTCACTGCATAAGCAGGAAGCCAATGAAATCATGATGCCTGATAGAAGTGTGTATGAGCTAATAGTCATCTAACCATTTGACATGGTCATTATCCTAAATTACTACCTGTGTTTCATGGGTTTTCAACGATAAAAGCATCCCAAATTAGTTTGTAGTGAATGGATTATACGTTTGTTTGCTCCAGTTAGGGTGCATGATTAGTTGAGGAATATTTGCATCAATCCATAAAACTTCCATAATAGTAACTGTGCGTACATTTTCCACTTCATAATGTGTGTATTTACACATTCAGCGGGAAAAAAAAACAACATCTGCAACACTGACTCCTACAGTGACCACACATAGGAGTCATGTCAAAGTGTCCCTGAACAAGACACTGAACCCCGAACCCATGACACCTTAAGGAGGCGTCCTGTCCACAAGAATTTCCCCAAGATGGTCAATAATATCAATTATTATTATCAATGTAAAACAAAGTTTTAAAATACATGTGTTTTTTTTCTCTTGGAAAAAGCCCATAAAAATATCTGAAATGTAACAAAATCTGGCACTGTGCCCTAGATGATGGGCATGAGCCAGTCATGCGAAAACCTGTACAGAGAGACAGGTTTTAGCTTAAGAACACACTTGTTTCTATTTACAATAACTCTTCTGCCAGGTATAATCAGAGCTGTAACATTAGCACAGTGTGACAAGAACATGACGGTAAAATTAAAATAAAAAGTTACAACCATCAAACGGAGACAGGAACTCAGTGATAGATAAAAATACAAGTTTCCCTCAAAAAATAGCCATCAAGGAAGACAGTGTTCCTTTGTGGTGCAGGACCTTATTTTCATTTCTACTGCAGGCGAGGCTTCAGCCAAGCTATTCCAACAAAGGGCAGCAGACTCAGAATGACCCATAACAGTGATGCAAACTGAACATGCCAGGCAGAGGCAGTGACCGAGGAAGCCAAATGGACTACTATTGACATCAGAGAGGGAATCTTCCAGTCCACAAGCTCCAATAAAGACAGAGAACCCTCCTGAATGCATGTTTAGTCAGAAGTGGCCGTCCACCTCCACACAGATCCTTCAGGAGCGACTGCGATCCTCTTGGGTGCCAACTAGCATTTTACTGTACAGCTTCTGCTGCTCTTCTTTAAATGTATCTTTTACCTTTGCTCGCTTCAATCCTCCGTCCCTACAGAAGAGTTTGAAATGACAACAATTACTGATGGAGTGGACAATTAATAATTGTAATAATTAGAAGTTCTACCTATTAAATCACATGCAGACTACATCATATCCATTTATGACTACAATAGACGTAATACAAACAGACCCTGTACACTGCAATACAATACTATATTTCTATATACTCACGTTTCTCATTTTATATTTTGTAGTGTAATTGTGGTCTACATTGTGGCAAAGCTGCTGCAGTTAGTGGAGTTACACTTAACATCGTAGATTGCTGTTAAACACTTAAAGTATTCAGTTCATCAAACTAATTTTAAACACAAGTAAATAGTAAGTAAGTAAGTAAGCAATGGTAAGTAAGACTCATCGCCAGTTACCACAAACACTTGAATTGCAGTTGTTGCTGCCAAGGGTGGCACAACCAGTTATTAGAGGGAATTAATCTTTCACAGGCAGGTTAGAACAGCTTTACCCTTAATAAATAAAACCATCATTTTAAAAACTGCATTTTGTATTTGTGTAATATTACATTTAGTTTGATGATCTGAATCATTCAAGTGTGACAAATGTGCACAAAATAAATCTAATATAAATAAAACACTTTAGGACTGTTAGCTTAATTTGACTTGTTCGTGCAGGTATGATGGATAGTGTTAACAATGGTGCTGACTGGTTAAGTTGCCAGTAATATGCACTTTGCAGGATCTTGTACCCAGCACATTGAAAAAAAACCTGTAGCTATGATTATGTCTTATTAGATACACCCTGACTAAACCTGTAACATCAGATAAAAATGATGAATTACACTGCATAGCTGGAAAATGTCACCACCTGGGTTTCACTGAGTAAATAGGTAAGACTCCTCATAGGGATAATTACTCCTAATAATTACTACTATAACACTTAGTGACCAGGGCTGTGACAGAAATCACTCCCTATTCTTTCATTCATTTTGTGGTGGTATCTGAATGTTGAGTGAGAATTCTCATACCCTATATAGTGTATAAAAGCATCTAACAATACAACAGTATAAGTAGTGTACATAGATGTACACTAGTTTCTGTTATCAAGCCCACAATGCACCGCTCCCTGTTTTTAAGATAAGGAAATTACCATTTGCAGGCTCAGAAAGTTATCTGTGATGAAGCAACAAGTTGCTGATTATACTGCTCACTACTGAATGCACTACTTAGTTTACATTATATAGGGAGTAGTTAATGCTTCAATAGGGAGTGATTTTCCGTCAGTGGAATTTTTCTTCTCTGATGGCATCGACATATTCAAAGACAGTGCCAGAATTCATCAGGCTAAAATTATATAATAGTGGTTCAGGGAGCATTAGACGTTATTTTCCAGACATTAACTCGAATGATAATATTTGGGGTGTGCTGACTTTACACAGTGGTCCTCTGTGCATACAAGATCTCTGCAAGAAACTAATGTTGCTCTGGGCAGAAATAAATGTAGGGATATTGCATAAGCTTGCAAAAACAATGCCACAGTGAGTGCATGTTGTATTCAAAGCAAAAAGCGGTCTAATAAATATTAGCATGTGACATTGCTTTTGGCTATGCAGTGTATATTTCAGTTATGTTTTTTCAATTATATTTTTATTGACTAATATTTGTACCACATTCATCAGTATTAAAAACAATACTTGTTTAACAGACAGCAGATATGTGATAAATATATGGTACTGTCATACATTCTGCTATTCTTTGCAAGTTCAGAGATATTGTTGAAGTTATTGCTAATAACTGATAGTTCTCTTTTCTACATTAAGTTGCACCACTTCCGTCACCGTCTTGTTAAAACTCCAGTGCAACTACTGCAGTGACCTTTTTATGAAGCTCAAAGTCAAAAACTCTCTATGGTAAACAAGTTCTGGTATGTTTCTAGCATTTAGCAATGTGTATGTGAGTCAGTAAGACCAGTAATAGGTATTAGTTAACCTTTTCATAGTTGACATTTTAACTGGTGGAACTAAGTTAAATTAGTAAGAGGCCTATACATGGTACCTGGATAACCTAAACTGAATACTAATACTTTTGATTACATCTGTACATCTGCAGTGTCAAAATGAGTAGTTAGGAATCTTACCATAGGAGATCGACCAGTCCACCTTGCCTGGCTATGGCTGCCTTTACACGATTGGCAAACTGTACAGCATCCTCTCCCTCCTGTTGGAGAAGATCGACATACGTAAATACGTAACTACAAACACATTCAGTGTTGTTCAGTTCATCTATTACCCATATAGGTGGCTATAAATAATCGACTTCATATGGAGGTCATAAGTGGTTCAGGTATTTTGAAGTCTTATATTGATGTCAATATACAGTATATGTTACTATGTCTTGGTCGTACTTCTGCCTCTTATCCTGAAATGCAGTCTATCAAAATTTAGTTCACCCAAAATGCAAATACTGCAAGTAAATTAAGTAAAGCCCTCATTTCATTAAAAAAATGCACCAAAGTTCAGCTAAGGCTAAAAATTATGTCAATGTCTAATAATAAATAAGACAAATTCCCTTTGTCCTACTGTCCTGGGTACTTCCTTCCTTGATAGCTGCAGTGTCTTCTACCAGCCACATTTAGATTTGTGCAGCAGAGCTCTTTACGTCACAAGCTGTAAACACAGTTTATCAGTTTAAGCAAATCTTTACTTAGAAGCTTCTGAAGCTGAAGTATGTTTTATGTCTGTGATTTTGAGACACAAAATACATCTGCTCTGGCAGTGTTTAGATTAACTTTGTGCGTGTGACATTGTTCAAGTCAGTCTGTATTTATCCATGTTGTTTTGAAAGGAACAAAACATGGCTGAAATTGTTTCACAGCAAATAAATATCTGCTGTCTGTTCTTTGTATAAATACACGTGTGTCTAAGATGTTGTAAAAGGACGTTGAGCTTGCATTGAAAAACTGTTCACATAAGCAGCAGTGTAACAGTAACAGCTCTACAGAAGGTTTATACAGAGAAAGACTTAGTTATGTCTTTAAGCTTATTCTATCTTCCTTATTTGTTTATGCATGTATCACCATATACTGTGAAATCCTGTCATGTGAATTAGATACAACTATTAGTTTAGACTGTACCGTGTATCTGATTCACTCTGTTACATAAGTTACATGAGTAAAAAGTCGACAGAAGATATCTAGATGTGCTGCAACATACATTTATAGACGTCAGCTTTTTTAGACCAGGTTCAAAAAACTTGAACCATTTCTATAACATAGAATCAACAATGTGCAGTTCTGAGTTGTATGACTTCATGTATGTACAGCAAGTTTATTTTATATTTTGACCTGTATGTTTGATTGTCATGAACTAGGATTCTGTTGATCACTCCTCAATACCAAAAACAAAAGATCTATGGAGATTACATAGTGTTTAAGTAATAAAACAATCAGCTCTGCCAATATATTAACCGTTTATTTTAAGACAAATATATTTGTATCCTTGAGTTAATCATGGACTCTCACCTCTCTAGACATAGGGGGAAGGTACCACACGCTACAGACGATGGCCCAGCTGCTCATCATGCGTAACAGGTAGTTGACCATGCCAAATTTGCTGCTATTCCAGAAGGCATCTCCAAATCGAGGATCATACTGCAGGGATCAATCAAAACAGAATTAATAATCAATTTAAGTATTATATTTATCTAAATAAATAAAGCAAAATAAAATTAAATAAATACAAATGTCACTCTCACCTTAATAGCCACAGGGTAGACTGTGGCACCAATATCAAAACTGCCCTTCTTGAACATCATAACTGATGTATTATTAATGCATGTACCTGGGGATATAGAGTATTATATTATATAATATATACACACACAAAAGAGACTTTTGGAGTTATTAAACATGATGACAGACATTATAGACTGTACCAGATCACTGAACTCACACTTACCTTCTGGGAAAATGAGAATGGGCAGTTTTGATTTATCTTCTACATGGTCACTCAATCTGCAATACAAGAAGCATACAGGTTATTAGTGAAAATCTCCTTTTGAGATTAAAACTAAATTTTTTAAGAAAGAAAATGCTTAAATAAAAATGCTGAATGCCACAAACTGAGAGGGAGGGAAAACAAAAATAAAGTGTAAAAGAAATAATTGTATTAAAAACAAATGATATGAAATGCTACCTTTTGGCCACTAGATGTCTGTCTTTGACCTCTGAGCGTTCAAACCAAATGTGTGGGCAGGCCTTTACCATGGATCTTTGAATGACCCCCATCAAACCACCATGAATTTGGCCAACCTGACACAACACAAACATTTGCAAATAGCATCAGATGCATGTCTCAGACAGCAGCAGCACCATACAGAAAGTATCGTGGTTTCATAGCTTCCTGCTAACTTATAGTATAGTTACCATAGCGTAGCAGCCATCGCTGGCCAGGATGATGACATCTATAGGCGAGGTGTGGTTGGCGACACAGATGCCTCCATTCTTGGGTTTATTCTCTCTGAAAATTTGAGATGGGAAGATTGTTAATCACTTGATCATGAAGACACTTTGTGGAGGTTTTATTATCAAGAATTGAAACAATGTTAAGTGCAGCACCAGGTGTCAAAGACAGGGCAATGTGATCTGAATGAAGTCACAGAAATTTGGGTACACTTTGGTTCACTGCCTCTCTCAGTCTTTCTGTGACAATGCAAACCACGTTAAAGGTTTGACTCACGAAGCATGCAGGACCTTAAAGTACTGAGACCACATTCCAAAGCTAGAGTTACAATCTTAAATAGAAAGCAAGAGCTACACTTTCTACACTGTCATGTATTTATAACCCCAGGCAAGAGAGGAACACTTGTTGCAACAAGTTAGGCCTTGATGGCAGACATTCAGAAAGCAGCAAGAAACAAAAGAGGCATTCGTCTTACCTAAGACTTTTCTAAATCAATTCACTTTGTTTCTCTTTTATTTAAAAGAAATTCAGTAAAGAATGCACATTCACGTACTTTACAAGTAAACAACACCAGCTGTTATATACTTTAGCTTAAGGGCAAATAAGCAATACATCAACTTCCTCCTTTACATCCTGTTGCATGTGCTATCCTCTCAATGCAAACTCGCCCATTTCATGTTCCTCTTATATTCTTATTGTTCCATATTTAAATAAAAACCAACACCACCAACATACACTCACACAAGGTTTTTAAAGTATATTTTTGTGTCTTGGCTTTGACTGTATCAGTGCTTTACTGACTATGGTTCTGTCCTTCACCTAGGCTCATGATAACTGCTGCAACGAACATGATTGTAGACAGTTTGACTAGTCTCACAGGCATCCTGCCTTTTATACTCACGCTCTCATTTGGTGCTCCCATTGCTATTGCTAACACACCCTTGTGTGTGATCTGCAGAAATAACTCCACTGTCATTATGTAATCTCACACAGACCCCTCTTCTGTCATTTCAGAGGGTCTGCGGTGAATCATGTTTGCAAACGAAGAGTGATGGGACCTTGTGAGCGATGAGCAGCATTTGAATGGCTTAGGATTTTATGTGCTGGATTCAAATTTACGATACCTTTACATCAACACTTAAATGTCATGGTATCTGGAAAGCTAATAGTTTAAATTTCTATGCAAAAACTGAAGTTGAAAAACACTGGGGCAGCAGGAAAAGCAACCAACCAGCAGTTAATAGCACCTATCATGTTAATCTTTATAAAAAGCAATGCCCAAACCAGTGGCAAAACAGCTGGTGGGCATTGTAAGGTACCATCAATCTAAATAGCACTGAGGAAAATTCAACTTGTGAAAATGAAAATGCACAGTACTGTATAAGAACTGGAACCTGTGTGTACGGAGCTTTGTTCTAATCCAAAATGTGTGTATTTAAGCTTTTAAGTGTTCTGGCTGATGTGGGCTATCACTTTTATTTTATGTTGACATCCTTACCACAAGGAACATGATCTGTCCATTTTAATTACATTGCTACAATGTCTCAAACATTGTTTCCCAATTCTAAGTGTGGCTGTCTCTGTACGTCAGCCCTTTGATAGACTGGTGACCTGTCCAGGGCCTACCCCTCTTCTTACCCAATAACAGCTGGGATAGGCTTTAGTGCTCCTGTGACTCCTGAAGGGACAAGCGGTTAGGATAATGTATGATGGGGTGGATATTTCCCCAAATGTGCTCCATCTTTCCTTTTAACCCATCCTTAACTGTTCTGATGGGGAATGTAAATATTCTTCCTTTGAGTCAAAAACTACTGGGAATGGGGTCGTGGCCAATAAAAGTTACTAGTCACATGTTTGATAGAGGTAAAAACAACAGCATACATCCGTTACCTGTCATGGTATGTTATGATGGCTGTCAGAGCTCTGACACATATTCTGTAGCACATTAAATGGACTTTCTCACTCAGGAAGTTTTTCATCCTACAAAAATGAGCACAAAAATAACATTTATTTTGTATGTCAACAAGACAAGTTTGACGTGACAAGATGATGATGTCCAAAGATCTTAACTGTTGTTTGATTAATAAAAGAACAAGCTTGTTGTCACCCTTACCTTCCATTTGGCAGCAGCCCAATAACAGAGGTGAGGAACACAAGGAGGCTTACACCAGTGACAGCAAGAGTTACCCTGGTGGACAGAGAGAGACAGTTTATATATAACGTTTCAACAGGCAATCTTACAACAAAGCACATTAGTTCTTCAAATGCAAGAACTTGTTCCTTAGCTACAAATGTGTCTTTCTGTGCTGCTCGTAACTTGTGAAGACCATTATATTGTATTATCCTTGGGACTGGGGTTCTTATCAAGTCAAAGTATTGCACTCTCCTCTACTTCCGTCACTCAGACTAGCCTCAAAAACCTGCAGGACAGCATATCAGGGAATGCTTAAGATGGCCAAAAGGTCGACTTAATCTGGATAAACCAATCATAGAGGGTTGGAGAAGGGACTGATTAAAGTGGTCGAGGATTTATTAAAATATCAGAGAGGTGAAGATTTCAAATAGTAAGCCTGACCACTCAGCTGAACAAGTACTGAATAGAGAACATATTAGGTGGAATGTCATCTGTCTGTAAAACGGTGGCCTGATTCATCTCCCCACTGGCAACTGGAAGAGAGCCAGCCGAGCTTAGTCCTGAGTCACTGTCTGAGCTGACCCTGAATGAAGATCTCTCTGTCTGACTCAACACATATGCCAACACTTAATGTTACTCTTCTGTTGTGGTGTAATCTCAAACTCCATCCCGCTAAATGTTGTGTCCATTACTAAAAAGTTTTGTTATATAACCCAAGTTTCCTGTGCTTACTGTGTTGTGCTCCATTGTAGCAGGCAGCTGTGTTTTCATCATCTTTAACCTAACCTAAACATTTTATGAATGGATGGAAACCAAAACCAATATAAAAAGAATAATCATAATTTGCTTTATGTTTTAACAGGGGTCCATGTGCATTTGGCACAGATTTGACTGCTTTAGAAAAAACATTTATTTCTAGTCTGAAGGATGTCCACGTTTTCACACATTCCACAAGGGCTACTCTTCTAAATGTCAAATGACCTCTATGTAGGTGGCACAGCTAATACCTAAGAGGGAGCAGGAAGCCATAGCGGATCAGCAGACCCAGCCCCCATAAGACGGTCAGCCTCAGACTGATGTAATGGAAGTTGTTGTTGCTGCGGGTCAGCAGATTCCAGGACTCCAATTCCTCAGCTGAGAACCGCTTTGTCACCTCATCATCCATGATGCTCTCTACTCCTCGACGAGCAAAATAGAAGATGTCAGACATCTCAAACTCAGAGGCTGAGTCCAGGTCTCTGTTGCTGCCACTCCGCCGGATCTCCTTTATCTCCTCCTCCAAGGAGGTGGGCTCCTTAGCAATGATAGCTTAAGCAAACCACAAACAGCATGTCAGCAAATCTCACCTCTAATGAACATGCACACATTCAGGTGAACAAAACAGACGGGACATCTTACCATTTGAGTAAGGTTTGTACAGGGGGTGATTCTTTTCTTTTGCTCCCCTCTCTATCCTAAGTGTGGCCCACTAGAAAGAAAGAACAAAAAAAATTTGATCACAAACTTAAGAGTAAGAGTTAGAAATGCACCTCAGAGATGCAAAAAAGTTTCTTTAGCAACCAGCTGCCACTATTAGCCAGGTTTTTGTACTTTCTGACTTTCTTTATTTAAACAATCAACATGGCAAGTTATTCCTTAAGATCAGAGTCACATCTGCTAACTACTTAAGTTTACTAAAAAATCCCTAAGAAACTGAACTCACTGTGAAACAGCTACAAATACTACCTCGTCAGTGATTACAGCAATCCTTTAACAACGTACAGTAGACATCTAATCTTGATGTATTATAATGCAGTCAGTAACATAAACAAATATATACTTGATGAAAAGGCCCAGCCTTTTGTGTGCACTCCACATGCTAAGATAAAAACAAACAGGTAATGGCTGTGCAAAAGCAGGAAAAGGACACAGTGTTCTCCAAGCTGTAAAACAAGTAGGAGAAAGAAAAAAAATCAGGAAGTGATGGATTGGGAGGTGCTGGAGTTAGCCAGTATCCTCAGACTACTCTTAACAGCAGAGGAGTGCAATAACTGCAAGGTTTGTATGCAACAATGGTAGTAAATAAACTAAAAGTGAAGAAAGCCGCATGTTTGTACGTAATATGGTAAATGCAATAATGTTGTTCTTGCATGCTCGTAGATGTCAGGAAACACTACAATCAGCCAAAGGGACTTCCAACAATTGTGAGCATTACAGTGCTCTTTCTGGCACAGTGTGACTGTATAAATCATTATGAATAAACCTTGAAGATTTCATATTTCTACAAAACACGTTTTATGGAATGGCTCCACCTGAAGCATATTTATTTCCAGACAATGTTTCCAAATAATTTTTGGCTAACAACATTTTCCATTCTGTTAGTGATCACTGAGCAAATCGAATGGGCACACTTCTTCTTGCTTTCTCCCTCAGCTACCATGTCATGTCATTACAAGTTGTATTACTGAGTCATCGTATTAAAACGCAGCTGCGGCTGACAGTAATGTTCCTTTGAGTGAAGACTCAGGAACACAGAGAGCTGCTCTTTCTAGGAAGAGAAAAGTTACAAAATAAAATGCATCCATCTTGCTAGCATCAGGTTCCAGAGCAGCATGTGAATGAGACATATTACAGGTGTGTGATTACCACACAGTATATTTAAGTGAGCAGGAAACTGTAGTGTGCTAAGAGTAACACAAACTCTGTTTGAGAAAGAAAATGCCACTGTTGCTCTTGTGCTGAAAAAGACACGCTGAGGCCTTGTTGGTACACCTAATCAGAATGAACATTCAGTTTTTTTATTCAAAAAAGACTGAACTGGAGACCATTGCAAGAAACGACACCTGCACATAATGCAAACTAGAAAACCTCAGCGTCTTCTTGATACATTCAGTAGTGCATCTGTCCTTTGACCTTCTCTCTCAATCCCATGGTTGCTACTGGCATCATGAGCTGAGAACATCTCTCATCACATCTCCCACAGCGCAGTTTATTTCTGGCTCTCAGAGGTACATGTTGGAAAGTGATGACAGATTTAATATATATACACCAGACATAGCAGAAGGAGAGAAACTGGATAACAGCATGTGGAGGCTAATAGGACGAGACTGTTGAATGGTAAAATAATGACACTTTGAAGCAGTATCACTGTGCAGTTGGTGCATGGATGTGATCAGTTGCTATTTAAACTCACCTATACAAAGTGAAACTGAATATCAGTTAGCAATACTCCAGGCTGCTAGAGCCAGTTACTGAGAAGGCCTGTACCACTGTTTTCTCCAGTTACATAACAAGAGAAGAAATGTTCTGTGGATGTGTTGTTAATCTGCATCGGCCAGTTGATACAGTGGCCACTATTTGAAGTATAAAGTCTGCACCTGACAAATGCCCTGAGATAAACATGAGGAAAGTTATTTAGTTTTATTTAAGATTTTAAAATTTTAAATGGCCACAGGTTACAGAAAGAAAGCATATTTTTCAAATTTGTTGGATGTTTGGTTTGGTACCATAAAATAAAATTATTTTTACTGGGAACGTCATGGGAGCCTCAACTGCAAAAGCAAATGTATAATCACATCAAACTGCAGTTAACAGTCTATTATGCTTCCTTATTTCATAAAGTAAGAATAAAGAAAGTTATGGAGCAAGCACTTACCTCAAAAACCTTTAACAATGTTTTCATGTAAAGACGTCGGATGCCAAAGGACACCCCAAAGATGGCGGGTACAATAATGAAGACAAGAAGTAGGGTGAACCATACTGTGAAAGAGATTCCCAGCAGGATACACACCAAGTTGTCAAAAGGGTTGAAGAACAGCTCCATCTTGAAATCAGGGGGATGATAATATCTATTAAATAGTTTAAATCCGATCTGAGTGAAGAACAGATACAGCAGTCTAACTCCTGGCCCCGAGTGGCCCTTAACTTTTGTCAGAAAAAGGCCTTCATTAAGGGAAGTAAGAGATGGAGTCTCTCCTCAGGCTGAACAGCAAATCAATAAAAGTACAAGTGACCATCTTGATGTTGCCCCCTCGGGCTATACTGATGAATTTCATTGTTTTCACCATTAATCCGTTTCTTAAGTGAAACTGAATATGAATCCAGGGAAAAGGAAGGTACAGTCCTCAAAGCGGCTGTAATAAAATAACTGTTCTTGCTGCAGGTGTCCTTTGCTATTGGAGCAAATCCTCCCGCTGGTGAGGCACATGTAAACAATGGAAAAAAAAAAACAACTGCGAACAGCAGGTGGTTCTCCTGTCTGCTGACATCCAGGGACTCTGAAACCCAGTGAAACACAGACCTGCCAAAATGTGCACACAGTCAGATTAAACCATGTCACAATACAATCGTCTTTGACATTAATATACAATTTGTAATTTCATAAGACAAGAAAAAAACTACGCATTTTAAGTACCGGTCTGCAAAGTTAATGTTAGCGTGTGGTTGCTCAGCAAAGACACAGCCGCTAGTAATCTTGAGGAAGTGTTGATTAATGGTTATATCTTCCTTTTTATTTTGTCAAGTACACAAGCACACACGTTTTCTAACTAAATGTGGTAACGTAACTGTTATCAGACCCGGTGCAGAGATAACATTGCAGGGCCTCCGTCCTCATCCCCTGTGCTGATGCAGCAGCACGGCTAACGAGAGGCTCCATCTCCAGTAACTACACATTGGGTTAGCCGCGCTCATCATTACTTAACTACACTTTACAATTAACCATCGGCTTCTAGGATAATTTAACAGCTCCACCAAACCCCCACAAAAGCAAATAAATACAAGCGAGACATAAACTACTGCTGGGTCATGAGCCTGGAGACTCCTTGAACCAACGAGGACGATGTAAAGTGTAACTTGCGGTGAAGTTAGCTTGTGGCCTCCGAGCTAACGGTAAGCTAAACGTTTCCTCCCGTCGAGCTCCACCTCGCTCAGCTAGCTTGTTCCCAGCCCTCCGGACTACCGCCCGAGTGTACAAGACATGTTAAGCCAATCTTTTTGTTACAAGTTTGGGTTCAGTAACGTTGAGCTAACTTTCTATCTTACATGTCAGCACCCTCAATTACACTTAAAATATAGAACCATGAGTGAAGTTAGGTAATAGTGAACCAACCTTCCGTCACGCTTTGTCCGGCGCCGGTACAGTACGGTTTCAGTACCGCTCCATCACTTTGTCTTTGTCTTGCGGACTGAAGCCAAGCACCACCCGGCGGCCAACACGAGCAGACGACGGGCGGGTCGACGCTGACTATGTACATGTAATCGAGGCGACCAGCCCAGTTCCGACACCAGGTGGTCCGACAAGATACTGCACCGGATTTAACTGTACAATTGTATAACCTTTGACCACTAGTGGCGCTGTAGAGCAATGCTTTGATGACAACGCTTTGCTTGTCAGACATTCAAAGGAGATATAAAATATATATAAAGTGGCTCAGCTGCACACATGGTCAAAAACACCTGAATACCAAAAACTTCTTTATTCACACATTTACATCCATGTACAGTCTTGTCAAGTAATTTCAGATGTAGAGAAATGAAAACAGTTTTGCAATTTGGCACGCCATTAATCTTTGAACCCTGAAACAAAATACCTACAGCTCAACAAGAAAATACATCCTATGTTTTATATTTCTAGATAGTGTATTTCAATAGTGTATTTTAGTAATATTAAAGCCACTCAGAAAACACAAAAGCGCAATCACAGCCATTAGACTTCTGTTAGACATTTCGACAGGACAGTCCATGGTACCTGTGAATACTACAACTGCATCCATCTGTCAGGTCTGAGAAGCCTCTGTTGCTCTTATGAGCATCAAACATTGCTCTGTAGAAGAGCCTCAAAGTCCGGGGAACAAACCATTTTTTGTTTGACTTTCCCTAATACAGTCAAGTCACCTGTTCTTCCCTCTGTATCAACAGAGACCAGCTCCTGAGAAAACACAACATGGTGAAGAAGACAAAATCACGTTAAGAATGCGTCTGTAAATATTTGTTTTATAAAAAAATAACAGAGCACAGCAAGAAACCGGAGGAACTGGTATACAGTGCTGTGAAAAAGTATGTGCCCCCTTCCTATTTGTTTGCATTTGTCAAACTTTAATGATTCAGATCAAACAATGTTTAATATTATAGTATAATTTAATACAAGATGCAGTTTCTAATGATAATTTCATCTACTGAGGGAAAAAAGCTGTCCAAACCTGCCTGTCCCTATGTGGAAAAAGTAATTGCCCCCTTTGCTAAATCATGAATAAACTGTGATTAACAACGTTTTTTTGTTTTTACTTGACACACCCACCTGATTACTGAGAAAACATTTGTGTTTTCTACTGTACCTGAAGGAAAGAGCATGAAGTTCCAAGTGACACGTCAAGTATCACTTGTCCCAGTATGAGCTGTACCCGGCCAGACTTCCGCACCAGCATCTTTCCTACAAGACCCTCCCGCAGATCTTTTAGATTACAGCAGTTGTCTTCAACTTCCTCTTCCTGTTCAATTAAAACCCTGCTTAGACACATATTGTCAAGATCATCAAGTATTTAACATGTGGGCGGTAAACATATCTACCTGAGACTCCGTTTTCAGAAGCACAGACTGTCCGTCTTCTGACTGGACCTCTGTCTTCACAGGCCTGTGGTCTTTGGTGGGAGGTTGTCCAGGCAGTGAGTCAGGCAGCTGCATGAAGAACAGCTCTTCCCCTTTGCTCAGACTCCATCTATGCAGCAGATCGGGCAGAACATCAGGTTCAGGGAGAGGAGGAGGCCTAAAAACTGCCTGTGACTTTTTTATTTCAATTTCCTCTGGCTCCTGTTTGACTGAAGAGAAGACCATATGTATTTAAAAGAGTTAGTGTATGTTTTTACCTGATTTAATGAGCTATCAGGACTATGCAAAAGAGGTCAAGGCAACAAAAGCGTGCAGTTACCTTCAACTGCAGACTCCATGGGCTCACAATCATCCTCTACCTTCTCAATTTTAACAGCAGCATTACTGAATTCCTCCTTGAATCCCCATCCTGACACAGCGAGGGGAAGCTGAACAGGGCAACTCCTCTGCTCGCTCCTCAGGAAGGGATCATCTATAAACTGGGAAAATGTCATAGGTAAAGAAAGTTAAAGTAATAAATAAAGTGTGTCTGTAGTGGCTTATTGATAAAGACAAACAGAACTCACATTGTCTCGATCCAGACTGCGTAGGATCTCTTTGGTCTCTTCCTCAGTCTCCCTCTTCTCCTTTTTAATATTGATGATGGGTGAAGGGCCAATGCTCGGAGCATCTCTCTCACTTTCATAGCCACCTATATTTAGCACAACAATCCACTTGACTTCATTGGTAAAGACGTCAGCCAAAGCAGCAAAGACTGAGTCCAGCTGAATTCATACCTCTCTTTTTCATCATCATTTCCGCAGGCCCCTGTTCAAAAATAGAGTGGGACTGGATAACCTCTGGGCGACCTCGGCCCCTGCCTCTTTCCCTTGGACCTCGACCTCGATCTGCATCCCTCCTCTCTCGCCTCTGACCGCTTTCAACTTTTGTTCTGTCAAGACAGAAAAAGCTGTTGGTAAACAGTCATATCAGTTTCATTTGCTCTGACTTTTTTCCCCCATGCAAGATCAATTACGAACTTACTCCTCTTTGACTTTTCTCCCAATAATGTTCGGTGTAAACGTTTTCTAAAAAATAAAACAAAATGAAAGAGGACTTCAGTGTTAGAACAATTACAAATAATATAACAAAATGCATATTTATTACACACTTATTCACCATAAATCTTATTCACTCAGTTTTTGAGAAATTGTGTAGTCTTTTACCAACAGTGGCAGTGAATCAAAATGTATTTGTTTTCTGTAACAGCGACATTACCTTTTTCACTCCCCCCAGGGTGAGGTCTCTTGATCGCATTGAGGGAAGACGACCAGAAGAGATGGTGGCTGATGGTCGACGGCCCATCAGCAGCCCGACAGCACTACCTCCAGGAGCTGGCACACGTTGACCACTGGGGTCACCTGAGCCTGAATCAGCCATCCTCAGCTGGGGCAAAAACAGAAAATGATTAGCTCATAATTTTAAATGTTTTGGCCTCATAATGCACCAAATGTTTTCACTGAGTAACAGGTCTATATTTCAGTTTTAGCATTTACATAAATAACTGACTACCAGTGAAAGAGTACAGACCAAATGACCACTTTAAAATGCCTTTTCAAATCGCGACCATTGCTCTTAGTATTTCATGATTTTTCGTCAACAACAAACAAATATTATAACAAATATTAAGCAACACGTGGCCAAATCACAACACGAATACAAACATACAGGACGAGAACACTGAACTTTAACCCTGTCACTAAAACCTTTTCACATATTCGGTTACTCCCAATACTCACGTTACGATTGTCCTGTTGTATAAATCAGATATCAAGTCCAACTGTGTGAGAGAAGAGTTTTAACAAGCTGTTTGGTGCTAGTGCTGTTCCTGACACTGCACGAAGCACGGCGCCATGACACTTCCGCGGTGACGTCAGTCTGCGAGTTCACGTGGATCAAACCTGCGCAGAAAGACTCGCATATTCATGTTTATCCATAACAGCGTGTTGTCTGCGGATTACTTCGTCGATAATGTTTGTCAGCTAGAAGTCCATGATAAATCATTGATATTATGGACAGAAAAATGTGCGTATATGTAAGTATTTATAATGCCTCTGTAAGAGTTTGTCTTCATGGGATAAACTACTTTACTTTGGAGCCAGTATACAATGTTTGTGTTGCTATAAAATGTAATGAGGGTAGTATGAGCGCAATAAACATTATGATCGACTCTTTTAGATTAATTAGGCTTTATCCTACTACAAGCACGGATGAGAAACATATAATTATTATTCAACAACTTTAGTAAGATATATCCTTGATGGGATTTAATAAATAATAAAATTTACATGTTGCATATATTCATTATATTATATTGCAAATGTACAATAAGGTTTGTCAGGAGTCATGATTGCAAAACAGTCATGTATCCAGTTAATTTTAAAGTTGCTCCTGTTCAATCCGTAGACATCAATTAGTATTTTTTGGTGAACACAGATTCATGTGGGGAAATGCAAACATGAAACTTAAACATCTGTAAAGTACAAGGTGTTCTGGTACACCCCGAATGAAGAATCAACAAGTAGATATAAATCCCTGCTCCAGGCTGCTTCTGACCATTTTGGTACCCCAGCTAGACATCCACTCCAACTCGCTTGTCTCTGTTCCTGCTGTTAATGCTTGGAGTTTGTCTCCTGATTAAAGCTAGTACAGTATGTATAAAACATAACATTTTTTCTTCACAATCATCTATACTGTCTTCATTTCTGAGAAGCAACATGCCTTCAAGCGACTAAGTGTCCAGTCCATATTAGCGTGTGGATTTTGTGCCCTGAGGCACATTTACATGTGACACTTTGTGTATGACTGGCTGTTGAAGGCATGATGCTGAGGAGGTTGACTGAGTGTCTCACTGTGGTCACACTCCAGTTGTAAAATTCCCTTTTCCTTTTTTCATTTTAGGTTCTGATTCATCGTGTGTGGCTGCACCAGAGTCAAGTAAACATTATGCAGAGCCCAGAGAAAAATATGAGACCGAGAGTGGGGTGGGTGGGGGGTGGGTGGGTTAGAGTGTTTGTGTGACACAGAGAGCGAGAGAGAAACAGGGGTAGAGCTGGAGAAAGAGCGAAAGAGATTGGAGCCTGTGTTCGTTTCACCTCCTAATCAGTTTTCCTGGGGGATCTGTCATCGACTGCAGCAGAGGAGGCAAGTAGAAAAGCGGAAAAAGAAGATAGTAAAATTCGTCCCGGCTGTAATCTTCTCCATCACTAATCTGAGCCACATACATGTAAGGAATTCTTTTATTTCAGCCTGCTTATTGATGCTTCTAAGTGATCAGAAAATAAATTGTGTTCTGAAGTTGTAAAGATAAAAAAAATTAAATGCTGTAGTAGAGAGTTTCATTTGTGCATCTCTCAAGTAATATTAGATATAAACTCATAATAAATAATAATAATAAATTTAATAAAAACAGTACAGTAGTTCATGTTTCTGCTGGGCTTTTATTTTATATGTAATTTTGTTGATGTGCACATGCATGTGCGATGACACCGATGTCATTTCACATGAGACTATGACGATATTTCACACAGCAGCACTGACTGGCTCATGGAAAAAGATTGGTGTTCATTTTCCTAAATGTTAATGCTTGATTTTCTTGTGCATGAGCCTGCAAACTGCATTAGTCACACAACATCACATTTTAAATGCATAATCATTGAAAATTTCTTCCCATTCTTTGCTGTGTAATGATCACTTCACTCCCTTTGGTTAAGAAAATGCAATGAGCACATTTCTTCACCTCTTATACAACCATCTAAATGTGTAGTAAAGTATTCTCCCTAGAAGAAAAAAAGGACCAAAGAGTTGCTCACTGCGCTGTGCTTCATATGCATGAATGCAGCAGCTTATTCCATGATATCTCACAGAGATAACCACATATCTCACAGAGATAACCACATATCTCTGCGTTACGCTGGCATAACTGTAATCAAGCACCAACAGTCCTAATACATATACAATACGAAATGCACTTCCAGATACATTATGTTTTGCGATGTACATGCCTTATTTCTTATTTGGAAATTTGGAATCTATCAAAGCTAGTAGAGAGGTCCAAATGTCTTTTTACAGACAATGGGACTGTGGTATGAAAATCTGCATTTGTACTGTGTTCACATATATTTGATCCAAAAGTAGAACACACGCAGATACATGGCACTTTGATGACTTGTCCTGTGAGAATCTCCTCTTGCCCCAGTTTCTAGTGTCTCTAAAAAAAAAACCATGGTAAGAAATGAGAACAGCAGATGGAAAACAGACGCATGGAAACACACGTGCGTGATGCAACATCTCTCGCCTCTGGCCCCGAACTGAATGAGCTACTGCACAAATTTCACAGTTCACAGGCTTTAATAAGCTGCTGCAGCCTGTCCATCATACTGACTGAGGAACACCTTAACAAATCTCACAGTCAGACTATGACACTACACCAGGCATCTGCAGGATCACACAAGGAGTATGTTTGATAGTTTACGCGAAATTGCTTTAAGGCTATTTTAGTCACACCTTTGATCTAGCAGATGTTCCGTAAGAGTGTGGTTTTAATAAGGGAAACATGCTATATGCTGCCTTAGTGTTGAGATGTTTGAATGCAGGAAAATATGAGGAAAATACTACAGGAGACAATTGTAATAACAAATTAAAGACTGATGATAACTGCAAGTAAACTACGGAGGAATAGGTGTACAGCAAGTCTCGGTAAAAGGAGATGACTGTTGTGCACACACTGCAGAGACCTACCATCAGTTTTAGCAGGGAGACGGTGACAGCTAATCAAATACAACACAGGCTGACCAACAGAACTCAAGGCTATGTGCTGCAGGCTGGATCAAATCTCTGATGGGCAACAAAGGAAATGTGATCACACATTACTTGCTGCTGATACCTAGTTAAACCTCCCCTACTTTGGCACAAAAAAAAAAATATAAAAGCTGTTTCAAGATTTCCCTTGAGCTGCAAAGAATTCAGTTGCTCAGCTGTTTTCAAAAGGCATGCATTTCAGTGAGGAAGCAAAAATGTCTAAAAAGTTACCTAAAACATTGCTGACGGGTGCAGCAATGTTTTGGGTTTTTTTGTGACCCCTTCCTTGAGAATTGTTGGAGAAGATTGAGGGATGCTGCAGACGTTTGGTTGCTGGGAGACTGCTGTAGGTGGATTATGAAATGCTTGAGGAAAGCAGAGGCCAGCAGTCACTCAGCTGGGAGCATATCGAGTTGTGTAATAATGGGAAATGTCAGTTAAGGGCAAGAAAAAGGGGAGAGGAGGCGAGAAGAGAGCAAGAGCATGGATAAAAAGTCAGGACAGAGATCCCTAAACGAAAGGTTAATTGGATTCCGCGAAGTGCTTTCCAGTCGTGTCGTTACTGTCATTATTCTACAGCACTGGTTTTACAATGACAGATTACGTTCTCATCTAACTATCCTCTTTGATGTCTTGGTTTAATGGCAGATGGCAGATATGGATGCGCCTCTCGCCACCCCTTGCAATATCCAGATTTGTGAGGTGACTTGTGATTCCTTCCGCATAGTGTGGGATATGACCCCAGAGGACACTGCCAGAGCCACACACTTCTTCATTGACCTGAGCCGCAAAGACAGCAGGGATCCCAACCGCTTCAAACACAGGGTCTGACAATATAAAACAATATATTGTATTTCTCTGTCTACTCCCTGGATGTAATCTGCTCCCTGCTGCGTTATTTCGGTTTATATTGCAGATGCACAGGTTTCATCATATGATACATATCGTCAGCACATAAAGGACTTGTGCTGTATGTACCTAATGAGCGACATTACACAGGCTAAATGAAACAAGTCTAGTTGGGTTAACATACGGGTCTATCGACCTTATAACAGAAAACAGCGGTTGCACCCTTTCAGTCACTTCCAATACAGGCAAAAAGGGGAAATGAGTGCCATCAACAGCTTCAGGCCAGTGACTCACTTGCACATTGTTTCCTCTTAAAGTAGACAAAAACTGACAAATGCAGCTGCATCACAGAACAGCATTTATGTTAACTCCATTACACATCATTAAATTCACTAATTACAAAAATGCACAGACATAAAGCAACAAAGACCAGAGTACCTGTGTATCTTTTTTAATTAATATATTTGTCAGGGACTATCAGTCTCAAACTGTGAGAGGAGGTGCTTTGTACCAAATTTAGCTACTAGCAACTTTTAATTGCAGTCCCTGTGTCTACAGCTAAACTGAATCTCCAACATGTAGTGCATACACTTAACAATTTATTATATACATCTATACAAAACCCCTGCGATAAAGCATAAGACTTTATTAATCCCAGAAGCAGAATAGTAACAATATCATTGTAAGCATGTAACTGTGCTGATTTTAGCATAGCTCAAAGCACCATGCCCTTCCAGAGCTGCAAGTATGGCTGCAGAAAAATATTTGACCTTTTCAAAGTGCTTGAATGCCCATAAATCCATTCATAATATTTTTAGCATTTAAGTGATCATTTTACAGTCTAAATGTTGTTCCAGCTCCAGTAGCTGAAGTCTAACATTTGATTTCAGATGCAAAATAGGCTACTGACTGCAATTATGGTCTAATATTGAAACTGGAATTCAACAGCTGAAAAGTGCTTTTGTGAAGTCAGGGCAGGAGAGTTGTCCCTGAATGAAGAATATGTTCTCTCTCTCTCGCTGGTGCACAAACTGGCACAAACAAAGTTGCATCAGAGGTGTTGCCATGGATATACAGACCTCTGAGTCTGTAGTAATTAGCGATGCTTCTCAGAGGCATTGGCCAAAACAAAGAAGCTGATTTGATTATTTGTATCCTAGTAACATCATTTTTAGCTTGAAGTAGAGTATCATGCTAATAAGGCAAACTTTATGGAGGGAAATGGTTGACTCAACAGCCCACAGCAGCCTGTTGTAACATTGCATCCTATGTCTGATATCAACCCTTTCCTGCTTTGTCCTCCAGGATGTACCGACCAAGCTGGTGGCCAAAGCAGTGCCCCTTCCCATGGCAGTCAGGGGACACTGGTTCCTCAGCCCGCGGACAGTGTACTCTGTTGCTGTACAAACGGCTGTCCGTCAGCCAGATGGTGACTACCTGGTTTCAGATTGGAGCCAGGTGGTGGAGTTCTGCACCGGGGGTAAGAAACAGCATGCCTGACAGCTAAAGTAATAATAATAATAACAAGAAGAAGAAGAAGAACCGCTATCAGAAATCAGTTTAAGAGTTCAAACCCATGTCAGAACAAGGTTTCAAAGTGCTGTACAATATCAAATACATAAAACATGCAGCATGTGAAGACAAAGAAGCACAGAGTAGTGGCATAAAATATATTTTTTAATCTCAGCACTGGGTGCATTAGCATTTCAAAGCAGTGGAAACTTTTGTAATGATTGCACAGCTTCTCTCGACTTTGCAGACTATGCCATGGAACATCTACAGCAGCTTCATGACAAAGCCAAAGGATCTGCAGGGAGGCTGCTGAAATTCTCTGTGTTTTATCGCAACCAGCACCCAGACTACTTCAACTATGTCAGGTCAGTAGTGTATTCATATTTTTTTACTGTGTATCTTAAACCCTGCCAGCAACAATAAAGTGTAAACTGTTTTCCTCTCATGTTTTGGATTAGGAAGGAATGTGGAGGACTGATGCATCCAGCTTTAAAAGACAGCAGTGGAAGTCATGGTTCTCCTATCAACGGCAAACTGTGTGGAGTTTTTTTCAGCTGCAACACAGAGTTTGATACAGGCCTCCCTCCCAAAGACTCCCCATATGGCCCTTTGCGTTTTCAGATCCCAGCTGGATTTCTGCTGAATCCCAACATCTGCCTGTATTTTGCAGACTTTTACTGTATGTATACAGCCTACCACTATGTGGTCCTGGTGTTGGCCCCTGTTGGCTCAGAGGGAGATACCTTCTGTCGCACCCGCCTCCCCATGCTGGACCTGGCCTCCAACCCTTTCCTGACATGCACTGCCCCCCAGCAGCCAGGAGAGGAGCCTTTATACTGCCACGCTAGTGATGTCATCCTTGAGGTGCTTTTCACTGAGCCAGTACATTTGGATCAGGGCAGCGTGGAGCAAATCAGTGGCCATCACCAGCTTATGAGTCTGACCACAGCCAACGCCAAGAAAGACCCAAGCTGCAAAGTGTGTAACATCAGTGTGGGACGCTGAGGGAGATGCTGATGTTGGACAGACATGGGAGTGTGTGAACCCATAATTCTAAAAGACACAGTGTTGCACATGACAAAGTAGCTGAGGTCATCACGTGTAGGTCAGAACACAGTGGAAACAGCCGACTCTCCAGATGTTTGCATGCTGTTTTCCCTCTTCCCTGGAATAGAATAGCGACTATCAAATAGAAGACTCCTACAGTGTGTATCACAGGACTACATCATAGTCGCAGCTGGAAATACGGTAGTAAGGTCCACCCAAAGCTGCAGATCAGAATATAATTTAAAAAATGAAAGGCTGTAGAATCCTCTTTTGTCTTTGTGTCATTTTCAGTCATGTTTCAGCTTACATTTCCACCTTAACGTGTGATTATTGTTTTGTTTTGATGGACTACTGCATGCCCTCTTAAAAGTAACATTAGGGAGTCATAACAAATATTTTGCTATTTCTAATTCTCATAGTAATCTTTATATAAATTCTATAAAGTCAGTACCAGATGTACTTTATGTTTTTTATAAAAGACCAATCGTTGAATCATGCTATATTGTAGTTTTAAAACACTCTCTTATCCATGCCAAATACTTAAACTATACAGTTATTATTATATTTATTATAGCCATTCACAGAGTGTCTAAATGTTGCACTACTGAATTTTACTGTAGGGAATATGGTGCAGTGTGACAATGAAAGCAGGGCCATTAAGTGTGTTGGGATTTTAAACATTGGAGGAAGGTAATGGGAAAGATTGTATCACAAAGGTCCCTGCAATCAGTCTCTGCTAGCAAGCTTCGGTTCTCTAAACAGGGCTGAGCTAAGATTAGCTTCTCTCCTGCTATGGGACTTCTGTTTGTTCTTCCCCAGTAATCTCTGACCTATTTGGGAATCCCAGACATGCCCAGAGTGAAAGGGATCCCCCACCTGCACAACAGTAATGCAAGAGCTAGTGATCACCCAGAATGTAGGGTGTGACAACATAGTGTGGGTTGAATGACAAGGTCAAACTATTTGATGCTGAACATGAAGATTGAATGCAATAAAACAGACATTTTTATAGAAAGCTGAAATGTAAATTTATCAAAATGAAAATAGAAATTGAGTGGAAACAATGCAAATGTAATAAAAACATCAACCCCCATCTTCCGTAGGACTGATCTATTACATTAAATAAGGATCATTTCTAGGATGTGAGTCATGCCCTTTCACTTAGATGTGAGCTTACACAAACTGCAATGCCGTAATTCTGTCCATTGTTATTGTCCCAAAAGGGCTGACTCTGCCCCCCAGGTAAATAGCTTAAACAAAACTCTATCTTCCGTTTGGCATCTAGCAATTTAGGAATGGCGATGTCAAATTCGAAGATGTCCGTCTGAGGTCCTCCGAACCGTTTCTGCAGGTAGGCACAGGGCACATCTTTGTAGCTCTGCCAAGAGTCAAAGGTGATGCGCACACGCACATCCTTCTGAAAACTGATGTTCCTAACTCGGACGGTACCTTTGAGGGCCTGCTCAATAACACTGCAGTTCTCCAGGGTAACCATGCTCTCTGCCAGCTTGGAACGGAAGGCCTGGAAATCTGCAGAAGGCTGTGGGAAACCCAGTTTGAGACGTGTTCCTGGACAGCAGGTGCTGACAGTGCAGCAGTAGCTGTCCTCTGTCATGCTTTCCAAACCCTTGAGCGATGGCAGCAAGTCGAGGTCAGTCTGCTCCTCTTCATCAGAAAAAACTCGCACGGCTGTTAGAGATAATCCTCTCACGTCAGCAAAAACAACCTGTTTCTTCTTGATTGG
This sequence comes from Ctenopoma multispine, assembly GCA_034779795.1. Classification (NCBI taxonomy): domain Eukaryota; kingdom Metazoa; phylum Chordata; class Actinopteri; order Anabantiformes; family Anabantidae; genus Ctenopoma; species Ctenopoma multispine. The sequence goes on along the minus strand of JAUYWH010000027.1, from coordinate 8,022,962 downwards.
GATCAAAACCTCATCATCTAAGTCATCCAAGAAAGACAAGCGAGGGTGGGTCACGTAAGCTTGGCTCAGGAGGTCAGAGGACAGCTGATCTGAAACTGGAAGACGGATGCAAGGGCGATTGGGTTTCAGGATGGGAACCCAAACATGAGGACACAGTTGTTTACGCTGGTTCAAGCACAGCCTGACAGCAATTTCCACAAGTCCTGCAGACTGGGGCCAACCACCACCAACTGGTAGGACACTTGGAAGAGTTAAAGAGTGATTTCAATCAGAACACACTAGAAGTTTTTAAACTGTGAAATATACTGTATCTGTGCTTTTAATGAGTTGTGAAATGCAGAAGGAATGCAGCGCAAGATTAAGTCACCAAAAATGTGATAATAATTACAAATCAACCTCACTTCTTGATAAAGTTTGGAGTAGTGCCGCAAGACAATGCACTGTACAGCAGCACAAACACCATATACTTACGTTCTACTGGATATCTCCATACTGCTAGTCTGGTGTTGAGTGATGGGAATCTCAGTGTTTGGCTGTAGTTCTACACAAATAAAAACAAGCATTAACAAACAGTATTTTGCTAGATATTGCATAATTAGTTTCATACATTAAAAAGTTATCTTACACGAGAGCAGCAAGTTGTAGTCTTCAAGATGTCATCCCTTCACCCACAGGAAAGTCTGGTACAACATCCTATTTATACTACATCAGTTTAGATGCAATGCTGTATACTCCACCCTCCGCACTGGGCTGACCAATCAGCTTAATACTGAGATTTTGTGTTTTGCTAATGTTTAGTTGCAGGTACAGTATCACAGGAGTTTCAAATAACTAACAGGAACACTTTAATTTTCACTTACTATGTGCTACATGGTTTGTAGCTTTTAGTTTAAGTTTTCATTTTTGTCGCTATAACAAACATATTACTGATATCATTACGTTTAGCTGTAAAAGAATTTCGTGAACTCATGTCTTTGTATTGTCACCTCATAACTGTATTGTCCAGTCCTGAAATGGTGATTTCAGAGGTCTACCATATGTGCACGTAATTCTACTCTGCATTGTGGAAAATATTCCACTCATCCTGGACTCTATTCTCAGACCTGTCAGTGGACATGGATCCAAGTCCTCTGCTAGCTGGCTCACATCCTGAAGGGATCACTGTCCCACAGAATGTCAGCATGTGTGACGTTGAGGAAGGGCCAGATTACTATCCACTCTTAACATGCCAGTCACCAAACTGAAGATGCTATTCAAACGTCAAGTACAGATAGACTTGACTATTTTTGCTAGTACATGATAAAAAGTCTAGAAAGATGACTTAGATCAAATGATTATTCTGGTATCTTTTTAAAAAATAATGAATTACATTATAACAAAATCACTTATTTAAAAACGTAAGGCTTTATTTTTCATTTTAATGTGAACAACAGCATTCACGAAGTCAGTAATTTCATCCTGGTTCCTGGTACTAACAGACTTTGTTTACAGAAACAGTGTATTGTTGGTAATCTCTTAACAACACTGGGTCATAGGATTTGATATTAGCTATTAGCAGTGCAGTTACAGAAGATTACAGCCAGTTGACACATAGTCCAGTTCAACAAGTCCACAACCTTATTAGTTCCAATTAATTTGCAACGTGTGTGAGAGCAAATTATAAACACTGGTTGCTTCTTCTGAACCTCTTATATAACAATGATATTACAACAACTATGTCTCAGAAAAGATTTCTAAAAAAAAAAATCTTCTTCTACACATCATCTTAGGATAAAAATACACACATGCACGAGGATCCACCCCTTAGGATACTACCAGTTTTGATTCCAAGTGAACTGATAAAATTTCACCTTCAGGTCAGTTGATGTGTCCCGTTAAGGAGCAGCAAAGAAAAATTCCAAAAAAGAAAGTCATCTGGATACAGTAACAGAATGAATGATGAATTAGCAAATTAGACAGAGTCTTTACAAGTATCACAAACCAGAATACATTATAATTATGTAACCAAACATATGTTGTGACATGATTAAAAAGATCCAAAAATAACATCACAGCACTGCAACACGAGCTACATTAACAGCCTTCACTTCTCACTAGTAGCGACACTTTTTTCTTTTTTTTTTTACTGAATTACATTTCCTAAAGATGTGGAGCTACAAACGGCTCAGTATTTGCAACTAGTAAGCTAATCCTGACAACAGTAAAAAAAAAAAAAAAAAGAAAAAAGATCTATGCAGGTTAAACTGCCCAGTCCTTAACAGTGCTCTGCAGTTGTAATGATTCAATGCTCATTTTATGATCTCCTGGAGACAAAGCGTTCACGTCATAAGAAGAACCTGTAACATAAAAATGACTTTGTGTTAGTTGTATTTAATTGTAAACGGCAGTTATGGGATATATCCAAATTAAACATATTGTAAACATATAGTGCTCCCTAACTAAGGCACTTGCATGATTATGTTCACCAAGAGACAACAAACACAGCAAAAAAAACAAAACAAAACAAAACAAAAAAACACTCAGATGTCAGTGCAAAGCAGTTGCTTATGTAACATCTGCAAGTGAATTAGCAGATGTCTGTACAAGAGGGTGTGGGGGCAGTAATGAGGTAATAAAAATTATGACACAGTCAAACTCATTGTTACTTACCCCAACATTCAAATTAACTGCACCGCTCCACTTGAAACAAGTGGTGCAATAGTTCGATAACGCATTAGGTGCTGAGAACCTTCTTCAAGATCCACAACGTACTCTCTGAAAGAAGAGACAGAACAGATAAATGTGCAGCAATTTCACTGCAGAAAATATAATAGTACAGGATGTGAAAATGTTAGGTAACACTGCCACCTACCAGGAACTTAAAACAGAGAAAGACTGAACATACCTCTGATCATCCGTCTCAGGCTCGACCAAGATGTTTTCCTGCCTCTCCTTCACGCGCAGAAACACAAAGGAGTCCAAGCAGGGCTCAGGAACTGAGTTAACATTACAATACATTGTAATTTAGTGACAATGTCAGAGGACATGCCATCATCTGCCAGTGCATGCTAATGGAAGGGTTCTACATGCGCATGAGTCATTCAAGATCACACGAATAGAAGGAGAAATGAGAGTAGAATTCACCTGCTTTGAGCATATCCACTGTCTGCAAGTTGGGGGGCATACGTTTCAGTGCAACAGCTTTTAGGTAGGTTTCTGTGTTAGCGTAGTACCTGTGTAAGAGGATGAACATGTTCTTAACTAGAGAAAAACTGCACAAGATTAAACAAGTGACCCAACATCACACTAGTGTACTCACTCTTTGGCAAAGGCAAACTCCTCAGGCGAAAGCAGAGACAGATCTCCTTCACCTCGAGACTTCTCTCTCTCCAGCACGTGCGGGAAAAACTTTTCAATCTAGACATGCCCAGCACAAAGATCAGACCAACAGGCACAGGGTGAGATGACAGCTTTGTTTTGCAGTGTTGTTGACCTGACTGACCTTCTGGAGACGAGAACGCAGGTAGCTGCTGAGAACAAAGCGGATCCTGTCTATTTCCATGCGATGGACACTTGCCTTTGCGTCACCTTTTTTCACCCGCTGCAGGTTGGCTTCCTGTTGGTATAAAAGTCAACATGGCTTTATCCAGCCTAAGTTGGAATGATGAAATAAGCAACTAATTTGAGGTATTTTGGAATTTAACCTGTTACAAGAATCTATTGATTGTATACTAGTTAAATTGTTTAATTATTTGAATGAATAAATATGTAAGTGCATAAATCCACATGCGTCTGCTGGATCTAGTGTTCAAACTGCAGTAATGTAATTTAAATCACTCAACTTTGATGAGACTCGTCACTAGAGAACTAGTACAAACATATTTCCATACAGATTTTACATTCTATAAACATTTACATATTTACCAGTAACACCTAAATTAGTATGACTATCTGAGTACTTTCTAATAACTACTTAAAAAAAATACACAGGGTTAATTTGTCAAGTCAAAAATGTGTTACTATTATCTACATTTACAGCAAATTATTTAATGTACATTTACGCCTGGGCAGCTACTTCTTTCATGTGTAACTCTTTGGAAGCCTTGGCAGCCCTACACGTCACTTCATTTTGTGATGTGACATTTAGAAAGCAGGTTGACTAATCACGAATGTTTAACACAGATCAAACACAACCACAAGAGGTATTCCCCAATAAATGTACCATGTGAGTCAGCTGCTCCATCACACACTCCACCACCTCCGACTTGTTCTCCAGCAGCTCCGGGGAGAACTTCTCATTCAGCCAAGCCTGCGAGGTACAGAAAACACGACAGTGAAGTTAGTGGTTAAAAGCTATTAAGACTACAGGAGGTACGTCTATGGCACCACATGTCACTGTCAAACGGCATAATTTTGATAACACCGACTCACTTCTTCTAGCTTAGCGATCAGCTCCGCCGGAGTCATAACATCCTCCTGACTGTCATCGTGGTTGCTGTCGCTGCCATCATCAGACAACACGTCCGTCATAGTTTTCTTTTACGGTGTGAAATGATAAAACTCCAAGCTAGACAGACAAAAAAAACTGCAAGTCGACTTTTCAACAAAACTAGCTGATTAAATTCCTAAATTACTGAACATTTTCACGTAAAACACTTGAACAACAACTACACGGCGACAGCACGCTCCTTGTTTATTCGCGCCACTAGCGCTCATCTCGCGATATTTCTTCCCTCCCGTCCTTGTTGCCTGCGTTAGGTCTGTAAGGCAACAATGTTCACATGCCGTGTTCAACATGTACCACTGAAAGACAGTCTTAATAATACAGTGCTTTAGTTTATAGGCATTAAGGTTAGACCGATGCCATATTTTGTCTTATCGTCTTATTTGAACACTACTGTGGTGGTGTTCCCTGAAAGTCCTACGTTAGGGAAACTATTTAAGACCATTTATGGGTTTTAAAAACATCGAGTACTTCCTTACAAAGTTTAGACTGTCGTCTAGCTGTTACAGAAGTAGCAACAGGATGATGATAATATGAGATAATATGCAAATAACATTTTTACTGTAATGAAAACAAACCTAATGTGCAAACATTAAGGACGTCCTAAGTTGCAACCAACATTTTTGTTGGTGAACTGTCAAGATATTAATGATCTGTGTGTGTGTATGTGCGTGTGTGCGCGTGTGTGTGTGTGTGAGAGAGAGAGAGAGAGAGAGAGAGAGAGAGAGAGAGAGAGAAAGAGAGAGACTAATTACCCACAGTTTCCAAAAGTAAACAAGTCTTATCTTAACACAATTGTGTTTGGTCTAAATTTAACAGAAATTCCATCATCTTCTTCTTTAGTTTCTGCTATCTCAGACCACATTGTGCCTTGTAGCAGAATCTTGTTTTTTATTTCCTCATTCCTCTTCATTGCTCATGCCTCAGAATTCTTTGTTATTTTCAACTATGATTTTGCATCCGGTGTGTTGCTGCCACTGTATGGTGGTGACAGGGCACATCAGTTTTTAAATGGTGTTTTCTGATGGTGTTATTCACTTATAAATTGGTTTAGAAATGAAAAATCACTTAAAAAATTAATTTACTTTTTTTTTCAAATGATGGACAAACTAACTTGAAATCATTTACAAAGTAGAACAAAGTTTTTATTTATTTATTCATTACACTAGTCAACAAAATTTCCAAACAAATGTGTTAGTAAAACTTTACTCGCTGAACACATTGGATAAATCAGAAATTGTCTAGAGTCTAGAGAGATAACAGCATTTAATATTATAGTATTATACCCTGCATAGGGTGGTTCACATGTCTGTCAATCTAAAAAACCAATAGGAAGCTGGTTGATACAGCCTCTTTTTTTATAGGTAGAGTATATTGATAGGCACTGTAACCAACCAACCTACTCTACTCTAAACAAGTACAGAAAACTACATCATCTTCATTAAAACTGCACGTGATACAACTAGATGTCATTTTTGTAATCAGCAGGTCGAATTCCATAAAAATAACATGATTTTGCCCAGTTTGCCCAACAAATATTATGTTGACCAGTGTTATCATTTATTAAATTGACTAAATACATTTCAGTAACATTGAGACTGCATTTAGTACCTTTAAAAACATATGCAACAACAAATAAGGCATGGCCAGACGTCTTTGGGTTGAACAAACCTCACATTACAGTACAATGAAGAACAGTACAGAAATTTATTTTTTTGCTTTCAAACAAGAGCATTTAAAAGTAGTGAAAGTGCGCAAGTGAAGAAAAATATGGGGAAAAATTAAGCATTCTACTATGAAAACCATAAAAATGCCTTTAGATTTTGTATATTTCTTCTTTTACATGTAATTTTGTAAAGTGACATTTAAATAAAAAAACTGTAAATAACAGTAAATATACAAGCTAAAAAACTTACATTTAGTTTATGAGTTAAATTTTTCTCAGTACTGCTGTGCATTAATAAATGGAACTATTTTATGCACTTTGATCAACCAGTTTCACTGTTTCACTATAAATATCTTTAACATCACTTATCTGCCTTCGTTTCCCTTCTGTGTATGCTGCTTTTGGTCAGAGTTCAGCACAGACATTCAGTTAATTACAGTAACTAAATAAACCAGGCTGCAAGTGAAGCCACAGAACCTAAATGTTTGTGTGTAGCCTACTTCACTGTAGGCTTCACTGAGCAAAAAAAAGTGGGCAAACAATGACTGCCTTCTTCAGTGTAAAGATGGACTGTAATTAATCTTTCTCCTTGAAAAGCAACAGTTATTGAAATTAAAATACAATGAATCACAGCTTGTGAGGATAAATGGCAGGTAGGGTACAGGCATATCCAGATGGGGGGTTCAACAAAGGAATGGGGTAAGGATATTGGTAAACAGCAGGCCCAATGAGAGCAGGATGACCTGGGCCCACTGGGACATGATGATACATTAACTGTGACTGAGGTAGTCTCATTCTGCTGAGATATGCAGGGTGTAACGGAGGCTGGTGTCGAGAGTCTCTCCCCGATTTGTCGTAGCTCGACAGGACGCATGACACCGGAAGGGTGGCGGATGCGTGAGACAAACTCTGCTGAGCTTGAGGAACTTTTTGTAACATTGTCCTGGATTTGTCCCTTTTCTCTGTCTGATAAAACCACTGAGGCATGTTGTTCAGCTTCTTTTGCACATGCAGAGAATTGTCCTGTTGAACCAGCCTGCTCGGGAAGGTTTTATAATTTGGTCGAACAGGATTAGGACGCAGAAGTTGCATGGATTTTGGAATAACTTTGGTGAAACTAGAGGTAGATGTTGGAGCCCAGTCAGGTTTCTCAGTGAAAGAGGGAGATGAGTAAATAGGATGGGGTAAATATTTGCTACTCACTTTGTGGCTTAGCTTCCAGGCAGAGTATTTAATTTGGCTCATTACTGAGTCAGCCATCAGTGACTGAGAGCTGATGTGAGAAACATCTTTATTCTGTCTTGTAAGGTCTTTGGATATCTGACTGCAGCTCACAGACTTGCTATCCTCACTACAGCTGGATGTACTTTTGACGGTGCTAGAACAGTTATGGAGTAGCTCAGAGGCTGATGTCGGTTTATCCTCATTTCCTGCTGGACTGTCTTCTGATGAAAGTGATGAAGAGGAGGGGCTGCGGGAAGAGGAAGAAGATAGAGGGAGCGGGGAGCCATCAGAGGAGTTGCAGTTCCGACTGGACGAAGCCCGAGCCGGAGACTGGGGGCAGTGGATGACAGAGGGCCTTTCTTTATCCTCACTCTGTGGACTCAGAGGCAAGCTAAGGCTAGCCTGAGCCATTCTCTTCTTTTTCTCCAGAGGAGAGATGACCTCCCCAGCAGCAGATGGGTTATGAGCAGTCCAGGAGTTGGATGTTGGGACTGGGAGAAGGTGGGCAAAGACCGAAGTGCAAAGGTCAGTGGGGGCTCTGTTTGGCTGTGAGCAGTCTGGATGGTGTCTGTCAGAGGCGGAAGCCCAGAGAGCAGAGTGAGAATGCATCACGACTTCACTTTGGCAAGAATCCTCTGGACTCCTCTGGGTTAGTATCTGTAAAATACCCCAATAGACTTTTAAAATGCAATATGTATTAATACTGTTGCAGAAACAGCTTTTCATCAAAGATGTAATATGTTACCTCAGAATCCAGCTCTCTATCTGACTGAGTCCTTTTCCTCTTCACCTCAGCCTTGTTGACCTTGCCATCCAAATTTCTCTTATAGGGCTTGCGTGGCTTACTTGGAGGCAGAGGTTTGTCCTCCTCTCCTTTGATGTGTCTCTCAAAGGGCAGCACGAGCCTAAAGAAATACATTTCTAATTATAAATCAGCTGATATTCTGATTAAATGAACAGGTTTAATATAAACACAACTGTCCACACCTCTCGTAGTGTCTGCGAGTGCAAGTAGCAGCACTGGTGCTGCCTGGACTTCCTCCCAGCTCATCATACACTTTCTTCCAATAACGCCGCACTGTCACCTGTTGGTTAACAAAGGCAGAAATTTTTTTTACATTTTTAACAGCCCTCAATTATTAATATTCTTTTTTCTGTGTGATATATGACAGATTTTTGGAATAAGCAAAGGCTCATCACTCTGAGAACCAAGTGATGCTCAATACTAGAACTAGAACTATATGAATAAATTACATCATATTTTTGATAAATTAATTTATCATGTGGGTCATCAGCCTAGCATAAGCTGTGTCTGTAGTTCAGGAGGTAGAGTGGGTCATCCATCTCCTGCCTGAGGTGATTTCCAGCTCCCTCTAGTCCATGTGTCAAAGTGTGGGCAAGACACTGAACCCCAGCTGCATGTGTTTCTCTCCTGCAAGTCTCTTTGGATACAAGCATCTGCTGGATGACTAACTGTAACTATAGCTGTGTTCATAATACTCTGGAGCTGCCTTCCTTGCCTGTAAAAAACTTCAAAGCTTATCTTTCTAACAAACAACCAGTCACTGTCATTTCAGATTTTCTGATTCTAAATTACACCGGCTGCTGGGTTCCTTCTGATTTTAAAAATGCTTTTAATGAAGGGTAGTGGCATGTTACCCTTGAAATATAGTCAGTACTGAAAGAACACCCTCAATTTTAAATGTATGCATACAGCACTGCGCAAAAGTATTAGCTCCCTTCTTAAACCTGCCTGGCCCTATGTAAAAAAGTAATTTCCCCCTAAACCTAATAACTGGTTGTTTCACCCCTGGCGACAACAACTCCAATCAAGTGCTTGCAATAACTGGCAATGAGGCTTTCACAAGTCTGTGGCAAGTGAATTGACTCAGTTTTCCAGAAAGTGAGGTTAATCACAGTTCAATCATGATTTAGCAAGGGGGGGGGGGGCAATTACTTTTTCACATAAGGCAGTTTTGGAGAGTTTTTTTCTGTTAATGAAATCATCAATAATCATGAAATTAAGTGTACTTACTTGGGTTGTCTTTATGTAATATTAAAATTAGTTAATGATCTGATTCATTTAAGTGAAGCAAATATGCAAAAAAAAGAAAAAAAGAAGCCAGATGCTTTTTAGCACTGTGTGTAGGTGTTTTATACTATATTGTTTACACGATGACACAATAATGAGGGTCAACTCTGTATTGAGCCCTGGCTACACTCATTGCATACACGCAATTTCAGTATGAATTGCACTTCTTGTCCCACAGTGTGACATCAAAGACAACACTGCATGGGTGGTGATACATTTGAGAGCTCAGTAATCTAAATGTCCTGTGTGGTAGAAACCACCACGTTACAGCACCTCACCTTTCTCATTTTCCACTCTGCACCAGTATCACTAAAGTCTTTTCAACCAGTCAGAAGAAAGTGAACAGCAATCGAATAAAGAACTAAGGTACTCACTGAATCATAGCCCCCGAGTTTCTCAACGGCTTTGTAGATCTTCCAAAGATTAACTGGTAGTGGAAAAAGACGCACATATGAGCCTAATTATTTTTTATATCAAATTCCATGTGAATATTTATGTTCACACGACAGCAAACACAGTGCTATAGGATTTAAACTCACTCTGTTTGAAGCCAAGATGTGGGATTCTTTCTATAGGCGTGCCCTTGTCTTTCATAAAAGAGTGCAGACTTGATATAAATGCCTTCTCTTCCATGTGCACTAAATTGGGTCTTGGTTCTTCCTCACATTCAGTTGTAGAGTCATGAATCTCAATAACACAGGGAGAAGCCTAACATAGCATAGAGAGAAAACATGCATCAGATTGTGCTTTGATTCAAAATCATGTAACTTGTGTAAATGTGATATGGTCAGGTGCACTAAAATCGTTAACCTGTTTTTCAATTGAAGTTATTATCATACATGGGAAAGAGACACAAAGTAATCTCATGGGACGCAAATGTTGAAATGAAACATCAAAATCTGAGTAGGGTTTTACCGCTACTTTCAATAGATAACCACTACACATCCTGTCTGGAGAGAAAGCAGCAGACTTGTGGGGTTTTTGGTCTAGAGTTGTCAGTCACTGGTATCACAAATATCACTTTGAAAAACAAACATAAGCCAAAATACGTAATTTATAAATACATGTTCATTTAGAAAAAATCATATATGTTTATGTAGTGACTGACGAGAAGCCAAGTGTAAAGATACTGCTTAGTAATATCTAAAAATGCGGTTGCATGTGTGCTGTATTTGTGCATAACTAGTGTCGTTAGATTTCTAAAGAATTTTAAGATACCAAGAAACAAGTACCAAGTGTTGTTACGCATACTACCCAGAACTCCCATATGAGAAATTGACAATGTCACTATTTGTGGTTTGTAAGAAAGGAGAAATGAAACAGTGAAGACATGCAGAATTAAAATCATCAGTTAGAAAGATTTCGAGAAGCAAAGTGTAAAACAACCAGGACATAACAAGAGGAACAGTTTATAGCCTCAATGACATTCTATTATTATAATATAGTTATGACTATACTTAAAAAGAACTGGTACAAGGTCAAGCTGAAAATATAGCCCTATTGTTTTTTATGTGTACAATGTGGAATAAATAAATAGCTGGGCTTTTCACAGTAACAATAGTATTTCTGGTCAAACTGAACGCTGCTAATAGTCACTTCTGTTATTTGAGTGAAACTGAAGTTTACAGTATGTCACATCAGATATACACTACACAATATTGCAATCCACTACAGCAGATCTGCTATGAATTCTACTTTTGCAACGTTATAATTTCTCAGCTTTTGCCTAAACTGTCATAAAGGTGACAATATTACTATGTTTATAATTGATGTCAGAGTGGGTGGTGGAGTCACACTGGAGTGCATTATATTAAGTGGACCAAAACATGAAAAGAAGCTCCTGGATGTACCGAAAAAGGGAGTAGTGATTGTATGTATCTCACTTCTTGCTGTGTTGATCCATTTCAATAGATTGGATGTCAAATGAGACCACAGTGTACAGCGTCAATATTTAATTTTGAATCACCATATGTAGAAACTGCAGTATTTCTGTGGCAGTAATTGTACAACAAAACAGCTCAAGGTGGTTTCATATTGAATCAAGTTCCTCTATGTGGTTCCTGGTTCCGAGAAGTAGGCCTCTAGCGTGAGTAATAGTGAAGGTGCAGGCCTCTAACCAATATACCCCCCGACTGAGTCACAGGTCTACAGCTAACAGTTCCCAGCTAACAGCCGACACGTCTGACTTTCCACTGTTATTCTGTATCCCTTAAGAGAACACCTCAATGATAGAGCTTTTGTTTGTGTTTTTTGAAAAAAAGGGATGTGTGAAAATCATGTTTCCTAAACCTCGTCTGAATTTCCTGTATTTTCAGGACAACATCTGACCGATAAATGTGCACGGTTATATTTGCATCGGCAGATATGTGAGGATAAAATCTGTGTTAGGTGTCATGACGGGCTTATTTACTTTCAACCACTGAATTATATTCATCCGATTCACAAAACATTCAGGTTTATGCATCAATGGTTGCCTACAGGAAACGTCTGCACTCTAAGCCACTTACTGTAGCCCCTTTGCTGCAGATCTCACTCTACACCACAGAGTGAATACCATTGTGAAACATTCAGTTGATTTCCACTAGATGAAATTTTTTGGAAAACTGTGTGGGTGATGTTGATGTCAGTGTGTTTATATATGACTCTCACAATGATTGTCAGTGGCGTGCTGGATTGATGCTATCGACGGGACAGAAGTCACCACAGAAACCACCATGCTTTCAACTAACATCACCCTTGGAAATTTGACGAACTAATTTGTGTTTCTCATATTGTACCTCTCATTTCAGTTACCAGAATAGTGGCTGTGAGGACCTTCTGCAGTTTCTGTATGTGCAATGAAATATTGTGGTGTGTGAGATGTGCGTCTGTTTCGTAGCCCTCTCAGAATACGAAGCAGAAACACTTATCCCTTGTTAGTCATTTCGCAATCAGCTTTCAAGATGAAACAACTGTACACACACAATCAGCACATCAAAAATTCGACACTATCTCAAATTCACTAAAAAAGGGAAATGAAAACACAGTACATAACTCATTCTGAGTAGTCACGTCTGTAGTCACTGATTAACTGTAACTGATGAAAATTGCCCAGCTTGCTGCCAGAAGGCCAACTGACATTTTATCAGCAGTGACTATGGTTAGTACCTCGTTCACTGTCCCCTTGTCTTCGTCACTAGCTGTTGTTTGTTGAGACGAGTCACTCTGGTCCTCTTGAGCTTAAAACATACACATCACAGAGGCAATTAACCATTTGGCAATTAACATTAGTCACTTGATTTCGCAATGAAATCCATTCATTGTGAAAAACGAATGGGTAAATGAAAACTCATTGTAAAACTAATTTACATGCAAGTATGTAAAAACTAACATCAGAGAATTCAGAGAACCACAGTGAAGATACCAAGCACTGCTTAACGCAAGAATATGTTGTCATACATAATCTACAAAGATGTTCGCAAAACATTAATATTTTATCGTGGTGGTCAGATGATCCAGTACAAAAAATAGAAATCTGTAGAACATATTGTCAACTGAGTCTGATATAAAACCACAGGTTGCAAAACCACTTCCTGCTCATGAACATAACCGCTTGTATTCTGCACTGTATGATATTGTAACACATGAACTACAGTATCTGGCAAAAGTGAGACTCTCAAGCAATAAACTGCACCATGTTAATTCTTGTATTTAAAAAACAATGAGAAAGGATGAACACTATTGTGTCTATTAATATGAACTGTCATTGATCTAATGATTCATATATAAAAGCTATGAATATTAGGAAATACTGTAATTTATTTTTCCTGTGCATGTTTTTTTGGATGATGAAACATAAATGTTAAAAATCACAAGCCTTGGGAAGAAAATGTGATTCTGAGAATGAAATGTCATTTTTCACAAACTGTCACCTCAAAACCTTGTAGCCCTCCACCCACAGTGATATCATTTGTGTGCAAAACCAATATAGTTCTCTTTTGAGATCACTTATTTCCTGTGCTGCGGCTTGAACCTCTAATTCTGCTTTCAGTAGCCCTTAACTTCTCCATTTCATGAGATGAAGAAATATTTTTGATATATTGTTTTCAACATCTACTCGTACTGCGTACGAGTAGTGGTGTGTAACGTATTAAAAACGCATCGATGCTGGTGTTTAACCAGATATTCATCAAGTCAAGTGATTGTGATTTTGTGTAATCTGGGAGCAGAGATTGAAGTTAAATTAATGAAGCAATAGAGTTTTCAGAATCAAAACAGTTTGATTCTTTCACAAATTCAAGTCAGATGCATTAATATATATTCACAAGAGCAGAGTTATAGGTACCGTTTCCATAGATTGCATATACAAGTGTTATATTTTTTCAATATAATGTAACAAAAACTACAGTGTTGCAGTACCTGTTGCAGTACATTCGATAGCAAACATATTATATATATGACATAGTAACTAGTTGTGATAAAGATAAAAGTAATTCTCACCCATTTCCAGAAGTTGTCTTCTAGTCTCCGACTTGACTGTGTTTTGTGACAGTAATTCATGCATCGCCCTCTTCAACATCACACCTCAAAATAGGAAGGTGTCTCCACAAGGCAGTTTCATTGGTTGACTGAGAGCTCTGCAGCAAATGAGTCTGGGAAACTGAGTTTTTTTTTTTTTTCTCACTTCAGTCTCAGAATGTCTGTTCTCTCTGTTTCATCTCCTGATCTGATTTTCACACAAAAAAACACCAGCTGTGTTTAAATTATTCGTTTTTACAGATGTTCATTGTTTTATTTCTGGGCAAAATTAAACAGTTGTCTTGTGTTCACAATGTAACGGGCAACACATGTAACTGCTCTGAGATTTCTGTTAGTGTATGTGTTACCACAAATTATAATGTTTAGTATATAAGGAAACTATATAAATGACAACTAATAACTAGTAATATTAATTTCATCCATACAGTTTCCATGCTATTAACTAAGAAATGAAGATAAACAAAATAAAGTAAGGAAAATAATGATCCTTCTTGAAGAAGGTACATAATAAACTATTTAATATGCCTTTTTTTAGTCTTTTTTTGAGAGGGACAGAATAAAATCAAAACAGATCAACTTCTGTGTAAAGTGTGGACTCAAATGCTGAACCTGGAGACATTAAAGAAACATGCAAACTATATCCAGAATAACAGTTTTTAAGAGTCTAAAAAGTCTAAATACTGAAATAGCATTTCTCAGATGTTTAAATTATTAAAAAAGCACATTCTAGAAATTTGTTTCAAATAAAGGAAGTATGATTGCACCACTTACTGTAACTGTACATGACTGCTTGAGTAAGTGCTACATACTACATTTCTTAATCTATATTGTATTGTATTGTGTTTCGGTTGTGCTATCAAACATTAACATTGTGTTTTGCAGAATGCGAGACATTTCCTGTAGTAAAAAATTATATTCTAAGAAGTATAACAAGAAGCTTCAAATACCACAATGACTTAACACTTTGAAAACATCAAGCTTCCCTTATTTACAGAGTAACACAGCAAGAAGGGCTCATTCGAAATGGAGTAAATGAGTTTTATTATCAGAGTAGAAGTACTGATTGTGTTAAGAAAAGCAATTTTCATGACAAATAAATGATAAAAAATTATTTAGATCTTTTTAATAAAGTTTATGTATAATGTTGTTTTTCAGTGCATCTTGACATTTAAAATTGAAATAAAACCTTGAACCTGCATGTGAGGTGTGCTGACCCAAAAGGACCAAAGCAGAACTATTTGCTGCACATGTTGGCATTGTTTAGTGCTGAGTGCTTCCAACGGGAGTCACATGTACTCACTCAGCATGTACTCATAGCAGCTGAGTAAATGTATTCTCTAACAACTCGCATCAGGTAAAAGAAAGTGTCGAGAAAGCTGTAGCAATTTAAGACTTTAACATTTTAAGGAAGAGATGAGGCACTACTTCTTTAAAATGGTTTCTACAGGCCATTGCCTGAAAGATATTGGTTAAAAATAAAATGCCAGGACAATGCAGAAGCAGCCTTTTTTTCCACTAGAGATGAGTGGAAAGCGGGCTAAAAACGGTCATCTATTTCCCTTCTACCAGATATGAGTCAAAGGCAGCTGTTAAGATTTTATGTTCCTTAAAGCCACATGCTAGACATTTTGGAGGGCATCGCTAAAGCCACTTTTATTCATATTTTATTAGAGAAGATAGGTCGCATGTGAGGTTGCATTTGAAACTTAAAACATATTTCCCTCCTTTTCCGCTTGACTGTCCCACACTGCAAAGAAAAGAGACACAGATCTCGTGACAAAAATACTGACAGGTAATGAAGCTGCTCAACACTGTCCACATTTCCTCCTTGTGTTTTTGATCTGTTTGAAAAGGGGATGCCCTATTCCTCCATCTGTTGCGGATAGAGTATGACATTTCAAAATGATTAACATTTAAATGTCAAAATAACCAAATATCTACAAAGTGTCCAAATCTCAGAGGGATTTTTTTTTTGTTTGATGAAAACAAAATAAAAAAATGTTTTGCTCTAGCTTTTTGACAAATAATTGAGATGATCAACATGGGCCTCAGCAAAAACAGAAGAAATGCAATATTAAGCTATTCATGCTCACACAGCTCGCATATGAAAAAAATGACTCAGACAGAAATAATATATCAAAGCACATGTAAATGATATATTTTAGATTAGCTTAAACTACACGTCTGAGTCAAAATTTTATTATAAACACAATGAAATGTAATAAGGCAAGAAAAAAAACTACTACTATAGAAATAAATAAAGTAAATGCAAAGATCAAACGTGTGGTAAGATATGAACTTCCATGACAACAAATTACTAGTTCATGTCTTACTAGAGGCTTTACAAGAAATGTATTTTCATTCCGTTTAATTGAGATATGTTTTTGCAAAACTGTTGTGAGTTATTTTATCTCTTGCAGCCAACAACAAATGTGGAGACAATGAGCAAAAACATGGGTTGTAAGACTGAGAAAATCCCCAGCTATTCATTTCAGACTTTCACTGACATAAAGATTTGAGGTTGAGGTGAGGGCAGCACAATGTAAATGAGAACGTGTTGAGAAAATATTGTGAATCCAACACAGAAAAGATTTCCTGTCTGAAGTGAGTCACTCTCCTGGGAACTATCTACAAACGTCTAGGTGGCACATAAGATTCCAGTTACGGTGAGAAACTGTCATGAGGTTTTACAGGACAAAACTTTCCAGAGTAAATGAGTCTTATTATATGTCCTGCAGTTTTAGTAAATAAAAGACAACTTGCGGCTTCCAACCTTTAAAAGCAGGCATGTAAAATTTTAATAGTGGGAGTTCATATTTTTATCTTCTACATGATGTGGGTGTAAGGTACAGAAATATTTCTGAAACTAACTCCAGATAACAGGCTGATTCATTTCATAAAACACTAATATTAACATTGAATCAGATGATTGACACATGATTTTAGTTAAAATTTGATACACCGAGACAAAATATTTGGGAGGAATTTAATGTGTTGTGCTATTGTACCTACTAATGACACAATAGGACTGTAATAAACTGAATTAATCAAACAACAAAGCCTAAAAAAACACAAAACTTTAGAGCTTAAATTTGTTCTTAAGCGATATTCAGTAGAGAAGGAGGATTTTATCACATCTGTAATTAAAACCGAGAGAAGCCCAAATTTAATATTCACAATAATGGGATTTAAACATAAAAAATAAAATACATACAACATTAACACCACCTGGTGTTAGTGGTTCAGCATGACCAATGACTGGTCTGTGGCTTCACAGCAAGCTGCAATATGTTCTGACACCTGTTGTTCACAACCTGCATTAAATGTTTCCCCACACTGACCCTTGATGGCTGATGTACAAAAGCACCTGCAGAAGTCAGTAGGCACCCACTGGTAATATGTATTGGTGATAAAACCTGTGAAGAGCACAAAAGGTGAAACTAGAGAATATAGCAGACCTACGTTTTCATTCGTTCCTGTAAATCCACTCATATTGATATTTTGTTATTTTGTCAAATTAAACAGTTTGTCAGGTGTATAGTTTCTCATTCATTCTTACCCTATGATTTAACTGAAGGATGTGGGAGAAGTAAAATCAGATTGTTCATGTGAAAATGAAACCTAAGCATTAGAGGTGAATTCCCCAGCTGTTGCCTCATTCCAGGAAACTGATTGTAGAGCACATACTGAGTCTGTGTATACGTTTGAGTTCCTGTTAGACCTCTGAAAATCCCTAAACCTTTTCTTTCTAAATCTAAACCGTATACAGCCTGTGCTACACTGTGTTCGACCTGCTGGTGAAGATACAACACATCTTATTTATTCATTTTATTATGAAGAATGTCATTACAATAGATTTTGGTAAAACAAAGATGATTAATGCAATACATGATGCCCTTTTCTATTCACGATGGATACATTTTTGCTTTTGTCCACTGACTCAATGATTTGAAAGGCAAGAATTTGTTCCAAGATAAAATCAGTGACTGCTGTGAATTAAAATGTCCCCAAACACAGGGCATCGCTGCATTCTTTTCTGCTCCACATGGCACCGTTACAGTATGTCACATTATTTCATCTGCTTTGCACTCAAAATCAACTTCAGATCAGCGAGATTTCACAGGGGGTAAAAAACTGCACTTATTTTTTTCCTCTTCAACTTGTCCCTGAAAACTTACATGTGCTGAAATGATTTGGTTCACATGAGAAAGGAATTAAACTGAAAACAGTTATATGCTCACAGTTAAAGGGAAGTTAACCATTTTATGCACTCCCCACAAAGTCCAACCACAGCAAAAATAATATTTTTTATATGCACTTCAACCATCATCAGATCAGTACTAAAAAGTTTCAAATTCACACAGGTTAGGTTTGATCACATAAAAAAAGAAAACTTCAGTCTGCTGGTAAACAAAGGCAAAAAACAAGGCAAAAGATTATACTGTAGCTGGTACCAACGTCTTAGTTTTTTTTTCTGAAATATACAGGAGCATTTGCTACAAGTAACCACAAAATTATACCTGAAAGAGAACTCAAGCCACTTCATAGGGAATGTGAACTACAAGTGCTGTTAATGTTAACAAAGGCTGATACTGCATCACATTTACAGGTAAAGACACTTATCTTGGGCTGGGGTCAGGATTTTGGTCAGCTAATGGGTCTTCACAAATCCATAAAGTATCCCTAACCATCAGTTGCTTACATCTTTAACAATTTAATGGAACTGATTTCTTGAAAAGAGGAGATTCCAAAGATTCTTGTGATTACCACCCATTCATTGGTCCATGATGTGGAGGCTCATTTGCTCCCTTTCAGCCTGATCACTTATGTGAGGACTGATATTGCTGTGTGTTGTTCTACTGCTGAGGTCCTCTAGGGCTGTGATGATCTGTGGGGGTGGGGGGTGGGGGGGTGGTTGCACTGGGCTAGATAAGCTCCACGTAATTGGCCGGGAACATTCCAAAATGGCCATCTGGGCTGTAGCCTCGCCACCAGCCCTCATCTATCATCTCAATACCAGTGATGATGTCGTCGGGATCAAATGAAATCTCTGTGTCATCAGCTGAAGGAGAAGGAGAGCAGTGTGCAGTCAACGTAAGCAGCTAGGAATAATCTACATTTTCAAACATTACAATTTTCTCAACACATGACAAGCTGATCTCCTGTATTATATATAGGATAATAATTCCTTTTCTGCAAACATTACAAAAGGCAACTTTTCTCTAAAGAGAAACATAACACTCACTTACACCAAAGTTGAGCTGATATACACAATTAAACCAGACAGAGCAATAACACGACTGGCTGAAACAAATACATTTCCTGGAAAAGTATTCCCCCCATTATTGTTTTTTTTGCATATTTGTCATGGTTAAGTGATTCAGATCATGAAGCTTTTTTCCTTCAATAAATTAAGTAATCTTTTAAAAATAGAATTTTGTATTAGCTCATCTTTGTATGACATTAAAATGTGTTTGATGATCTGAACTAAGTGTGAAAAATAAGCAAAAAATAAATAAATAAATAAATAAAAAGGGGGGGGGGGGGGGGGGTCCAATCCTGGTCACGGAGGCCTCGGTGCTGCTTGTTTTGCAACCAGTCCTGCATTTACAGCAGGTAGGGCAGAGATAGTTGGCAAACAAGCAGGACAGAGGGCCAGAGGACCAGGACTGTAGATAAAGGTTCTCTAGAACAATGGCCTAAGATGCGAGAGATATGGGACAGTGGTGGTTGGTGGTTATGGGGTAACCACAGGGTTAAGTGGGTTATTTTTAAAAACTCACCAGCCTGGTAGTCATATAGGGCTCTGGCACAGATGCCTCTATCTGATGTCTCCTCAGTGGTCGCCTCATAGGAGTTATTCTCCTCCACCTAGAGAGAGAGAAAAGAGGTTAAGCTCTGCATCAGGATTAATTATACTCTGGAAAATATGTCCTGGTAAAGGCAAGTAAACAACCACCTGAGCGGGCTCATCATGAGTCACCTCCTCAATGTATGAATTGGCAGCCGGTGCCTCCTCTGAAAAGAGAGTTTATATCAGTACGATTGTGTTCGAGCAGAGGTGCCCATCTACCAGCAGGTGGCAGCAGCAGCTGACTGTGACGATACAGTTTGACTGGAGAGAATGCTATGTTTTTATAAAAACAATTTTTTTAAGAAGCAGATGGGAGGGTTGGGAGGCTGATGTTGTGTGAAATGGGCCCCACCTTTGCACTGCTCCTGGGGGGCTGCCTCCTGCTCATCATACTCACACCTGGACTGTCCATCACCCACATCAGGCTCTTATCACCCACAACACAAGCACAGACATGCAAGTACACAGAGGATCACATTCACAGACTGAAAACCACCACCAATCCCAGACGTAAGAGCATTCTTGGCACACTGTGCTTGAGCAATAACAAAACAGTAGATGACTCTTACAAAAACAGAAAGCAGGAAGTACACTGAATGGAAATATGGCACATGATGAATATTCATGATTATGTAGCATATGCTATAAAGGTGATGTCACACAGAACCAACAGTGGGAAGCATGAAACTGGTTAAGTATGAGACTGTTACCCAGTATGTCATGTATATACTGCATGTGTGTCTGTGTGCGCGTGTGTAAGCTCACACCTGTGGCACGAACAGGAGAGGCGGAGCCTGCTGGCACAGGAGATGCTTGGCGCTGAGGTGAGCTGGCTCGCTCAGATTCATAAACTTGCTTAGACAGAAAAGGGCTTTGCAGACGCCCTGAGCAGAGACACACATGGAACCCCCAAAACATGCAAAGAAAATGGAGGAGAGAGAAAAACCACAAAGAGCAAAGACGCTGAGCAGAAGAAGAGAAGACGATGGACACACAGTGTTAACTATGACTATGAGACAACTAGACACTCTGATGAAGAGATTGAAGCTCTGAAAAAGTACGGCGCTGGGAGACGGTAATCTCTAGAAAAAACTGTTTGTACTAGAGCTGGGCAGTATGACCAAAAATTTATATCACAGTATTGTTCAACTGTAATATTTACCATGTATAACTGGGTGTTAATCAAACTAATCTCAACCTGATTGAGAGAAGAGCGTCAGGAAGTAATTTCAGGTTAACTTTTCTATAGAACAGGTCTTTACTTTGTCCTTTTATTAAACTAACTAAACAGCCTATGTTATTCATCCTATTTACCTGACGACATGTCATTTCTGTATCTACATGATTGAGTTTACAATTTACAATTCTCCTCTGCTCTCTGTATCTGCACCATTGCGCACACACACACACACACACACACACACACACACACACGCACACACACACCAGAGGGCGCACGTTGTCACGTCAACCACCTGAAAAGCAACTAAAATTTTAAAAAGCTCCCAGTGTGCCGTACAAAATCTGTTATTTTGTCATTAAATCAACAACGCTGTTAACATAAGAGAAGCACTAGCAAACGCGTCTACAAGTGACATCTGACTGGAAAAAGTAGAGCTTTTTCAGTTTTACCTGAGGATGTTACAGCTATTTAAACCGGTATTCCAGTATAATAATAATAATGTTCCGGTATAATAAACATAACAAAAACAGCACTAGTTTGTACCCATCACTACCTTAGAAAGAAGTTAAGATCAACTTGCAGTAATGCAGGAGAGGCTGTGACATTTAAAGCAAACACATTTATATGAAAAGGTGGCTGTTTACGCTGGTGTGCTACCTGGCTGAGGGCTAGAAGGGGCAGCATGGGGGACATCTGAGTCACCGGGGGTTATTCCCCTCTCTCTCTGCTTGAACATCTCCCTGGGATTCACAGCACGCTGAGAAATGAGAGAAGCTGCCTCCTAGAAAACAGAAAACAAATTGTATGTAAGGCAAGTATTGCTGGGGGAAAACAAAGATTTCTAAGCGTGTATTATGGAAAGATGTCATTCAGTCAAGACTGGAAAGCGTGCGTTACACTGAGCTTCAAAAGGTTTACATTTGATGAGAAAGAGACGAGGCTTGTCTTAACATAGGGAAGAAAAAAGGAAAGCGGTTAGGCCAGATGCAAGAACGCTTTCAGGAAGGGGGACTCACATTGGCCTTCTCCAAAGATTCACCTCTCCTCACTGCTTTCCTCTGGGCTGTCTGGTCCTCCTCCTGCCCCTCCTAGTGATGTTGATATAAATGTTGGTGCTGCTAAAATTGGCTGCCATCCTAACTGAAAGTGCTTGCAAGATGTGTGTTCTACTGAAACTTATTTATCATAAAAAAACAACCTAGGTAACACTCAGTATTAAACATCCAGCCTCATGACACCATCTCTTCTGACGTCTTTGTCAGCTTTAGTATGTGATCTTGTCAGATAATGGAACAAGGCACAACTCACCACGCAATGTTTCTCCTGCTCTCTACTCGCAACTTCCTGTTGCTGTTGGTACTTCCTAATAAACAAAAAGCTCATTTAGAAAACAAAGGAAATGTAATTTGAACCTTTCCATATTTAATATGTGCTAATGCAGATCAGTCTTAACCAGTTTGCATTTTCCTTCAAGCTGCTACCTACTTCTGTTGCTCAATTTGAGAGGCCCTCTCCTTGTCCCTTTTGTCCCTCAATGCTGCCTCCTTGGCCTCTCTGTCTCTCCTCTCTCTCTCCAGTTGCTGCCGCTCCTCCTCTGCCTTGCGCCGCTCCTCCTGCCGACGTTTCTCCTCTTCTTTCTAAAATGGCAGTGTGTGTCAGATTCTTCAACGTAATCTTTCAACTTGTCCAAGTCCATGATTCAAAAACATTTCTTTGAAATGGACTTCAGCATTAGCTTAATGCTAGGTCAAGAGCCTACCTCCGCCTGTGCCCAGAAGTTGCCTTTGTTGATCTTTTTGATTTCAGACATAGCATTTGTCTTCTGATATACTGATCCCTATAGCAAGAAAAATATTACTATTAACTATTAAATGAGATTTGCAAACACAGCAATATACTTTTACATAATAATGCATTGGTGCACAAATTTCAACGTCTGACATGTAGGGTTAGTCTGGATGCAACGTTGTTGAAAAACATCTAAGGAGCTTAGCCCACTGCTTATCTTCCTGTTGTGAAAGACAAGCAAACATCAGTGCATACCACAGGACCCTGAGGGCCGCTGTCCTGGAAGCGGCTGGAACCTTCTTTGTGAAAGCTGTAGTTGGCTCCTGAGGCTTTGGCCACCTTTTGCATGATCACCTCAGGTTCCACATCTTCCTCAGCTCTGGCATTTACTGTGACATGGGCACCCTAAAACAGCACAAAATGAAAGTTAACTTCAATACTTACACCTACTGTTGTTATCTTGGTTCATTCATGCACCACCCACTGGCCTTTTTATATACACAGGATTGAAATCAATCCAAAAACAAACGCTGCCTTCAGCACAGCTTGTACCATTTTTCTTGATTTATTTCCCCCTCGAGTGACACTCAAAGTCATCATTAACATACAATATGGCTCACAAATGACAACCTTCGCAAACATACCTTAAGAAAATTAGCCATGGAGCTGACATGATTTGCACATATTCCTTTCCTGGCATCGTTCACTCCTTCTCCAGTCTGAAAAACAAAGAATTGTTCAAGGATGGCCACTCCAAACAAGGACAAACAAAGTCACAATAGTTCAGTGCAGCACTAACCCAGTTGATGAGGACATATTTAGGGAGACCAGAATTTGGATCTTGGACCCGGCAGAAAGCATACATCACTTTTCCACTATTGAGTTCCTCAACCAACTCTTCCAGTCCCCCATCTGATACATAAACATTGTGGAAAAGTAAAATGGTTACTGTGGTTGGTTGTGTAACTGTGGGCATTTTTTTCCTCATACAAATGATGGGGTGAGGCAGCAGAGGCAAGCAACCCTTTTGTCCTCATATTCCACTACTGCAGCTGCTGACAGTGAAATTCCTGCACACATTTGATAATATTTAATGATAGCCACTCAGTTACTCACCTCCTTTTTCTGCCAGGCGGATATCATTACTGTTTCCCTCATAGGTGAACAAGAGCCTGCAGAATACACCAGATTAAGGATTTGAATGTCCTGGTGAGATAAAACAGACTAGCAGACAGGATTAACACAGGGAAGAGAAGAAGAAGAGTTTGTCCCAGTTGTTATGAATCATTTCACACTAAACCAAACAAAGATGTTTGGTAAACCTATTTTAAAAACCTCTCAACATTAAGCTCTTTACTTAAGAGTATGACTGTTACAAGGAAAGTAGGGCAGTGTAAATATACAAAGTGTCACTGCACTTTTAATCCCATTTTAAATCAGCTATCTGCATTAAGCCAGGTAAATCCGTAAGACTTGGAGACATAGTTTCAGCCAGTCCAATAAAAAACAAGAACCTAGTTAATACTCTGTCCTTTCCTGTGGGAAAAGCACATCTCTCTAAGTCCAGTTACCACTGAATAACCTTTTTTTGGGATAACCATGACCTGGATGACTGAGAATCTTCACACACATTTCTCCATCATTGTCATTAACATTGAGGCATTTGAAGAAGTCTTTGCTTCTGTGTTCTTCATATGGACACACATATAGTCTACCTCTGAGTAGATTAAATAACATTTTGGATTATAATATACTGTATATGGGTAGAATAATCATTTTTATTTGACCCAAATACCACACCAGATAATCATACTAATCAAATGGTTGTGCTAAGACTCACATCAGAGGGGTTTTAGAAATTTAGATAGTTATGTAAAATTATTTTATGGCTTTTCCGTATTGTTATATTGTTGTACTCAGTAGTCACTGACTATTGAAAGATAAAGCTATAGGAGGAATATAGCTAGGACTTAACAGCAGGTTTTTCTTTTACACCATATGGACAGCCAGGTGTGTGTGGTTTGTTTACCCACGGAGGAAAAGATGGCACCAGAATTAACAATGGGAAGAAGGCAAATCAGAGGAGGCAGTGTAACATTCTGGCGATGTTTGGCTGGAAATCTCAAGTCCTGGCATTTAAACCTGTGCTACTTTGGCATGTAATGCCTACCTAAATATTGTTGCAGACCATGTACATACCATAATGGCAACAGTATCCCCTGACAGCAGTGACCTCATTCAGCAGGAAAGTGTTTAAAAACACCCCACCTCACAATTTATAGGAGTTTAAAGATATGATTCTGATAAGATGGTGCCAGATACCAAGGGGACACCTTCAGAGGTCTTGTGGAGTCCATGATGCCATGAGTCAGAGGTCTTTTGGCAGGATGAGGTGGATCTACACATGTTGTGGCTGACTGGTGTATTTATCAATTATTCATATCAATTGTGTCAAATATGTTTTTTACAAAAAATGTACATATAAGTGTTGTAGTTGCAATATAAAGGGATATGATTCGATCATTGCAGTGGCTATAGTACTTCCTTTTTAAAATAGGAAAGTGGAACTTAAAGTTGTCAAAGTAAGACCACTTCTTTATTCTATCTTTTCCCCTTTACCTTTTCCTGTTAGCATAATATCAGAAAATTTTCAGTAAGAAAAAAGATCCAGTTGGTAGGTAGTTGACCACTGCCTAGAACTGACTAAAGGTAATGATGGCAAACATTCATAAGACATTCTGTGAATAAGAAGCCAGCAGGACTCCCTGGACAATTGCTCCTGGTGATACATTAATTCAGGTCAACATTAAACACTGCAGCCGTCATCAACAGGTTTACATTGAAATTTAATGCAAGCTGCGGTCTGACACTATACGAAGAGGAAGTTCTTAGATTTGACTTTCTCATATTTCGTTAGTCATATTTAACTTATGATAACTTACCAGGAAGTGGGTGCGATAGCTAGCTAGTAACTCACTTGCTCAGTTTCACGAGAGACTTGCTTATCAGAAATTACACAACATAAATACAAAGTATGGGGGTTAAATGGTGTAAATTGGTTGGTTTGGACCTAGCTAAGCTTATAAACCGAACCTAACGTTGTTGCCAAACATTTCGATTAACGTTAGCCCATCTTTCACGTTGGTAACGTTGAACATGAGACTGGCAATAACTGTGACAAAGCTGAACACCCATGTCAACAACGCTGAGCTAAGCTAACGTTGTCGCTAATTCAATAAGTAATAGGTCTGCTGAGGTTAGTAAAACACTGTTAGGTTAGGTCTCAGATTAAGTTTATGTGATAGCTAACGGTTGGTTAGCGTTAACTTACGGGTCAATGCTAACAAACACACTGAGGCTAACTCAATTCATCCTAACAGTATTCATAAAACGCCTTTCCTTACCAGTTGGTGTTGGACTTCTCATCTACCACTTCTTTAAATGCAGCTGTTAATGCAGGGCCATTTTTGCTAAGGTTTACTGCCATCGTTATGCTGAATGCAGCTAGCTATCCGGGATGCGCCCTTCCTACAATGAGCGGCGATGATGCTGACTTTCAGCGGAGCATAACGCTAGTTTAGCTAGAGGCTACGTTTCAGCCAAGGTGTACTGCATGTGGTAACGTTTGACACCGAGAGCGCGGGGCTAGTGTGCAGTTTAATTATTATAAAATAGGCTATACATTTTTACAGCCGGGCTTTTGGATAATCATTAAGACACACTAAATTCAGATTTTAGGAAAGCGAGATAAAAGAGAAGATGGCTCGGCGCAAAGGTTGACTTGTCAGCACCGCAAGGTCCTCGCAAGAGAGATCGTTGAATCAAACGAACCCAAGAGTTCAACGATCGATGGCATGCATTCGTATGCAGGTTTTTACAGCCAATTTTATTTCCTTTATATGAGAACCCGTATTACATGCAGCGCGTGTATTCACAGTTTTCTGATTTAGGGTAATTTCACTAGTGTTCGGCTGCTTCTGGCTTGTATTGCTGTCATTGCACATAAGACAAAAACAGACCGCAGACAAAGGTAAACCAAGATGAACTTTATTCTTATGTAATGACAGGGTCAATAGTTATCTTGTTTAGGCTATGTAAGGACTCGAGGATGCTCACGGTGGCAGTTCAAGCACACATATTCCAAATTTTGATATGCATGAAGGCTGGTCCTGGATTCAAAGAAAGACAGGCTTAAAATGTCAACAGAAATATAATTCTGTGTAAGCAGTTTCCATTGTGTACTGATGAAATGAGTCACCCACTAAGGGGGTATACAGCCCTGATAGCAAATTTACAGTTACTGACATGTTCTCCCTTATATACAAAATGAGGGTTAAGGCTAAAATTTGAGTCAGAGGTGTTAGGCAGATGAATTATAACGAAATCCCTGATATCTTGCAAATGGCTGTGAGAAAGTTCTCCAGAGTGCAAAGCATGGCGAGCTGCCTATTTAAACTCTACTGAGCACACTGGACAAAGGAAGTGGATGTGTTATCACTCACATGATGAATTGAGCCTGCATTCAGTCTTACAGTTGGAAGATTCTCAGCTTTCAAATAAATAAATAGCCAGATGAACAAACAACAGTGCACACAAGACATTTTCAATTGTGATCTGGCAGCAAAAAAATGTTTTCACTGCATTTAGAAGATATATTTTCAAAAGCTTTCAGTATATATTGTATTTCGGTCAAAATGGTTTTGACAATTTTCTCTACAACAGTCACCAATGATAGAAATCTATATTTGGCACCTAAACCTTGGTGTTAATTCTACAATCAAAGCTTCTAAAATCTTCATGCTTTACTATACTTCTGGGGGAATTCATTTAATAACGCCTCAACAGCAAAATCCCTTCCCAGTCATCACATCAGATATTTCCCTTTATATTGGCAGCATCAGCACATTATGAGCCATGATTTTTTTTTTTTAATCATAGCACTTCCTAACTATCCAACAGTCACAATTAATTTTAGTAAAACTAATATCACATTATGACACATCACAATCATGTTTAATTCAGGGGACAATGGAAAAAAAAAAGCCTATAACTAAAGCCAGATGCAATACAAAAGGTAACAAATGTATCACCGAGACAAATCGTTTTTACTGTCAGTGTGGATTCTTAATGCCAAAACAAAAACATCTGAAAACCTGATCGTGAACCAACTTCACATCGCCTGATATTTATAGCAGATGAACTTGTCATGGCAAACTACTGTATTTATTCACCTAAAAAAACTAGATGCACATGACAATTACTAGATTCTGCAAAATGTCAAGTTTGTTTAAGTTCTCCTTTTGAGTATAAGTGACACCGGTTTCCTTTTAGAAGTACAGCAAGTACATGTTTAACTGTAATTTAAAAGCAGTTCACATCCAAGTGGGTTTCAAAAATAAATCGAAGTAGTGACAAAACAACTGGAGAAGTACAAAAAGGAAAATAAAGAACCCTCTTTGATGTAAATGATAGCACTTCCAAGACAGCATATTTTTATGAAACACAGACCATCAGGTGTATACACATAAAAAGTGCTGATCTGTCTTTCATAATTTTGCCTCTCGAGGAAGCATAAGCTATTTTTCGTTATATGAACAAAGCATGAACACAGATCAGTACTTATTTTTCTCTGATGATTTGGATCCTGCTCATTTTTCTCCACATGAGTCACTGCATGTAAAGGCTGATCTGCTAGATACCTGAGTAACTGTACTGAGGAGGTGGCACACAGTTTAGCTATATGCCAAATTGTAGCTGTGTTTATGGCTACACAAGGAACAAGTCATACAACAGTAGTATTTTGTGCACTATGGATACCAGCCGTGGACTTTTACTTATACAAGATATAAGACAGCATGTGTGAGAAAAATGGATGTTGACATTTGCCCTATGGACCCCAACAACAGTGGGGACCAGCTTGATGTTAACAGAAGCTCTCCAGTGTCTTCAAAACCACTAAAATACTGCTGACAGAGAGAGACAGAGACTAATCCTTATTCACATCTTTCACATTGTTTCAGGGAGAGACAGTATGTGCCAACTGATCAGCTGCTGGTAATGGCACTACACCATTTCATGTTGAACAGGAAACATTCTGCCTCAATTGCACATACACCATTTGATAATAACACAGAAAGGCCACCAAATACATGGAAATACAGTAATAACAAGACATCCACTGGGACACTGACAGTACCTCTGAAATAAAGGGAGAACCAACCTCCTAAACCAAACATTTGATATGACAATATGACTTGCTGACAGTGAATATGATGTGGATGAATAGCAACAATGATACCGATAATGACAAAAGCAGGAGTAACAGTTTAAAGTCTGAGTGTGGCGGTGTGAAGTGTTTCCGGTATTCCATATGGGAGTGCTTTAAGGAGCCCATCTGGTCCTGCTCAGCAGATCCATACAAAGTCATGAGGGACAGCATATGGTAGCAGCTCAGCACATGGAAAGCCAGGTAGCACTGTACCTCATTGTGTCGCTTCCTTCTCCAAGAGATGGGCTGTTGTCTAGTTTTTTTCCCCTCTGTTTCTCATTTGCCTCAAGTTACATATTAAACGTGTTTCTTTTGTTTGCGTTTGTATTGTCATCTCCCTGTCGTCTCACATTGCATACTTCTGTGTCCATTCTCTTGCTAATTTGTTGTATCTGTAAAACACATGCAAATTTAGAAAAAAAAAGGTCTCAGGTGAACTTCATCTAAGAAATCATGAATCAGCACGACACTGAGCAAAGCTGAGACATGTGACAAATCCACTGATTTTACACTTACTTTTCCCTGTCAGCCTTGTATGTGTGAGCAATCTCTGGAACCAGTGGGTCATCCGGGTTGGGATCACAAAGAAGGGAGCAGATAGACAATAATACTGTGGAAAAATGAATCAGAATGTGTAAGATTACACCGTCAGTGGTCAGCCCTAAGACTTGACCTGAACCTAGAAAATACAATACTCCGAAAAAGAATTTGTCTGCTTACGGATATTAAAAAAAAACAGTTTGCACTTGTCACACTTGAACGATTCAAATTTTAATATTATGTAGAAATAACTTGATGTTGATGATTTCATGTACTAAGGAAAAAGCTGCACAAACCTGTCTGGTACTGCATAAAAAAGTAATTATATATATTATATATATATTTAAGTAAAGCATGCTAAAAGATCTTAAAAAAGCTACTCATCATGAGACGATTTAAAGAAATTAAAGAACAGATGAGAAACAAATTACTTGACATGTATCAGTCTGGAAAAGGTTAAAAGTCATTTCTATGGCTTTTGGGTCACAAGTGAACTTGGTGGTGAACCTTCCCAGGAGTGGTCGTCCTTTACTTGAAGAGAGAGACAACTCATCCAGGAGGCGATACAAGAACCAACAACAACTAAAGAACTGCAGACCTCACTTGCCTCCATTAAGGTTAGTGTTTATGATTCAACAATAAGAAAGACTGGACAAAAATGGCTTCAATGAGAGAGTTCCATGGTGAAAGTCACTGCTGACCAAAAAGAACAGAAAGGCTTGTCTCACATTTGCCAAAAAACTTCTTATGATTAACGTTATCCCCAAGACTTTTGGTCTTTGTCCCAATACATCACAACAATGTGAAAGACACACAACAAGTTATTAGCTTTAATAGACAATTACTTTTTTACATAGGGCCAGACAGGTTCGGACAGATTTTTTGCCCATAATAAATAAAATCTTAATTTTAAAACTGCATTTTGTAATAACTCAGGTTGTCTTTGTGTAATATTACAATTTGTTTGTTGATGTAAATAATTTAAGTATGACAAATATGCCAAAAAAACCCAGAAAAATTCCAATAAGGGAGGGGGCAAATACGTTTTCACAGTACTGTAGATAACAGTGACTTAGAAAAAATGAATTGTTGAATTGTTAAATGTAATGAATGTGTCGTCATCCATAACTTTTTTTTTTTTTATAAAAATTTGCCGCAGTGAACAGATAGATCATGAATTATCCCTTACCTTTAGATACTGTAAGTGCAGGTGACCATTGTGATCTCAGTATATCCAGACAAATACTTCCATTGCTGTTGATATTAGGGTGGTAAATTTTTGTTGTGAATGCAACCTATAACAAAACAGGAAAGGACTTTTGTAATTTTCCACTGAAAGCACAAAAGTGCATATTGCAGGTTAAGTTTTTTTTTATGTTTTACAAGATAGAAAGTCAGATGAAAAAGTGGCCGTTCTAAGCACTGCTCTTAAAAACTCTGTGAGAAAAGATACTGTAATGAGTCTGAGTAGTTAATATGTATTTGACTGTGGTCTTTTTTTCCTGCCATTTTTACTGTGCATTTCAGCATGTTGAGTTGTTGGATTCATCTACGAATTCTAGTTTTCCCAGCTGACTAAGTAACAGCTAGCTTAGATCCATATCTGCAGTGAGCTGTGCAGGTGAGGAGAGACTTCAGTGCTGTCACTGTAACAAAATCAGTGGTCCTGTATTTCACTTATTTTAGACAATGTACAATTTTAGACTATTTATGGTCCCAGCTATTTACTATGGAGTTCACCATGATGTGATGAAACTAAGACAATGTGAGACTGACTAGTATTAATCCCAGTTTTAGTATTTGCTGATATATGATAGCAAACTTTACAAGTATAGTGTAGTATAGTGTCACAGCAGTTGCTAACCTCCAATATGTACACATTACCTCGTCAATTCATCATTAGCCCCTTTTACAATGCACATTCAAGGCAGCCAATACACTGCCTCGCTGTTCCATATAAATGGTACTAAAAAGATTTGGGGGTCCATGCTGACCCTCCTTTAGGCCTACTCGAGAGGTAGCGTCAGAGCTGAAGCCAGTTTCCCCCACTATGTTAAAGACCAGAGGCCACGTTTGAGTCCAAAACATGTCTTAAATGTGCAAAACCAGCAAAAACACATCGCTGTTCATCCAACGGTAAAGCTTTGAAAGTTATATACGATGTGTGCATTGCCAACAGTTTTGGGACATCCCTCTAAATCAAAAATAAAAGTAATAAATTGAAGTAAGTGCGCAAAAGCAAGGTACATACGGACATTGATTAGCAAATTTGCTGTGGAGGAACTTGACTGGTCTGCACAGAGTTCTGACCTCAACCTGATAGAACAACTTTGGGATGAATCAGAGCAAAGACTGCAAGCCAGGCCTTGTTTTCATTGCCTGAACTCACAAATGCTCTTCTGGAAGAATAGTTAAGTTGATGTCTATATAAAGGCAGGTATATAAGGCATCCCAATCCTTTCGCATTATATATTTAAAATGACTATTTTTGTACCTAGATCGCACAGTATCATACATTGCATATATCAATGTATAGATTTGACTACTATATGTCATAGAGATATTACTTCTTTGTTTCATGTTGCAATGTCTTTGGCTTTGCACATTGCCTTTTCTTTTTTTATTTTGAGTAGAACATGAGCTTCACAATTTTGACTCACTGTGTACTTCTACTTGATTGAGAGATGACAATAAAGTTTCACCTTTACAAAATGAACACTGAAGCGCTATTACAGCGGCTTTTTTAAGTTCAGTGTAAATACGCAAAGGCGCCTCAAAGAACTCCACTTTCTCAACAATGTGACAGTGAGTAACTCACTTTGGGTGGCTTGAAGGGATAGTCTGTTGGGAAGTGGATGGTGAGGAAGAACACTCCGCTCTGATATGGGCTGTCACTCTAATGAAAGATATATACAAACACGTTAAGTGTGTTGACAGCAATTTCACTGACTTTATTGCATTTTTCAACTGGGTGAAAATACAGTGACACTTACCGGACCCATTATTGTTGCCTGCCAATGAAATACTGAGGGGAAAAAAAAAAGATTTACTTTTGGTATGGACACTTAAATGCAAACTCCTCACATATAATTACAAATTCTGCTGTCACAAATGCATACATTGATGCAGTAATTTTTAAAACAACTTACAATCATCTCCAACTGGTCCAGCAGAGCACTGAGCAGGTGGGTCCCGTTGCAGGTCTGACAGTTCCTAAAAGAAAGATAATCACATAATAAACCAGTTTTAATTGTTCTGGGAACAGTATGCTAATATCCTGGTCTAATGTTGATCTGTCAAGACGATAAATAGTGAATAGATTATATTTATTGAAATGATTTCCTATAGCTCAGACCAACCTCTTTGAATTTTTATTCAAAGCTTACTCCATTTACTTTTTAGCTTTGTGTGAGATGGGCTGACCGTGTGTGGGCTCAACGCCAAATTTGAAACAGGATAGGTGAAGTAGTCCGTTAAATATGGTTTACTTTACCAAAAATGAATGTGTGCATGTACTGATAGTATGGTTAAACCCTTTTACGTTCTCTATATTGAATGACACGAATAGCGAAACAACAGATGGTAACATGGAAACTAAACCCGTTATTTAACAACTCTTGAAAAGAAGCCTATCTATGTTATATAAATACACCGTGGCCTGCTCCAGTGCCCCATTTGCCATGCCATATATGGCAACACTGACACCATGGTTCAATTTTGGCAACCAGCAAGCAGCTGTCATTCAGCGACTAAACACATCGTCAGCCACAATCTTATTGACCATTAAGGACAAAGACAACGGGCAAACCAATAATTTAGTAACGTTAGCAAATCCTGTATATGTCCGCCAATCCAACCTAGGACCAAAATACACAATAACATTTGCTAACTAACTGTTAGCCTAGTGCTGTGCTGGTAAATGACTTGTTTAGTTTAGTAGCGTTAGCCACATTTTACATCAGCTTTGATAAAGTCATGGGCTACGTATACGAACGAAAAAAACAAATACTAGACACAAACATATCGGTCATAATAATGGCGCTGTTTTAAGTTGTTGTTGATAACCAATGTTGCTGTATCAATGCACCAACAGGGCCACCAGTCAGTCGTTAGCTCGTCTTTGTCTGAGAATTATCTTAAAAAGGAGCACAAAAAGCAAGCAGGGCTAAGTCGAGCTACAAAAAAGGCTTCACGCTCGCATTATTTTAACACAGGGGGACCCACACTCAAAAAAACATGTCTACTAGGAGGTATGACAGGCACTTAAAAGAAACATACACTCACCTTCTGAATTCTTTTCAACGCCATTGCTCCAATGGCTATACTAGGTAGCCTGTCAGCTAACAGTTAGCGCTTCACACATACAATTTGGCTTCTGTGGCCGCGTACTTCCAAATCTCACTTTACGTATGATCAAGAACTCACGTCTAACATACCACAGGCTTGGGACTTTTGGTTTGAAGTACAACCTCTGCTGCACCTCTGCTCTATGTTAAACCTCGCTCTTTATTTAGGCTGCTACAGAAGAACCGAGATATTTTGCTAGCTCTTCTCGCATCCCTACTTCACTTGGTGCCGATTTAAAATCCCGCGAGATTTCCTACCGTGAATTTCGAACTACAACTTCCATAGTTGTAGTCATATCCAATGAGTTTTTCTTTTATTTAGGCCAGTATTTACATATTTATTTATTCTGTTTATGCTGATGGTTTAGACACGGTCCACAAATATTATATGACTTGAATTACAAGGGCAGATAAGTATTATGCGTTTATAACTATTGCATTTAGGCTTCTACTTTGTTATTTAAATTATATTTTATCACGGTATATGCTAACGTAGTACTTCCTTTACGACATTCACGGATACCTACCTATATTTTGGATGGTCCCTCCGTTTGCTACTTCACATTCTGCCTTGATCATTTTTATTTGAACTTTTTGAAAGCTAGGTCTTAAAGTAGCCTGATTTAATCATCACATAATCAATACAAACACTTTCTTCATTTTATGTCTTCAAGTTAATAACACAGGAACATAGTGTTCTAATAACAGTAATGCAAGTCCCTATGTCTTTAGCGTTATAATTGAAGCCAGGTGTCCACAAGATGTCACTATTTGAAAAGCGCAAAAACACACAGAAAGAAGACATGGCAAGAACAGAAGTCTGTTTTTGCAATATTTACAGTGTCCTTTATAAAATTTAA
Source organism: Ctenopoma multispine (assembly GCA_034779795.1). Lineage (NCBI taxonomy): Eukaryota > Metazoa > Chordata > Actinopteri > Anabantiformes > Anabantidae > Ctenopoma > Ctenopoma multispine. The sequence goes on along the minus strand of JAUYWH010000027.1, from coordinate 7,988,140 downwards.
TATTGCATCCTCATAGTCAGTTAATTAATGTAAAGTTTTGTTTTAAAATGTATTTGTCCAAGTTCAAACGTGCATGACAATAGAGCAGTGAAGTACAATGAACTCAAATGTGTGTATTATTTATACATACAGAATAAAGAAAAAGACTATAGAATTGTTCATTCAGTACCCAGTTATTGTAAAGGCATATTCATCTGAGTCAGCTGCATGCTCCGGTTTCTCACAGCCTTGTCTTGCAAAGCGTCATGAGCTTCCCTTTATATGTCTTAAACAAGGGTGAAAAAAGAGCTCTCATTATTTTAGTGCGTATGTATGAATGGGTGGTAGTGTTCATTCTTCTTAAATGGCTGATTCAGTGTCAGGTTGAGCATCCTATCGTCAATGTGACACTGAGAGGGACCATTTTCCTTTGGAAAGCTGAAGATTCCTTCAGATAATATCTTATTGTTTGCTCATCTCTGTGCTCTCAATGACCTGCCTGTCCTCAGGGCCTGCCTGTAATCAGATTCAGCCAGCAGCAGAGGTAGCAGTTTGGGTCTTGTGAAGCAGGGGCCTTGTGTTCTGAGTTTGTCTACTTGAAGAGGCCATTTATCAGCATGAGGTTTTCAGACACAGGCAAGCCCACACTTTGTTGGCTTGAAGCTTCAGTTCACATAGTCTCCCACAGTGACCCTACTGTAGTTTCCTCTGAAATCTCAAATCACATTGATTTGCTTTCTACTGTGTACTTTAAACCTATAGGGTTTGCAGAGACACTAGCAACCCGTGCTATGGGCTGCGTGGTACCTTTTAAACTTTCAAAGCAATTAGCAAAACATGTCTTTCTTTATATAAAGCAACTTTTCACTGACCTGTATGGGGAATTTCCCACCTATACCCAGAAGTTGAGGTTTTAGTTACAGAACTGGTGCCCCAAGTTCCAAATTGATGTATGAGCCAAGGTGTGAACGTGTCAGAACGGGGATGATATGGGTGGAGGAAGGGGCTTAGTCGACTCGTCTCATGAGAAATATAGCCTATAGTGCTGTTATTCGAAACCATGAACGCAGTAGACTCCAATGATCTGTCTTTAGGAGCACATGAATCACTATTAGTAGTTGTTCCATTGTATAACAGAAACCAATCCACTTATTATGGCAATTATGCTAAAGCTGTGTCTGAGCTTTAGTATATTCCTCTCAATGGCACTTTTGTCATGGTTACTATAACAAAGCACATATGCTCACTGTCATTTTCAAAATTAACTTAAATGGGCCTTCGCTAATGTCTGAATTATCCAATAAAAGCACAACCAATTAATGCAGAGCACAAGCTGGGCTCACAGTCCCCAGAGGTGTTCTACCTTCACTCACTGTATTAGCTTTCTGAGGGCTCTCCTGTGTAACAAAGCTCTATTGTTCCCACATACTGTACTAAGAGATATTTGTTCACTCCTTGTATCAATGGTCTTGATTTGATTATACACTTAGGCAATATGTGCAAGCAGTGCTCATGTTTGCAGTAAAGTCAGCACTCTGCACAATCAAATAATTCTTGAGCTAAGCAAGTGGAAAAAAAGGGTCATTATGCATGGAACAATCAGTGTTTCATGGCTCATTTCCTCAGCTGTGATTTGATTTTGCTTGTCAGTGTTAAGCTGGCCTTTGACCCAGAATTATTCCTCAAATCGTCCTTTTGCTTCAGTCAGTATCAGTATTAGTTTTACAACTTGGATCAATAACTAAAAGTCCATATAAGCTATAAGAGCATTTTGTGTTTTTTGATGTCTGTGTTTTCAGAAATCAACCCAGTTGAAAGTAACTTGTTTACCAAATCCAGTTTTTGACTTAATCCGCCATTCATCAACAATTATGAAAAATACGAAACATCCTTTTTGAAGAATGGGTGATTTTAAAATAGTGTTATTGTTGTTAAAAAAACAACATATTTGTTTAAATTATTGCATATTGCATTTAGAGCTTATTTTGAGTTTTTCGTTTAATATCTTAATTAAGAAATATAGGAACTGGACAATGAAGTGAATTAAATGTGTAAGATTTCCCTCTGACAATAACTTTAGTAAAATAATAAAGTAACACAAATGCAAATAAACTAGTGCTGCAAACTACAGGTATATAAATAACTTATTCAGACATACTTTAAAACAATATCACTAAACATAGCTGTAATTCTAAAAGCAATCATGAGTCAAGAATTCATCATCTCCAAAATGATTTATGGGTTATTTTTAATTTTCTTCTCTGATGATCATGATTTAATGTCTCTCCGGTGAGAGAGAAAAAAAGAATGAGATCAGATCCAGTCCCTTGTCTGTCACCTCTGATCCACCCTCATAATATGTGCATCATGTGGAGCACACACACAAACCACACATATAGTCATAAAGAACCAGTAATCCTTTGGGGTTAAACACTTAAAAAGCAGTCCCCTGAGCCCTCTGTGTCTCTCTGTTGCACCACAATTCTGGCACAGTGATTGACAGCACTGGAAACGGTTTTATTGTGCTGCTCTTGCAATGAGTAGTCTCCGGAGCCTAGGTAATAACTAGGCTGGAGTGTTGACTAATACATTTAGTGGTGACTCTCATAATCAAATGTGTTGCAGCTGTTTGACTTATGATGACAAATTCAGGTTTTCCCAGTTTGCTGAGCTTCCTTGGGAGACAAAGAAGGGATTTCCTCTGAAACAGACAGGCAGTGGCAGCACCAACAAATGGCCTGGTTCTGTTATCAAATAGAAAGTCTGACTAAATATAAACTTATCTTCTGCTGCTTGAAGCAGTGCAGAAATACACGCAGCAAGTAAAACACACACACACACACACACACACACACACACACACACACACAGACACACACACACACACACACACACACTCACTCACACTCACAGAACACCCTTTATGAAAAAAATCTGGAGGTTTGAACTGTTGCTACATCAGAGGTATTAAAGCAGCCACCTGTTGTTTGACAGCATTTTACTTTGCAGAGGTGTGTAGTTAGTGTGTGTAAAACTAAGTGACTTGGACATGGGGGGCTGTCCATCCTGCTGCACAATAAACAGTTTGTTTCCCAGGAGCACCCCTCATGTTCCTGTTGTTGGTTCCATCGCTGCTCACTGGGAAACGTCCTGGCCTCTATTGTCCAGGAGGTCAGGGGTCACAGGATGCTCCTAAAGGCCCAAAAGGGGAGGTAAGAGGTTGGATGGTGAGGTATGATAAAGAGCTTCACAACCCCCACCCCTCATGCCATTATTTATTAGAAACATCAGAATTGCTTCTCTTTCCACATTACATCATCTTTCATTCAAAATCCCAGTGATTATTAAGAGGTTCAGGAAATTAAATCAGGATAATGCGCCGACTGACTATTTCATATTGAACATCCTAATTGCCTTTAGTACATGTATAGAGCTCTGTTCCTTGAGTGCGTTCTTTGCATATCTTTAATGGAAGATGTAGTCCACAAGCTTTCCCATACAAAAATAGGAAATTCAATCTAAGCAGCTACCAGAGGGTAAGGCATATCATTAAAGAAAAACACAGCCAAGAAAGGAGTGGTTGTATTGTACCAGTTTCACCACACAAATGTTATACTTTAACCACAAATGAAGCTTAAACACTAGCTCAGACTATAGAGCAGATATATGCTTCTGATTACAGTGACCTTTTAAATAGAATAGGAGATAAACAGCCTCATATAAATGCTGTTTTTGTCGAATGATTAAATATCATCTCAGAACAGCAGACATTTATGTTATAGTTAAACAGAGACACCATGCTGCCACAACAGAAACTTGTTGTACCTCTCTGGAGACCATGTACAAACTGACAGCAGCGGCTGAGGTGTATGACAACTTGTGCTTTTATGCAAGACAGTTTTCATTCACAATATTTTACATTGGTTTTTTTGTAAATATTTTTCATTGCACTTGAATTGAAGAGCTTCAGACCTGCAGTCTGTGCTGTGTGTGTGCGCCTCAGTGTTCTGAATGAATGGGATGAGCAGACATGCTATTATCTAGACATTCAGAGGGAAACATTTATCTTTTTTATGGAGCTAAGCTAACTGCAGCTTTGAACAATATTCCAGATGCTTGCTGCATTGAATTTTTACCAATTTTACTGATCCATGGCACAAAGGCCTGTATCTTGTTTCTTTTTATATATGGGATATTTGTCACATTTGGTAATATAGTGCAAGTCATCAGTCTACTACGTCTCCCATTCAAAGATAAAAAATCATTCCCATTCAATAAAATAAAAGTCACACTATGATTTAATGAACTATCTGTTGTAGAAATATCTAATATCTACTATATATCTACTATTTCTTAGTAGTAAAAGTGGCTAAGTTAAAATGTAATTGTTGGACTATTATTATTGTATGAAAATAGCTTTTATGTCAGTCTTGGTAAAATAAGCTAACATTTACTATGTTACTATGTACTACTGCCAGGCTTAATCTGTAACAATGTCACACGTTTTGTAAGTTAAAAAAGGTTTAAACTTCTGAAACTATGGAGTACATGTACAGTATAATGTAGCATAAAATAGAATCACTCAAGGTAAAACACCTGAATAAATCTACTTAGTCTCGTTATCACATATGTGTGAAGATATGTGGTGTCTCATGTAAGACGAGAAGTTAATAAAGGTAACATGAGAGACAATAGGTGTGGCGCACGGCCATTCAACCACAGGCTTTTATGAATATAATCCTCATAGTTTGAGTTACATGTTATGAATCTTCCTTGAGGCCTGACCCTCACCTCATCTTGCCCTGTCATATCAGGTTAGGAGTATTATACTGGATGAGGAACGTGACAGATGGAAAAGTTTTGAGACTCTCAGGAAAGTTTGTTTTCAGAGCACTCTGCAGGGAATGGATGAGAGACACGTGTAGGTTAGCCTTTGGCTGTAGCGTTTATGTGCCTTCTGATGATAAAACTGTTACTGTGAATGCTATCAGTGTAAAATCTGCACTGCTGCATGTTTGGCTGGTTCTTAGTGTTCTCCGTAGGTATGACAGGCAGATCTGAGCTGTAGGTATCCCAGTAATGTGTCACTATCTGAGTTAATTAGACTTCTCTGTGTTTTGAGCACTTTGACCTATTGGGGAGTAATTTCCTGGCCTGTTGTGTTTCTAAGTCTGCAACTGGGGTTCTGGTATAATTTGCGTTCTCACTTCTCAATCCTTCTCAGATGGCGGGGTGCTTTTCCTTTCTTTATGACCAAATAAATCTGACTGGTGCCAAAAAAAGGGATTAAAATTCCCCTTTCACTGTCTTGAGGAGCCCAGCTGCACTGCACTGTTTGTTTTCCACAGTGCAGTGCAGCTGCAAAATGGAGCATTATAGAGAGGTGGGCTAAAGCACAAACAGAAATTACTTATTTTTACTGGCATGTACCTTCCTATTCACTGAGTGATAATTGTAGTGTGGAATTAGAAACCAGAACAGTCTGGTCGAACATGCTTTCTGTTTATATGCACTGTACTGTATAGCTTCAAGGTGGTTTACTTCACTCGCAAGCTTTTCTTTTTACAGTTGCTGTTTTTCTCACAACTTAATTGTCTTTTCTCACCACAGTCTATTTAAGAAAACACACTGTTCTAGCAGCGCTTACTGTATGATGTTTAAACAGATGAGGGTCACACATAGCGACTCTTGCCAGAATACAAAGAATGATAAGAACCTAGGTGGTTTAAATATGGTGGAAACTTTACAGAGAGACATGTACAGTGGTTAAGTCATGGTGCAATTACTTAACACACATACAGCGGCTTTTTTGTCACCACAGATGAGCAGCTAGTCATACACACAAGTAGGAATGTGCAGCAGACAGACAGAGGTATTGATGTACCTAGAGATAGCACAGGAAGAAATGTGGTGCAGCAGGTAAAACATATCTGTGAGCAATATTATCTGGGCTGTGGCACCGTTCAGGTGATTCTCTGTAAATTTGCTGTCTGAATGTAAAAAAGTATGACAGCCCAGCAGGTATTATGAAAGCAGAATATGATCACTCAGTATCTGCCATGACCTTGAAGCAAAGTTCTCCAAATAAGAGGGAGCTAGATTTAGCTAATTATGCAACAAATATCATGCCATTTCTTTTTTTTCCCATTTCTTTTAGCACAGATAGTCATCTACAGCCATATCAATTTTTAGGTCTTAGGAGCTCAGATGCATCTGATCAACATGACTCAGTTCCTCTCAAGAGCACATGGCAAGCACATTAATTTACTAGCAGGAAAACATGGCACCTATTTTGCCCTCTGCATTACTAACATCATTCAAAGTACCAGGAAAATGCATCTGTACTTTCCACACATAATATTTACTCTTTTAGAGCCTAGAAGCAAGAACAAATGTTTATCCCAAATTAACATAACCTTAACAATATATATAATAATAATTATCTTATTATATAAATGAATCCTAATGAAAGCTATTTTGTTGGACATCGCAGTTAACGTTCTTTTACTGGTGCAATTTAAGTAAAGGCGTACTGTCTAGATTTAAAAAGCTGTATTACTTAAAATATACCTCGGAAATACATACAATCTGTTTTTGTCCACAGCAACCTTCATCTCTTGTGATTGCAGGCACACACACACACACACACACATACACACACACACACATACATAGCACACAAACAGCTGACCAGCTGCAGACATTCAAGTATGAGGCCACCTCCAACAGAGGTTTGTGCAGTAATTCTATGGAAAAAAGATTTACACACCAACACATACAGTTAATGGTTTCCAGACCCTGTGCATTATTCTGACATATTGTGTGCTGGACCTAGTCATTCTAGAGCTAAAGAAATCTAAACTAATAATAACTAATCCATGTGAAAAATATAAGTCCTAATGGACTGGGAATAACTTTAACTTCTCCTGTGGATACACATAGACAAAAAACAGCAAGGACGCTAAAAATATGCAAAAGATTTGTGGTGCAGTTTCCCAAGGCCAGAGAAAGGAAATAGACTGACAGTTTCTCCCTGACCCTTTAACTACCCCCCTGTAACCTCCTAACAACCCCCATGGGGGATCCTGTCTCTATGTGTAAAACAGACAGTCAAAAAGCATCCTGGAAACTAGAGTCACAAAAACAAGGGGACTTGAGGAAGTCCAATAAGCTTATATGTAGAGGGCTCAGTCAAGAGATAATCTGGAGGCCACACAGACCAGGCGCCAAGCCTATAGAGCCTAAAAGCTTCACGGCACAACTGTGCAGCATGTTCATTGTTCTTTGGAAAGTAAGCAGCTTCAGTGAGACCACTGGTGTGAAAGCCACCTCTCTTCTTGAGTGTCTGCTCCAGACCCTGTTGTTGACATACAGGGCAGGTGCAGCTGCTCTCTACAACTGCAACAAGTAGATCATCCCAACAATGCAGAAACACACACACACACACACACACACACATATAGCAACAGCTTGGATGTCACAAGACAGGGTTATATGGACTAAGACAAATCTACCATTTTCTTTAATATCTCTGCAACAATCAGCGAGGCACTGCTGAGTTAACACAGGGTCCACAGAGATGAAAACAATGGCTGGATTCTTCTGGCTTGAAGATGGCTATGGGAAATGGCAGGGATGCCAGAGCTGATAAGTGACCAAGAGGCTCAAGTTACTTCCAGCTGTCGGCAGCCGTGCATGCCTCGGCGGAATGTATGGTTCAAGCATAATGCAAACCATTTCATTTGCGTAATACTCATAAAAATCTGGCGGACATATTAAATAAAGTCAACAGCTTCTCACTTGCACAGGGTTTACATCACAGGAAAGAATCTCCAGTCCTCAGAGGAGCTGTGCAGTGTGTCCTCAGCTTACAAAATACAGACAGTTGAATTCTGTGACCTTGTGAATGATAATGTTAACTGGATCAATAAAACCAGGCGATAGCAGAAAACCTGGATGCAGCATCTGGAAAGAGTCTGGCTCAGGCTTTGTGAACAATTATGCTTGCTGTGGAGCTGAACGGAATAAATACTGTATACGAGGACCTGTTGGCATTGTTGACTGTGCCTGTTTTTCCCTTAAACCATAAAAAGTCCATACAGAGACAGCAACATAAAGAGTACATTTGTCTTCTTGTAATTAGAATTATGGGAAATTAAAGTCAATAAAAAATCAAGCCTGTAAAAGATTAATAGTATTTAATAAAGGCTGTATTTTTGTGCTGTAAACCGAGTTACACTGAAAACTAGTGCCACACTGCATTAGCATCACCTCAATACCAGTGAGGGCCTCTTCCTGTCCATTTGGAAAATATAAGTACATTCTGAAGCTGCTGCTCACTCCAAAAGGAGAGTGCTTTTGGCAGGCTTTGAAGTTCTCAGAAATAATGCTCCTTAAAAGCATCCTCTGCAATACAGAAAAACATGAACATGTATTTCAGGCAAGAGGCGTGAGCAAGCACTTCTTAGCAACCATGTAAATCCACAGTGGAGGACTTGGACATGTTTGATGTCTTTTAAGTCTCATAATGTCATACCATTTGCACAAGCAGAATTTATTAATCTTAAGGTAATGTTCATTTCATTCATTTACTGGCTCGCGCATTGTCTTTACCGGAGCCTGGACAGAAATGTGTTAATTCAGCCTGTATGTCACTGAGTCCGTTTTTACAATTCTAATCTGATCATATAGAAATAAACACAGTCAGCTCACATTTCATTAAAGTAAACTGTCTTCTTCAACAGGTTTTTTTTTCTGTAGCTTGTCTGAAACCCTCTGGAGAAAGGGATAGTACAAACGCAACAAAACACCAGAAAGAAAAGAGAAAGGCAGGAATAAAACTTTGCAGCACAGTCTTTTATTTCCCCTTCTCTGCACAGTTTAGCGTTTCAGTTACACCCTTTAGGCAGTAAAAACTGTCATCTAATCATATCCTCACTCAGTCTTAAATGCCATATACGCCCATACCAGCCTGGAAAGGGGACCTTTCTGTGGATTAAAACGGATATGAGGTTATTTTTGCGAGATCCATGATTGCATGAGCCACTCCCATCCAGACTTAGAGTGATGACTGAGGAGGTGAGCTAATATGGCACAGTTGTGATGCAAAATAATTGTGTAAGTTAATCTGCAGTGGATCCTGACCTTTCGGTTAAAAAAATTAATATTTTGTTTTGGGTCTTTTAAATCTCTTGATCCTCCTGTAATGTGAGAAATGCTGTTTGTACACACTCTGTGTTTGTGTAACGTGGTCAGATCAAGGAAAACACATTGCATCGAAAATATAGATATTAATATGTCAAAACCGGTGACAGTCCACTTTTTGATAACAACATTAAGAACGATGTGTTTTACAAATTATTATTAATAATTGAAAATTATTTCAGGTGAACAGCAGCATACAAATACTGAGACATGAGACGACGTTTATAGTTCAAGATTTGTTTTAGCCATAATTCCTTCGAATATTCAAGCCGTACAAAGCCAAATGGAGTCATTTGGGAAGACTCTTTGAATTAATGAAGGAACATGACTCAGGTAACGTTTCAAAGACAATCAAGTGAGCCCACGTTTCCTGAGGTGAGATGGATGGAAGTAGCAGTAGCACATTGTGTGATCTGACATGTCCTCCACACACTTTAACTAGTGTCATTAGAGAGCTTGACAGGGCGGATTTAGTTTGGCAAGACATGTTGGACACACTTGCAGCAGATCAGAGAGAAGACAAGAAAACTGCTTTAACGCCTCTGAAACGGTGAAGTGAAAACGTGATGAGGATATGGGAATTACTGCTGAATTAAGCACCACTTTGATTGGAAACTGAATGACCGATGGTTGGCAAAACATGAAAGGATGACCTTGAATTCTCCAAAGCGAGTATGGATTGGCACACAGCATCTCTCTGTCTCTCGCTTTCTCCTCCCTCTCTCTATCTCTCAAATACACACACACGTACAGACATGCACACAAACACACACACCCTAGCGCACTCTGATAGGAACGCGCATGACACAGAGAAACATACAGTATACATATACAGTATGTGTATCGACACATACTCTCTGTGTTTTCATACTCTCCTTAGTGAGGGAAAAGAAATGAACACACAGTCACGTACGACAAGCCAGAGTTGAGAGAGCAACTTCAAAGTAAGGCAGATGCAGGGACAGCACCCACTGAATAAATTTTCTGGCCACCAGTCGATCTGCCCCCAGGCTAAGATTGTGGCTGTTCGCTTCTCTCCTGACCCCTCATCAACTCCCAGTTAAAACCAATCCTGCTCTAACAAGGCAGCCGTGCGGAGAAAGAAGGAATACATAGGTAAATATAAAGGTATCAAAAAATCATTTCCATCATATATTTGATTATCAGGTTCTCAAACCTGCAGCTGCAGAGTGTGAATGACTTCATACCAACACTAACCACACACAGCAGTCAGTACATATGTACGTGTGATTCTCCACACAAAATAAATCTGTTTTTTCAGGCAAAGCTAAAAGTGAACAGTTAAAATGCTTCACTGCTTCAAGTCAGCAGCTGTTTTGTAACAATATCCATCATTTTGTTTTTGCACTTTGGCTGTAAACTTCTGATTAACTGAATTTTTAAACATTTTATTCTATTTATCACACTAGTGTTATATCTCACTTTGCTGTTACAGCTTACTGTGAACAGCGGTCTACTTACTGCATACCGGTGGTGCCTAATAGCGCACTCCTGAAACTTGTGTGTGTGTGAGAAGTGTCAGTATTTAAGAGATATTCCTGTTCAGCAACTGCTTATGCATGTCATTATTATTTTTCTGTGTTGACTTGTTTTAATATTTGATTTCTTTATTAATCATTCATAAGGCTATGTACATAAGAACAGAATAATTGTAATTACACCTGCTGGGACTTACACAGCCCATTACTTCTCTGACATATGATACGTTCAGCAAAAAAAGGGGATTTTTCTCTGGTTTGTGTTTGTTTTGGGTGTGAAAAACATAACTTTAGATGGACAAAATGAACAACTAGTCTGGCCGTCATTTAGACAATGCACTATCTTACATTCTCTCAATACTGTAGCCCATAAAAACAATAATGTGTAGCCCTGAGGGCAAATATTCACCTGTGTGTGTGCGCGTGCAAGTGCCAACATGTGTATTTCTGTCTACAGGAAACCCACCATCCATAACTACCCTGCATGCAATTCATAGACGATGCAGTATGCAACGACGGTATATGCTGCTTTTAACTGAATACAAATATACACACACTGACACATGCGCACACACAAACACAGGAGTGGAGATCTAATGAGGCCCGTGGAGACACTGCTGAATTGTCAGTCAACCCTCAGCTTGCTGACATGCAGTCGACAGCATCAATGACTTCTTTTCTCAAACAGGGAAAGCCTGTCGAATTGCATCAGGAGTGAGGAAAAGTCAGAGGTCCACTGGATTTGGACTGAGACTGGTAAAAAAGTGTAGTTCTAAAAGAATAAAACTTAAGAGTTAACTCATGTTGGAAAACTTTCCAACTTTCAGTGTCTTGTAAGCAAACGCTACATATGTTTTTCAAATGTTTTAAACACATCTCCAAGTCATGCTTAAGATTTATGAGCAGGTTACTCCACAGGAACAAAAAAAGTTGTAACCACTTCCCTTTGTTCTTCCAAGACTGCAAGAACGGGCCTCCAATCCTGTTCCTCAAATCAACAATGGGGGCATGTTATTGCAGTCTACACACACACACACACACACACACGCGGAGGCTTGTTGCCTCACTCAGTTATGCCCATAGTTGTGGCATAATGGGCCAAGCAAGCTTATCCCAGGTGTTATTGTTTCAGGACACACAGACGTGCAATTTCTGAGGCGGTGTGTAATTATGACTTTCTCACTAAAAGTCTGTTCAGTCATTTTCATATGGATGCAGTATAGTAGTGCGAGCCTTTACAGTAGTCAATAATAATAATAATAACAACAATAATAATAATAACACGTGTATTTTGTTTCAGTATATAAACCTATTCTCTGGTGTAAACGTGTCCTCGATCATTGTGTTGTACCGACTGTTCATCGGTGGCTTGAGGGTTAAGAATAGCTGATCTACATGGTGGTGAATGAAGTGTCGGTTTTCAGTGCAAACTCCTCCTCTACGGACGAGCTGCGTTTTTCTTCCACTTGAACAACTAAGTAGTTTTCAGGGCGCATTTCCCGGCAGCAATGTGGAGGGAAAGTGCGACCGCGTCCAGCTGAAAATTGTATACTTTTGTTGCATGGGCTTTTATTTCTCTTTATTAGTCCACGAACTTTGTGCGTGTTAGGTCAAACAACGAAGCGACGTTTTTAAACTTCTGTAGGGAAACAGTGAAGAAAACAGCAGCTTTGCGATCTCGTGTTTTTCTTTTTTTCTTTAACTTGAGTCATTGTTTTCTCACACATGGATACGACGAGATGAAATCGGACGTGTTTGTGGCTCTTAAATAACCTCTCGGTCGCTTGGACTGTAGTTTATGTGGGATCTCGGGAACTGTAGGAGGAGGAGAAGAGAGTCCGATTCCTCAGCAGCACAACAAGGAGACACACGGGGGCCACAAGTTGTCCACAAGCGAAGGAGACGAAACTTTGCCAAATTGCTGCGCATCCGGCCGCTGACGCAAAATAGTCACCGATATTTTCTACAGGCGTCTTTGTTGCAACTTTACTGTGGATTATTATTATTGCAAATTTCGTCATGGACCACGGGATCACGTTCAGAGGATGAAGCAGGAGTTTTGAAACATGAACAGTTTCTTGTAGTTAGTTGAGTACTCCAGCGACTCGTTCGGACTACACTTATCTGATAAGTCAATTGTTCTTGTTTTGCCTCTTCCTCCATACTATATCCACTGGTCTACGAAAATGCCACAGTTGAACGGAGGTGGTGGGGATGATTTGGGGGCCAATGATGAAATGATACCGTTTAAAGACGAAGGGGAGCAGGAGGAAAAGATATCTGAAAATGTGTCCGCGGAAAGGGATTTGGATGATGTGAAATCCTCCTTAGTGAACGAGTCGGAAAACAACAGCAGCTCGTCAGACTCAGAGGTAAGGACGCTGCACATGTTGGACGTTCTCCACGGCGCTGAGCATGAACAGAAATGTGATTTAATGGTGTTGAAAGTTTCAATAGTTTCTTCCCCTCTGTGTGTGTATTTTCCTCTTGTCAGCAAGCAGAGAGGCGCCCCCAAACCAGACCCGACACAGAAAGTTATGAGAAAACAAGAGACTACTTCAGTGAAGGTAAAAATAATAAAAAAGCCTCAGTACTATTTGTGCTATATGTGGAAATTCTGTAATTTTTCTGTGCCTGACTTTTCTTTATTTCCACAGCACTGAGGAGACAGCAAGATGGTGGCATTTTTAAGAGTCCTCACTATCCAGGCTACCCGTTTCTCATGATCTCAGACCTCACTAATCCCTACCTATCCAACGGTCCACTGTCGCCCGGTGCACGACCAGTAAGTGTCCAAGTAGATAGATCTTTCCCTCTTTTCTTTATTTCATCTCTTCCTGCAAAGACTTTCGCCGTGCAAGTTCCTTGTGCACAGCCACACCGCCATATTCCCTCCGAGTGGCCTCTCAAGGAGTACTAACTACTTCTTTGTTCTTTTTGGGGATATGAATTTCTCTCTGCCACATACCTTCGACAAGACTTGTTGGTCGCCTCAAAGTTCAGACACTTTAGTCATTATTCTTTATTTGGAATGATTTGTGGATGCTCCTAACCAAAATATACACTGAATTTGTCATACTGGTTCTTACATAGTATACATTTAAAAGTGGACTTCCCTTATTAGACCTCATTAATTTTTTTGTGCTATCGATGTTAGTCTTCTATAGGGGCTTACATTTTGCAGTTTAAATGTTAGTATTCCCCTAAAATGCGTTTTACAGTTGCAAGATATATTTTTGCCCAGCCCTACCAGAGTGCTTTCCTTTTTGTACACACTGTTTTAAGGCAGACATTAGTATAGTAGTTTATTGTCCTTTTGCACCCATTCTGCAGAAAACTGAACAAAAAAGCTGTTAACTAAAGTTAGACCTTAGAGTAACAACAATGTAATACCTCATTTTGACACACATGGGAGTTATTTCACTGCAGTGTCCATGACAGCTGTTGTCCAGAGACTTTTAAAGTCTAGATAAGGGTGACAGTCTTAAGTAAGTGTTGTTGATGCACAGTCTGCAATGATTCATTTACTTGTTGCATCACATCAGTTTGTGCATGAAACTGTAAATGGCTTTTAACCAGTACTATCATTAGTGTTAGCAAGTGGTGCCTTGGTTTATATTGTATTTTGATTCGTCAGTTATAATCCATAAGTATCATTTATCGTATTAAACATGCCTCAATATACAGGTGATACAATAATTTCTGGCGAGTTAGCAGAAAGTCATGAAACGAAATCTTAAGCTGCATTCAAAGAGCCTGTCATTTAATTATTATATTTATTATGTCAGTGAATACTGGTTCCAAACAAATATGTAAAATGGGACTATGCAAACTTCCTTGAAATAATCCCTGCTGGAGAGCTGGGATCCTCCGAAGTCGTCCATCTCCCAATGCATGTCACCCCCCCAAAGAACAAGTACTTTCGTTAAGGCCTGGCAGGCATCTGACTGAAAAGACGCCCTCTCCTCCCCCACCTCCCCCCTTTTTTCTGTCTTCTTTTCACTGTCCCAGGCCCACTCCCCTTCCTCCGTGTACCTTCTATTCAATTAGAAAGGCGTTAGTTGACCATTGTTATTCTGAACAGTCTTGATGGCTTCATTGGAGGTCTCCATTGGGGCTCATTAACTAAATGGCTACTCTGCTCACACTAGGTGATACTTACCACAGTCTATCTTGTTGCTTTTGGCCACCAGAGATTCGTAGGAATAATATCATCATTATTTTTTGCCCTTATCTAATTGATTTTTTTGCATGAAACCTTGATAAATGTTTTTGGCATTGAGGAACAAACTTAATAGTTTGGTTTGTTCCGTAAGATGATAGGGTTTTTAGCAGTCTATTATTTGGTCTCTGTTTTGTTTTGTCTTGCGTCTTTGGCATGAACGCCTCTAACTTCCTTGTGGTATTGTAACTGGAGACAAAGTAACAAATAATTGGAGAAGATTTAAAATATGGATTTATAATCCTCCATATCTGGGGAAAAAAGAATGAGGTCAATGGGGCAGAGTGAGCTGACTGTCAGTCATCACCGTGGCAGAAAACAAGCAGGCAGACAATAGCTGGCATACTTAAGGTCTCCATATTGCACCAAGTCTGTGGCTTAGTGTGACTGCAATGAATTTGATTAATGTGAGGTTTTACACAGGGCCTTTTTAGGCTTGAACTCTGGAGGTTACATTTGTTTACACCTGGTCACATTTACTGGATGAAATTTACCAGTGCCTTTCACCCGTGTTTGGCTAACAACTTAGTTTAACTAATGAGCTTTACAGTTACATTTATCATGCATCATCAGTCTGTGGGATATGCTCATTGGCTTGTGAGATAACCAGATTTGTGTTGTCACCCCTCTGGTCTTGAGATACAAACGATTCTGGTGCCTGCAAACTGTTTATGATATTGTTTGTCTTCAGAAAGCCCTGCTGGCAGATTTGTTTTATAAGTGTGGTGTGTGGTGAGACACATTAAAGTTATGCCTCTTAAGAAAAACATGAGATTAATATCAGTCAACAGAATCTACAGCTCTATTTCCATGTGGAGAGCTGAAGTTTCACACTGTAACTCTGAGTTTAATGTAAATATTTTTGCATATTTTTTTACATGAATCTATTTACAACTCCCCCTTCTGGTCTGACATTTTAGAACTATTGTGTAATAATGAAAGTATGTGCATCAGTATAATGCATATGTATTTTGTAGATATCAGTATTTAAAAGAACACGTCGCTGAATAATAGATACAAGATGTTGCTCAAGAGTCGTCATGCAGTGATTTCACTTCGCAATGTGTGACACGATGAAGGATTTGAGGCCTGAGCTTTTAAATTTGGATGTGGCAACCCTATCATGAGCAATGAGAGACAGGCCTACATAGGATCAGCACAGAGTTCCCCTGAGGGCCAAGCATAACTGATTTAAAGCCTGCTTGGAGCTGACATTCCGCTGTAATCCACAGAGAGCTGAGGAGGAGGTTTTATGTTTGCAGAGATGTTCCATCAGACTTCTGCCTGCTGTGGGGTGCAGGGCCAGGGAGGCTTTTTCTTTCCCCCTAGTCAGCCTGGCAAATGCAGCTTATTGTTTGTCGATTCATTGATGTGATTATCACCACATTGTTCCTGTTGTGACAGACTACTGCCAGATTTAATTGGTGAACACTCACCCTGCTTGATGCCACCTCTTGTCAGCTTCATCAGCACTTTTAGATAACTCTCCCGGTACGTCATCATCATCGCCAAAGAGTGAAATGCCTCTTGTGTGTGAGAGGTGGCAAGTGAGCGAGAGCGAGGTTAGCCACTCAAATATATCTTCATCAAATACGCGGTGGGACACTAGAACTCCCGAGCATGATTGTTGAATAGAAAATTGTTTGAGATTGAGATATGAATGGAGAGCTTGTATAAGTCTGAACATGTCAGTGGTTACGATTGCATGCCTCTCTGACTTCTTTTTTTTCCATTCTTTCTGCTGCTTTTGGTGCTTAAAAATGTGCAGACAAAGAAAAGTCAACACAGACATTGTCTCGCTGAATAAAAGGGCCTCTCCCTGAATAAGCAAAGCCTGTTTGTGTGGATGTGTCTTTTCATCAGGTGGCTCACTTGGCATTTTGCTCACCTTGCTGCGTCTGTGTGTGTTAATGTGCACACGTGCATCCATGCATGTTGCACGTCTGTGTGCGTAAAGTCTGAGTGTTGGGCGAGGGAGGGGTGTTCAGGTGAGGCTGTGTGGACACTTTGAAACAGAGGGAACAGTGTACAGGCCTCACATTCTGACAACCCTCACTGTTGTATTGCTTAATGTTAGTGGACAAATATTTTTTCAACCAAGCGCTGTGTCAACAGAACTAACATTTTTGACTAAGTTTGTAGTTTTTAAACATTTTTTTTTCTTCAAAGGCAAACACATCTTCAGTAATTTAGTGGCACTGTTCAATTAGAAACAGATCGGCAGCCGATGCAGAAATGCAGTCGCTGGCTGAGAGCTCTTGCGTGGAGTGATTAATTCTGATAATGAACTCATTGCTTTGGATTAAGGAAATTAAATTAAAATTAGAAGAAAATGTTTTGAAATATTAAATTAGTCAGGAGGCGCTTTTATTATTTTCATTTTGAAATGTGTGTCTTTAATTCATTTACCTTTAAAGTCTAATGTATGTCTCAGCAGTTAGTTTTATGTTACCCATGGGCTATCAGGGTCATGTCTACACAAACC
The DNA here is from genome assembly GCA_034779795.1 of Ctenopoma multispine. Lineage (NCBI taxonomy): Eukaryota > Metazoa > Chordata > Actinopteri > Anabantiformes > Anabantidae > Ctenopoma > Ctenopoma multispine. Next base: position 7,970,751 of record JAUYWH010000027.1, on the reverse strand, counting down.
AAATCAGTTTATAGAGGGGATTTTATTGTCATTCCATGTTACAAATGTTCCACTTTAAATGCCTTTACATGTATAAATCACTCACTGTGCAAGCAACACATGAGCAAATGTCATAACTTTTTATAATCTGTAGCTTTCGTAGCTTCACATAAAACCTTTCTTATGGAGTTTTACAGGAACGTGCAGTTTGCATTTCATGTCTATTCTCACTCCCTAACAGCACTTGCATAAAAACAGTGTGAAATGGTGTCAGTCCTGGTCTGTATCCTTCCCTCTTTGGTCTCTGTGGAAAGCAAGAGCTGGCGTCAATTCCTCCCGCTACCCCATCGCCTGCTAGTTCACTACCTAACCCACCCACCCGCCCGCCTGACATTAGAAATTCTGTTTATAGCGCTCTCTGGCTTCTCGAGCGCAGGGCCCATCAGGAGCATCTCAGCACCCTTAGAGGAAAGGATAACCAACATCTCCCCTCTCCAGCCGCAGACTCCCCATGTTCAGCGACATCAATGAATCCCTTTGATGTGTCAAGATGAATATGTGTGCAAATGTGTTTTTATCAATTTATGTGTTTTTCTCATTTGCTGTGTTTGGCCGTAGCTGCTGTTCAGTTTGGTACATTGCTTTTCCCCTTCAAAATCTGGGTGAACTTGTAGTTTCAGCTGAAAAACCAGAGGCCAGAGGTGAACACACCTGAGTTCCATCCAAAACCACTGGTTTTCTTTTAGTCTTTGAATCAGCTTTGAGCTGCTGACCGTGTCTCTTCAGCATCCTAACAAGAAAACATGTAGTACTGTTAGATCTTAAAAATGTGTCTGTTAACAAAACATATCTAGCTTTTTTATGTAGGAAACTGCTGGTCATGCCTGCACATGTTCTGCCTCTACTTTAAAAGATGATTACCGCAGGTTTGAGTTATTACGTGGAGTTGAGGTTACAGCAAAGGAAGTCCAAAGCTATCTCTCGAGCTCCAGAGCTTCTGATTATCAAATAAGTAAAAAAAAAAAAGTTTTAGCCATGAAGTGAAGCTTGGAAATGGAGGTGTGGGAGGTGGAGACACATATCATGTGTCATGTGAATACCAGCTTAGTCATGTCTGTTCTGCGGTATTAACCTGGACTCCTGGTGCAGTGGGGGGAGGGGGACCACTGCATGTATTAGGAGGTTTGGGTAGTCAGTCTCTCTACCTATTGACCAGAGTCCTGAAACTATTTTTGAACGTTGGATTGATTGTTGAACTCCTTTATCCAGCATAAATAACTGAAATCCAATCATTACCTCTTTGTAGTTTTTTTTATTTTCTCCTGTTTATGTCCGGGAGTCACACTGGGATTACTTTGTTAAAGAATTGTGTAACTACTTTGGCTATATAATTTCAAAGCATGGTAAAACATCAGAATTCATAAATCTCAAAGTGATTTATTAAGTACAACCTGATTTTCTCTTGATAAACTAATCAATTTATTGATTGGTCATTTCAATCAACCCTTTAGATTAACTGATAATGACAAAGTGATACTGGTATTTAACTGATTGGCGGGGGAAGGGGGTAGTGGTAACCTGTGCTACTGGATAGTCCCATGTAACTGCATGTGGCTCTCTCATCGCAATAACCAGTGCTGTGTAGCTCGCATAGAGAAATGTTTTCCCTCTGTAATTGTACCTTAAACACTTCACTCCAAGCTAATAAAATGTGATTGTACAGCAGGAAGAAAAAGAAAAAGCTCTAAGCGGGGTTTCATCAGTCTGGTATTCCAAGCAGCTGTTTTCAGTTTAAGCACTGCAGGCAGCAGGAGAGGGAGAGAGAGGGCAGGCAGGAGGAGAGATTGTTGATGAGATGTGGTGGTGGGAGCATAAACTGGGGCAGATATGGGTCCTGCTATTCCTTTGCCTGTTATCCTGAGGTGGGCCGGCTTCCAGACCTTGAGGCACTCACTTATCTGAGGGATTCTGTCTCCCACAGAGCACAGCTTCTCTACCGTAGACCACAATGTCTCACCATTCCCTTACAGTCACAGGCCAATCAGCAAGCAGCAGGGGGCTATCAGATCATGCACGTAGCATCAGGACTAGTAAGATTTGTATCAGGCTTCACTTCAGTTCACGTATCGGGCAAAGAAATGCTCTCTTCCTGCACAGGGTCTGTTCAAGGCCATGTCATACAGTATGTGTGTAGTATCAGTGAGGCTGTAGTGGTCATACTAAATTAAGAAGTGGATGGATATCCATCCAGGATGAGGTTAGTTGACAGTGAGCAGAGCAGCTGTTCTTCTTGTTGAAGTTATAAATCAGTTTGGCTCCTTCCCTGTAATGGTGGAGCAGGTTTGGACTGCCGATGGAGCTCATGTCCCCAGACGGACGCATCACGTGAACGTGTTGCACCTGCATACATGTATGAGTCACTACACACAGCCTTTAACATCAAATTAACATCCAGAAAAACATTGTTCTTTTCTATATTTTGTAGTTGAATCTGTCTTTCACTCTAGATTATCAACAACTAAAGAGAAAAGTTACATATACTAGAAACTTACAGCTGTATCTGATTATGTAACTGACAAGAATGACGTGCCAACTGTAATCTGAATTTAACTCAGGCTATAAAAGTCAGTTATGTTTGACTACATAAATCAATCAAATGAATATATAGGGAGAACACGTGTTAGTATGGGGTTACTTTCACTTAATACGTTGTAAAAACAAAGACTGAAGGTTTAAACAGGCTGTTGCAATATAAGATGTTGAATATGTGGCATAGTACTAGTTAGTTTTGTACATAGTTGTAGTAACAATATTCTTTTATATTCTACAAAACTGACTTATTGTCTCTAGCATAACTATAAATGTATTTGTTAAATAACTATAGAACTTCCATCTCTTGTTTGATTAAGTTAATTTAAATAATCACATCTTTGACAACAATTATGAAAGAGTTTTAGCCCCGGTTTGAGAAGTTGTTAAATTATTCATGTAGAGAAAACTGCATGAATCCATATGGTCTGTAGCTGTTTGTTATATATCATATAAGCACAATTTTCCCATGAGATCTGGCTGCTTGCTCTAATATTGATAATAACTTAACCTTTGTTTGCCCCTCACTTCCCTTACTTACACTCATAAACCAATTCTACTTGTTAAGAAGCCACAGTGTCCTGCAGAGCGTCAAATCTGATTAAATCCAAGCAAAGGCACAAGTCATCTACAATGTGTAGCCTCCTTATCTCAGCCTAGACTTGTGGATCTTGTTAGAATAAACAGCAGAAGCAGCAGAAACTTCTGATGGGCTGGTATTTTTACACCAGCCTCAGCCACAGGATATCACTCTTTCCTGACCATGTCTGCTCAATTTAAAATTAAGAGGTAATGTTCTTGATAAGTCATGAGTAATGGCTGTGGTTATGGGACTTGTGTACCTCAGACATTAGACATTTCATTTTTTAGTTATAGTGGGATCTCCCTGTCAGCATGATTAGGTTCCTTTATTTAGAGACTCTATCGTTTGATATACTCTTTTTGCTCTTTTAGGTTGCTCTCTTTTTGAGAACAGTTTATTAGCATGAGATGAATCTTGTATCAGATGAAAACGGTGCATGTAGCAGAGCTCTGCTGGGATAATCTCTCATCCATTTTCAGGACTAGAAACCAAATCCCTACAAATGTGTCTGACTTATTTGCTTCAAATTTAGAGTAGCTACATTAGAAAAAAATCTAATCAACCCTATGTGACATGGAATAGGCCAAGGAGCCCTTTTGTTTGATTTGTACATGGGTTGGAGGGGCAGGCTATTGGAAATCCCTGAAGCAGGCTTTAGGGGCAGGTCTGATTCTCGTGTGAAATGGGAAGGCTCTATAGCTCTCGGCTGACTTGACTGGGGCTGTATGGGTGTGTTGGCAGGGGGAGCGCCGGTCATGAATAGGGTCTTTGACTACCTCAGACTTGCCCTGAAAGGCAGGACAAAGACCCTAGGGCAACGGCTTAGAGCCTCACAGCTGAGCTACAGAATGCTTGGCCCAGTCTTCCTCCCTCCTTGCCTGATTTAAATACTACAGTGGCTTTCAGCATTCTGGTGACGGAGCCTTGCATTCACTGCAGCACATTTACCATCAACTTTTGTCTCTGTTTTTGTTTACAGTATACTAATGCCAGAGATGTTTACGTAATCCATTGTATAGAATCCTTCGGAGCTGCTGGTGAATATGCATAACTAACTTTTAAACCCATCTGAAGATATAGCTTTATGCTGTTTGTATTAATAATTTACTGTATGTGTGTCAGTGCTAATCACAACTCTCCTCTGAGTCATTAATGATAGAGCATTGTTGCTTATCTCAGAGCAAGATGATGATGTTGGCAAGTAAACAGAAAGCAACTTGGTGCTCACGGTTATTTGCTTGATTATATTTGACAGATCTGTGCGACTCTTCAGTTTTGAGATTTGCAGTGAACAGAATAAAAATCCATAAATCTTTTCTGCAGAGTTAATGGGGCTATTTGAGTCGTGTCCAGACACTCTCTCCCCACAGAGTGTCTAGTTTCGAATGTCACTCTGAGCTTTGTTTGCCCCCAGGGTGAAGGGTTAGAGGTCAAGGTTCAGGGCCAGTTGGCTGAGTGGCCACAAAAGCCCAGGCTTCCCCTCAGCACATCCGATCCGTTCTTCCACACCACCCTGCAGCCACAACGAAGGGATCAGTTTGCAGCATTTATCTCTTCTTAGTATAACCTAAAATAAATGTTCACTTATTTTAAGGGTGTTTAAGGGTGTACTTCACAGTCTCACAATGAGCTCATAAAACCTTCTTAGGTTTAGTGCTGGAAACTTTAATTGTTTCTTGGTGTAAACTTTTATACATTTACAGTTATAGTTCGTGTTTCAGAGGAATTTCACTGCTTTTGCTGTCCAGCTGTTGTGTTAGTCCTTTATGGCCTTAAAAAACAGCATCTTATTTGCAGTATTTGTATAATTTAAGAAATGTTACTGCTTGGAATTCTGCAAAGACCTTTCCTCCCTCTCTCTCTCTGTAGATATGAACAATCAAGAATTGCACCACAGCAAAACGTGAGGCCTGTAAAACCCCCCGCAAATTCAGTTTCTTTGTTCAGAACACCTCAGAAACTTTGTGAGCCCACAGCCTCACCCTCATCAGCACCCGCCCACAATCTCAACTTTTCTCCTTGTTCCCCCACCACCATCACCACCACCCAAACATGTCCTCCAGCCAGGTTTATTATGCCGTTTCACGCAGACCAAAATTGCAGCTGCATGGAGAACAATCTGGAGCACATTAGCTCAGGCGCTGTGATTTATAAATTGTTTCTCAGGCCATAAATCCCTGCTGTAATTGTGCACAAGCACCCCTCTTTTCTCCAGTCGCTCCCCCTACGTTCTCTCTTTCTCTCTCTCTCTCTCTCTCTCCTTCTTTCTCTCATTCTCTCCCTCTATCTCAGAGTAGCTTACAGTTCTTGGGTTGACACTTAATTGTTTGCAGAAGTCTTTTCAGTTTGGATTGACTAGAAGTTGCTCCTACCCAATTCGAACATTTCATGAAAGATAAACTTTACAGATTTTTATGCTGTTTGTAAACCTTTTCTGGTGTGTGGTGTGAGCTAAAATTTGTCCTCAGCTCCATGTTACTGTCCATGCTCTGCATTCCTGAATACTGTGTAATTGTCAGGGGCCTCTCCTAAATCCTGTCCCTGGGAATTTGATATTTACAGCAGCCCCTGATCGTAATCACCTTGCCGTTCTCATTAGATTGTATTGAAACTGAAAGATAGCAGCAGCGTTATATGTTGTTTTAAATAGCATGTCCAACTTTGAGTTCTCAGTTGTCTGGTCAATGTCACAAAGACATTTTTGAGCAACTCTGAAAACTTGAACAGCCTATGTAAACCACAGTAGTTCCTTGAAAATGTCTCTCTATTCCCAAAATGACCTAAAAATAATTAATTTAATGTTGACAGATGTTCCAGAGCGGTTGACCGTTCTTTGCTCATGACTTTACTCCATTGTTTTGCATTCAGGAGACTTGATGAACCTTGGAGAGGTCGGAGATCTCATGACACAAACTCAGGCTTTTTCTCCCAAACCCAAAAACCTATAGTTTCTCACTTGGATATGTGTCCTTTACAAAGTTTCAGAAATGTAAGGAACCCTTGAATGTGAACATGAGATAAATTTATGGCCATACCTATCACCAGATCATGATTTAGCACTCAATATCACTATCTGCAGCATGATGAAAATGAAGCCTCTAGACTGCAGTGGAATTACTTTTACAAAATAAAAATGTATTGGCGACGTTCCAGACCTCCCTGCAGTTTGCTGACAATATGCATAACTAATCTTAGGGAATGGTAGTAAGTCGTGTGCTGTGTCGCACATTGTAGAAATCTGAAGCTACTTGTGAAAGCATTTTCTTGTGCAATGAGATCCATTGTAACATTGCCAAGCATTATATGTGTAATGAGATTATTTTCAGTACCCCCAAAATTATAGTTTTTGGCTGATTTAGCCCACAAGATTTGAAAAGATTAAAAAACTATTTTGTCCCTTTTGATTCATTTGATTTCTTACCAAAACTACATTTACATTTACATATTTATTACCTTTTTGTATCCTTAAACGTTTCGAAAAGTTTTCATAAGGGATGTGGGTTTTATTTCTAACAGTCAGTCTCTGTGTCCCTGTACGACAGGCCCAAGTGTCGAAGCATACCTGTGGTGTGTGAATGTGTGTCTGTGTGTTTGAGTAGGAGAAAGCTGGAGGGGCAGGCGGCAGGGTGAGGCGTAAAGTAGATGGAGAGTGAGTGGGGTTAGCAGTGGGGTGATAGGGATGTCAGGTAGTAAAAACTGAGATGAGGCAGGGCCCAGAAGTCTGGAGATTTGCGCCTGCACTTGGAGAGCAAACATAGGAGGCATCTGCAGGCAGCTGTATGTGTGTGTATGAGGGGGGAGGTGCTGCTACTCAGGACTGGGGGGTGGGGGTGTGGAGCTCGGTGGTGGTGTTGGGTGGTGAAGAGAGAGAGAGGAGGGGATTGGGGGGTAACTTGCAGAGTGAACACAATCAGCCCTCTGTTTTCATAAGACTTGTGGTATGTGAGAGCAGAAACAAATGTGTTTAATTTAGGCTCTTTTTTCTCCCTCTTGCCTTCTCTGCTACACCCACTTATGCCCACCTCACTTTTTTGACTTTTTCCCTTCAAGATTTTGCCTCTTCTGTGTCTATCAGCTGCTCTTAGGATGTTTTTTTTTTAAAGAGCCTAAGAAAGCTAAAAAAAAAAAACACCCCCTTTGCCCTGTTAGTGAAAAGGCCTCGCTTTTAGCAGACATACTCAAATTTACTTTTGGAAGGTGGAGGTAAATATTTATCTGCAATTTTGGAAAAAAAATGAGAAAAAGGGTTATTTTTATGTCTTAACTCAGAGTTTAGAGTGATTACTCTGCTGTGGTATTTACCCTGTTCAGTGTGAGGGGTGCATGCTGGACTTATTATTGCCTCCTAAATGCCTTGGCAGGAAGCACTGTATTATATTGGTAACCCATGCTGTCTCCAGTCAATTTGTGTTTGGTCATAAATGAAAAATTCAGTTCTCACTTGTGTGTCATTGGCGTGGACTTGGACGCACACACACACACACACACACACACACACACACACACACACACACACACACACACACACACACACACACATATACACTCACACACCTACACTTATATCTGAATTTCTAAGTCAAGCTTTACTGTAAACATCCAGCCAACTGCTGGTAACCACCTCATGCTCTGGAGTTAATTATACAGACGTTTACGGCTGTGAATTTCAATGAAACGAGGCTACTCCCCAAACAATAAAAAGCTGTGTTCCTGTGCGGGTAGACAAACAATGCCACAGGACATGGATAGGAATGACATCTTTGACATTTGAGGTGCAGCCCTTCTTGACATCAGATCACACTGACATTAAGCGAAACAGTCTGTGACAATTGAAAGCAGATCTCCCAGGTATGAGAAACCACATAACTGACTTCCCATAATTGACTTGAATAGCTTTGCACCCTCCTCTCTCTCTTTATGAGATGGTCTTGTTTTTACCAGATGCATAATCATTTTCTTGTGTGCCTAATTATACAGTGAGTTTTATATGACCTGCTGCGCTCTGTAACAGAATTACTCACTTATTCCTAACTTAACATCAGTTTCTTTAGCTGTGTCTGATTAAAAGTACCTGAAAGTCAGCAAGACAGAAAAAGAACAATGGCAGTTTCAACACTCGTGTGAATTTCAAGGCAAAACTGTAAGAGAAGGAAGCAATATCTCAGGTTCATGTCATGAAAAAGGAAGAAGAAAAATAAACCCCGAAACAAATAATTGCTTGACTTGCATAAATGCAAACTCCTGCTGAGGTCGCAGCTCACTCAACTGGATAGAATGTTAAAGAAACTTTTTAGGGGGGGGGGTTGTCTTGGCCTTGTATTCTGCTAATGCTGTTTTATTACTAAAACAGCAGTAAATTCACTCCCAGGACTCCCAAATAAGCCATTATAAACCATTTGGCCTTATATAGAATATATGCATGGAGCAGTTATATGATACCATCACTCAGTGAGTATTTTAAAGTAGTAATTCTGTGTATGCTACGTGTAGACGTGGATGGAGTTGCAGTCACAGTGTGTGTAACCATCTTGGAAAAACCTTGACGCCGTGTTGTTGGGACCTCCCACTCGCTGCCTCCCCTCTTCACTCTCCTCTTTCCCTCTTTTGCACTAATAGTTCTTTTGTGTACAAGAGCATGTTAAGAGGCCAATGAGCCTGGCCTTAATAGGGCACGTTACCATAGAAACCCTTGCACTCTGGATGTCTGACCTTTGACCTATTTTTTTACTGGCTGTGAATAAGAGTGCAGGACGACCAACCAGGTCACAATAGAGGCCCGGCAAACTGAGGGAGTGCCCCTGTCATGGTCACTTAACTTCATTCCTATATGGGCTAATGGACACTTCAAGTGTGGTAGCCATTAGCAGTATGCTACCTCCTCTGCAGCAACCGGGCTTCTTAGGGTTAATATGTTGTAATCTTAAAGAGAGAAATAGTAGTTCTTTATTACAGTTGCCAGTTGGCACTGATTATGATGCAGCATGCCAATGTTGGTAGATGAACACATCTTCACAAATAAAATAATGAAGAGCATTTATTAACCTCCTCCCTGACTCATCTACTTTCTTTCTAGAGGACTTGACAACAGGACATGGTAGCCATTCAGAAAATATTGCACTGACCCAACATTGTGTGGCAGGCCTGACTAGCTGAGCTGCTTGTCGTTTCCCCGTCAATTACACACTAATTAGCACAATGACTGCTGGGGTTTGCTTAAGAATTGTCAATGTAATTGCCTAATGTTGGTAAACAATAAGCCATGAAAGACAAGGCAAGGGCTACTTATCACATTGTCTTTGTCCTGAAAGATTTTAATTGTGTTTCATGCATAGATCAAGTTGTGGTATCAATGGCCCTGCATGAGCAGGTGATATCAGCAAAACAAACCAGGGAGGGACTGCTGTGTAGGGGGCCTCACAGGACTATTGTCAGAAGTAGCTGTTCATATGGACAGGGGATGGTAATTAACACCTCAGCCAAACATCAAGCTGTGTGGCCCATTTGTTTTCTGTAGGGGGGTAAAAGAAAACAATGGGGAGGGGCTCTTTACACAGTAGGTGATTGACATTATCTGCTGGCGCGATCCGTGGAGGCATTCCTGCTGCTCCACTATTCACTGCAAGTTTGGTGAAGCCATTTCACAAGTGTCAGGCTGCTTTACACATTTTCACCTTTTGACTTGTTGTTTGTCTGATAATTTGTGCTTGACTGATTAAATTAATCCAATTCAGCATAATATGCAGTTATAGTATATGTAATCTGATAGTCTGAGTTAATTGGCTTTTTTCCTAGAGTAAAGACTTAGTTTTATACAAAATTATTATGTCGAATTCAAAATATTATTTGATACTTTTTCTGTCTGTTTGACAGTCATTTCGACTTCTCAGTGCAGCCCAGAAGTTAGTAGCAAAGTTTGGGATTTTTTTCTGTCTCTTTGGCAGAGTGTCTGACTTAGTTTGACAGCAAATGTCCAGACATCTGTCTCTTCTCTGTGCTCTGATGTTGGCCTGCAGTATGGCACCATACACTTCAGAGATGACAAAGACTCTTGGCTGTGTTTTGCTCCACTCTGTGAGAGCAATGTAACAATTAGAACCCATCTCTGGCAGGCCACATGCCCCGGAGCATATGTTGTATTCTCTGTGTTCAAAAAACCAAAGGGCTCCAGTGCAGCTTTTTGGAAATTTCAGTGGCATCATTGCCACCTTTGTTGCAACTGGGTCCTGTAAAAGTAGCACATTCTACTGATGTCTATTCTGGGTGTTGGAAGCAGCAGGGAAGGCTGGAAGACAATTAGAGAGCTACAAAAATGGATCAGCTAAACTTCACTTTAGTTACACATTTCTTTCAGTACTCTGTCCGAGTGTATTTACCAGAGCTTCCAGCTCCCATGCGGAAACACACATTGCGATAGGCCCCGACCATATGTCTGTATTTGTTTCTAATGAAATAAGGGCATGTGCAAAGCATAACTAGATCCATGCAGTCAAGTTGATACTAGTTTATCTCCTGCATCATTTAAGCTATAACTTTAACTATTTGAATCTTCCATTTTTAAACTCTGTGTTTTTTTTACTGTAACGCTCAGAAAGTTTTTGCTGAGCAGAGTAGCCCACAATTCCTTGCTTTTTGTTTCCTGAAGCAACTGATAGGACCGAACACCCTCCCTCTCTCCGTCTCGCGTTAGTGAGTGGCGTGCTGCTCTAGTCTGGTCCGGAGCTAATGTGACAGTGTACGGCTGGCATTACCTGGCTGGATGTTTCGTGAGTGTGTGAACAGTTGCTCCACAGGGCATACTGGCAATTAAATGAAAAGTAGGTGCTCAGAAAGAAAAGTGCCTGGAGGCATGTTCCTCAGTCCTGGCAGAAGCTGTCAAATAAGGGATGAATTGGGTGGGAGAGCCAGGGTGGGCACGGCCAGGCTAAACCAAACGCTCACAATAGCGCTTGTTTCATTTGTGGAAGAACTCATGATTGACATAGATTAGACAGAGAATACTGCATTGTTTTGGATTTTCTCTCCAGAGAGTAGCATTCATTAGGCACCATGCACACAGCAGAGTAAAGTTTCAATAGGGAGCTAGCAGCCTTTAAAAGCAACTGCCTCCTGACAGTTGTATGGACTTGGGCCCATTAGTTGGAACCTACGATTCAGCCTTGAGCAGTATAGTGAAAATGAAGAGGGCTGATGTCAACTCCAAGAATTTCCCCCCTTTTCGAATGGAGAAAGGGTCCCCTTCCCCCTGCCTCTGCGCTCTGTTGGACCCCAGCTGTCAGGAAACAATACCCTCTGCCTGCTCCGACAAACTCATTCCTGAAAATGTTTTTTTTTCCCTCCTCTCCCTTTCCCCCTCCTGCTATAATGTCTTTTCCATTTTTAACCTACAGCCATCCAAGCTTCCTTCCTCCTTACAAACTCTAAGTGATGAATGAAGTTTTAAAAATCCAAACCTGAATGCACGACTCCTTCAGTTTGTCATCATTTGTTCTATGCCAACTTTGAAAAGCAGACAAAGCTTTGCATATATTTTTTAAGTAGTTTTGTCAGACTGTCAGATAATATGTTGTATCTATTCCATTCATCACATTTCTGCTATGGGTGGACATCAAACTGCATAGGAATACAGAAGTTCAATGCTATGCAAATAACAACAATACATTGTATACCCTGCAGAATGATAACAGTGGAGGCATGGTGAGGTTTTATGAGACAATTTACAACCCACAATACACCAAAAGGATAATATTTATAGTTATATTACCTTTGTGTGCCTGCACTACATGGACCTGGATGAGCAAAACCTATAATATACAATCCTTTTAATTAAATTGAAATTGTACCAGGAAGAAAATTCACATGCATGACAAGCTGCTGTATCCGGTATTTAAACTGATTCATAAACCAGATGGTTGCGCCGTGCTTTTGGAGCTCTCGCTTCATGCTATCGCCATTACAAGACGTAAAAAAAAAGCTCAGCTTGTTGTATTGGAATCAAAAAAAAACTTTCCTGAAGTACACAGTTCAGGGGTTAGCAGCAGCAGTCATAAGACAAACTGTGGTGGAAATCTTTGTGACAAGTGAGAAAAATTTAAAGAGAAACTTGCACAACCCTCTACGATAATTTTGATAGAAGAGTGAAAACTAGTGATACCGAAACGAGAAGGGACTATGGCCCCGAGGGCCAAAAGGCCAAATCAATCGAGACCAATAGTCAAGAGTTACCTTCGAGTTCACAGCTCAACCTTTCACTGCTCTGTAGATGGGGCTTCCTTCCAGCTGTCTCTTCCCACCCGCTCAGCGATGGGCGCCCACAGCTGGCCTCTCTGTTTTTCCTTGACAAACAGCAATTTCACAGTCCTCCACCAGTCCGTTGTGTTCACATCGCTCTCCCTGCTCTTCCCTGTGCCAGAACTCACTGTCTGACTCTCCAGCAGCAATGTGGGTCTTGTACAGGTGTCTGCTGGAGATCCCTCTGGGTTTTACACCATTCATACTACTTGTTTACACTCTAGGACAAGATGTATTTCCTGTGACTCAGTAATGTCGATATTAGAAAGTCATTGTTGAACATTAGACTATTTGGTTTTGTCATTTGGTTTTTAATAACGATGAAAACAATAATAATTGTGCCTTATTAATCCCCCTAAGGCACCAAGGGTTTAGGGTTCAGTGTCTTCCTAAATCCTATTTGTTTAGTGTTTGTATCCCTGTACATGTTTTCACTTCAGAAAAGTTGGTATTGTAGTTTAATTTTGCTCCTTTCCTCTCACCCACAGTATCTGCAGATGAAATGGCCTCTTTTGGATGTTCCTGGATCTGCAGGACTAAAAGACTCCCGCTCTCCAACACCAGGACATTTAGTAAGTGACAAAAAACAAAATGAAAATTTTATAACAATAGAATCAAACCAAAAACCAACAAATAAAACTGCAGCTTAAGAAACATGTTGTTTAAGAGTTAAGATCAATTTTGGAGGAAGAATTGTTTTATTAGTCATTTATTAATATTTCAATTTTTTTTGGTATGTGTTATTTTGGTGTACATAACAAGAAAACAATCAATTTAATAACTTAATTAAATTCATGTAGGTGTAGTTTCACTAATAAGATGCTTCCTTCAGGCTACTTTCTACAGAACATGAGCCTTATTATTAAACAAATCACGCATTATTACTTATTGGGAGAATCCATTTGAACTGAACCATATGAATACTTTAACCACACCATCACCATGATATGGTTGTTCACAATAATGCAACTACGGTGTGCATGTAAATTTACTGGTTCCCATTCAGGTATAGCTACCCCCACAACAACTACCCGCAGACCGACTGCTGAACAATCTGTCTGTCTTCACCACAATAACTCCACCATAAATCTCTCAGGTGTGAACCACCTTGCCATTCCTGAACTTCCCCACACAGGTGTGAACCAGTTATCATGGTGTCTCACTCTGGTTAGACAATGTGGGGCCTTAGCAGACCTGTTTGGTTTGTGGCTTCACTGAGGGATGTGTGTTTAGTATTGAAAACATTAGATAAGCCTAGAGCATCTATCTGACATATCATCTGGCTGATTGTATCAGAGCGTTTTCTTGTTCGGGAAGTAATGTGAAGCGGTGCATGGAGCCACTGTTGCTGCACCTAAGTAAAAAGAGGTGTTTTGACTCAGCCCCCTGACCTTAAATCTCCTGGCTAGACGTGCTTGCTAGGTTTGTGGTTGATTGACCGGATGCCATAATCACAGTGATGCACATCACAGTGTCCTCATTGTGCACAGTGGGAAAGTGTTGTGTAGCAGACAGAGTTTGCTGGGAATCCCAGACTTGACTTAAGTCTCAATGGAAACCAATTGAAGATATTTTATTAGAATAAATGCTGACCCGTCACTGACCTTCTTCTCTTAGAGACACAGCAGCTGTTGTGTGCCGCAAATTGATTTTCACTCATTTAACTGGTGTGTAACATTATGAAATATGTGAATCCTCACTGTAGTCAAAACAATATGTACCATAATAGCAACTGCATTTGAAGGAAATGAAAGCATGTTGACTAAGGTTGAGTTCTCTGTTTGAATTGCTCCTGCTCTGTCCTTCATTGGTTGCTGCTGCTTTTCATGTAGCTCTACGTTGATGTTTTTTTTGTTAGGTTTGTTTGACCTTCATCTCATTATTAAACCAGAAAAGTAAATACAGAAAGAAACATTGTACAAGTCAAAGTATGTGAAGGATCATATTGTTTACCTGCAGAATTGTTACTTCCCTGTCTGAACAATCATTAGTGTTCACTGTGGTGAACTTACTTATGTGCTTTCCATAAGTTTGGAGTGTGGAGTGTTTTTGCTGCATGCATTTCCATATAATTTCAATGTATTCCTATGTTCACATAGGAAATTATGTACAGGCTCCTGTACAGTTTGTCCATTGTTGTTGCTTCTTTATAGCTTGATTTTAAAAGCTGATACTTAAGGAAGATAACATATGTCACTATTTTTTTATTGTAATGTTGGGCAGAGAATATAGATAAAATTAACATCTTAATACTCATCTAATGCTTTATTTTAAAGTAGTTCTTTAAGTTGGGGAAGTTCAGTAGAGGTGTAACAGCTTTCATTATGTGGACTAAAAGAGGAAGTCGGATGCTTGATCTAGTGACCTGTTACCAGAGGGTCATTTGGTGTGTGGTGGGAAGCTCTTATACTGGGTACGACATACCCTGGGCACAGAGGATTGAAAGTGAAACACCCCAGTGTGCCCTTACCCCCCACCCCCAACTCTGGGCCAAGAGCCCACATGCCCCTCTTGTGTGCTGCTGCTGACAGGGAGCCAGGCTGATTATGTGCTCATTACTCCAGCCGAAGAGAGAGATAGGGAGAGTGGGAGGGGAGCAGCAGGCTGCCTCCCCAGGCCTGCAGGCTCCCCAGGCCCCAACACTACACTAATGAGAGCAGGGGGAGCGGATGGGCACACACTGGGGGCCAGGGATTACTGCCCAGGGCCAAAAGGAGCCAGAGAGAGAGACCTAAGGAGAGGCGTGAGGAGATACCAGCAGGGACTCCTGAAGCGGGCCTGTACTCCTGCAGTCATTTAAATCTGACGTTTTGTTTTCATGATGTACTGGCATGGCTTGGAATATCTGCCGAGATCTGCTTGTAGGCATATGTATATCTTACATTTCATATGCATGTCAACTATGCATATGTTAGTTTACCGTTAAGGTTCACGTGGTGTGTTGAGTTGAAAATCCTTCTCAGTCAGGCACCTTCCCAAAATAAAATCCAGTGCTGATATTTTGATCAGTGACATTATTGTTGCTGAACTGAAATTGCTTTGACATTTTAGCTAATTTTAGCAATGTGGAACTAATGCAGATGATGTAAAATAGAAATCAGAGCGCTCAGTGGATACAAAATGTCCAGGAAAACACCATCCTGTCGCTGTGCAGATTGGGTCCATAAGGCCTGTATGCTAATCAGAACCTGCTCTGGCCTGAGATCCTCAATTATTCAACAGACAGGTTTGTTTAGCATTCAGTTGGTATTGCTTTTGGTAGTAATGGTGTTGGTGGTAGTGGTGGAGTGGGAGGACCGGGAAGAAGGGAACAAGCTTTTTTATGAACATACCGCACCCCACCCTGCACACACACATATGCGTCCAGAACCCCCAAACCCCCATATCAGAGGGCTGCCTCCTTATGAATAATACATCAAAGGCGCTGCAGGGCCAGGTGATGCAGTATGGGGAACTTGTCAGGCCATCAGTAGCGCCCGAGCTGGACGAGGGAGGAGAACAGAGGAAAGGAGGAAGGAAGTAGAGGTGGTGCAGCCGTCTGAATTATCTGCATCTCATACTCATCTTTCACAATGTTCCAATTCATAGTCATTAACACTTAGCTGATAATGATGTCAAGGCTGCATACCTCGCTCACTGAGGTCATTCAGTCCCTTGCAGTAATTTGTCCATAAGGCCTATTCTCTGTGTCATTTCAGACTACACTGACTACTACTGTTATGCTGGATTAGTACGAGGTGTGACTCTCTAATGAGACAGAACTGACCAGCGTGTCTGTCCCTCAGTTACTTATCAGATCCTGGCGTGCTCAGTGCTCAAATATGAGCTGATCTTTACTTGACAGCGACACAAGAATAACCCTCTTTGTTTCAATATTGTATTAGCGTCTAGAGGAATCAAGGCAACGACGGACCTCGTCCTGTTAGCGTGTCATAAATTACTTAGTCATCAAATTATTTAAGTGAATTAATGGGGCATGGTCTAAAGCAGAATTCCAGAGATGTTATTTGTCTCTCTGCAGGTGTCTGGCGCAATCTTCAACACTCCCTGCTGTACAACAGTTTAGCTAACTGAAAATTTGCCCATTTTTTATGAGGGATACATATACTTGCTTTCGACCCATATTATTTCAGCAGACCTTTGACTGGGAGCCCGGTGAGATTTTCTCGTTTTGCATTAGGCAGTGAACAACCGGGATCCATCGTGAAATCAAAGGCTTTAGGAGGACTGAACTGAATACTGATCTGAGGTCTGCAGTCCTACTGGGCCACTGCAGAGACAGGATCCTCTTCAGAAATGAAATAAGGAACCAGTGCTTTGATTCCAGTAAAACTCTAAAACCAACAGATGTAGGAACACAAAATAATTGAAAATACTGTTTATTAGTGGCGATTTACTAGAAAACAAAAATTCCAAAGACACTTATCCATGTTTGCTGTATGGATTTTTCTAGCTGCCTCATTTTATTTAATGAGCACTTGGGATTGTCACCCTGTTATATGACGCCACTCTGCGCTGTATTATTTTAGCCTTTAATATTCGTTATTGACATTTTCTGAGGCAGTGCACAGATATAAAGCACACGTCTATAGTGAATAGCAAAAAAAATTTTGGAGTGGTTAAGACATACGACACGGTCAGTCCCCTCTCACGTCCGCTTCCTGTTGGCGTTGACAAACAAGGGCTTAGATTTCTCAGCATGCCAGGCATTCTTTTCACTCTGTCTTTCCTGGAGTTTGGAAAGGCCTCTGAGCCTCCCACCCAGAATCGCAGAGCATAAAGACACACAAAGCTGCAGGGTTATTCAGTTTGTTCTAAGCTCTCTTCCCCATCGGCTGTTTGCCTAGTAATTCAATTCAGATGTGCAGGATCCAAAAACATGTTTGCTTGAATGAAATACACCCCTCCACCCACATTGACCAAGGACTGTGCTTTTCTTAGCACCGTTCCAAGTTGGACATCCAAAAGAGGTACTGCCACCTCTGCCTTTTTAGCTTCAAACCCTCTTAAGAGACAGATATCTTTTCTCTGCACCAGCTCAGCAACTTTTTGCTGTGTTTTTTTCTTTTAAGCCTTCCTGTTACTATGTTCATTAACTCCAAGACCAGTTCTGGGTGTTTTTACTTGCTAGCTGACAGGTATGCACAACTGTAGACCTGTTTGCAACAAGCATTTCTATGTGAAGAGCATGGTTTCTATCTGTCGATATAGATACCATCTGGTTCCAGGTTGCTCCTTATCTGTCCTTTCACGTAGATGTTGTTTATATTTAAAACATGGCTCATGTTCTTTGTGGTTTCTACGCATATGGATCATGAAACCAGACATGTGGAGACTTAAGATAATTAGCCTCTTTATATAAAACGTGAAAAAGTGAAAGACGGTGTTGATACATTACTGTTTAGTTTTTAAATCATGATGCAGTCATTTGTGTAGTTTTCAGTTTTAGAAAACCACATTCGTGCTCTCGGAGATCTTAATTAAAATTAGTCTGAATAATTATAAAAAATATCCAGATTTAAAGAGATAAATTAGCTTTATTGAAATATTTCTGATCCTAACAGAGAAACACTGTCAAAAATGTTAATCATTTGCGTCCTTTTTCCTAGTGTAATTTTGCCAGACTACGTTGATAAATGCAGATATAAGTGTCACTCGTCTTTTATGAACACAGATACTCCTGGCTGCCATTTATTACCTTGTGTGTCTATAAATGTCATCTTGTACGGCAACAAAACGCAGTGATTTCACAGGCGTAAATAGATACTGCGTAGGACAACGTTCATATATACAGAACGCTCAGACGGTCAGGTGCGCCGTGCTGGAGCGCTCTGTGCCGGCACGTGTGATGGAGCATGCTAGTTTTTTAAAATCAGAATGACGTTTAGGTCTGCATTAAAATATTCTGTTGAAAATACACTGCATTAAAATCAATATTAAACAGCAAACAGCTTTGTGGCTTTTAATAGGAATAGTTTTGCATATGTGGAACCTGCCTGCTTCATTTTTCTCCACGTTTTGTTCGGCTGCTGAAATGAAAGACAGCCCAGAGTTTAAACTAGTGCCTTCAAACTTAGAAATATGTTTAGAGCACACGATTGGTGTATTCCAGGATATGAATAATTAAAAGGCATCATTTCAAATTCTCACTGAACTCCTTCCCAAAATGTGTTGGCACCCAGGTCTAGAGGTCTCAAACAGCCTTCACAATATAGGGAAAATTCAGGCATATCGTACATGAAGTAGAACAACAAAGCACAACTCAAATATACATGACATGTGGGACCTGGGATTTCAGCCCAGCAAGTCAACATTATTTCTGCCATGAAGCTTTATCAAAGCCTTTTCTGTGTTGTGTGAAACTGTGTTCTCTTCACATCAACTTATGCACTGACCTTATATGCTCTAAGTCTGGAGAAACCAAAAAAAAAGCGATCTTAATATAGCCATGTTTAACACCAGTAAATATTTTCCTCACTCAGTGCAGCATTAGGAGAATCAAAGCTCGCTTTAGACATGGGAGAAACCAATTTGCTAAAGATTTAAACGGAGGGAAATGTTGGACCTTCTTTAAAAAAAACCTAAGATTTGGAACAATTCTAAGCAGCATGAAGCAGGAAAGTGTACAGGAGACTCAATGCAAACCTTGTTCGCGAGCAGACCACGTTGGAGAGAGACGAGAGGTTGAAGAGGGGGTGGGGAGGGATATTGAAGAAAGGTTAGCCTGGACGAACAAGACTCCTTTCTCCCCCCTCCACCTATTGACCCTCCCATGTGACAAGTTGAGCCAACAAGTGCTCTATTCAGCCAGGCAGCCAGGGGAAATGACTGCTAGACTGAGCACTGCCTAATGAAAGTAGAGACGCTGGTTATTATTGTTGTCTTCATCATCCTTGTCATAGGCGTAATCCTGGCCAGATCTTGGCAAGGGTCCACACTTTTTCTGCGTGTGTGTATGTTTTGTTGAAACAGCTAAAAGAAAACTTTACATTGAAAAGTAGGCTTCATCCTAGGACTTTGTGTTCTTCACCACTTAAGTTACACAGAGTTAGATTTTTTTCTTTATATTAGGGTCAAGTGAAATGTAACATTGAAGTGTAATCCACCCACGGGTGTCAGCTTATACCCATCAAATGAGTGCTGTCAGACAGAGTGGGGCATAATGTCTCCACTTGTTTATGGGTATTCGGTTTACCTTAGCTTGATTGTGTTTGTTTGTGGCTTGCTGGTGTGACTTTTGGCCTCAGTGGCACCGTTGTTTTTCTTGTTGGACTGAACAAACAGTTCTCTCCTTAGCTAAATGACCATAATGGGCTTGGCATGTGTCTGCAAAGCTTTTTAGTGTTCTTTGGTGCTGGTCCAGATTGCATCACAGAGCTGGTCACACACACAGGCTGTGATGTTTACTGTGGAGGGCATTCACTCATGATGGCCTGTTTACTTCATTTATTTCTTTTGAACAACCACTAGCCGAAATAATATACAGTATACAGTATGGTTCGTTAACATGCTTGTTTAAGCTACATGCATAGTGGCTTTGATGGATTACTTTGTACTCACTCTGTCTTGAATGTAAGACACCTGATGAACACTGGTCACCTCCTGCTTATAATTTCTTTGTGCCTTCTCTCGTTTCTTTCTACATCAACAGTCCAATAAAGTGCCAGTGGTGCAGCATGCCCACCATGTCCACCCACTGACACCCCTCATCACCTACAGCAATGAACACTTCTCCCCTGGCACACCACCATCACACCTCTCCCCAGAGATCCTCGACCCAAAGACAGGTAAGACAAGTGTCATGGATGGATACGGATTCAATGTAGCTCTTGATGAAATTGATATTCCACATAAAATCTGTCAGTAACTGTGAAAAGGGACTTAAAAAATTGTAGTCTTACTTTAATGCTATTTTTTTTCTGTCGGCACATGTAGGTATTCCTCGGACACCTCACCCATCAGAGCTCTCTCCGTACTACCCCCTGTCTCCTGGTGCTGTTGGTTCGATTGCACATCCTTTGGGCTGGCTCGTGCCACAGTGAGTTTCTTTCATTGTCAGCTGTTGTCCACACAGTCAGATGTGTTTTTGTGAAAAGTGTATAAATTTAAGGTTTATTTCAGAAACTATGTCAATATGCTCTTACCTGTTACCCAAAATTACCTTAGCCAACTTCAAATACTAGAACCAGGAAGAGTTTAAGTTCAAGAAGTTCAGTGTTATGTTTTACAGGTTCATCAATAATGATTTAAATTTTATAAATTTAAAGTTAAAATTTTACTAGGAGAAATGTACGAGCATTTATGGATTTTGCTACAGTTCTTCTCATAATAAATTTCAACGGCGCTGTTCCGTGAGCAGGGGATTTGATTTGATGAGTCGAGGATTAGTACTGGTGGGCTGGCTGTCAGCTGTGTTTGATCCACCTCACACTGGAGATTTGACTCACTCTGTCTTCCTCTGTCTCCCTGTGTCTCTCAGGCAGGGGCAGCCCATGTACTCCATCCCTCCTGGGGGATTCCGTCACCCTTATCCAGCGCTAGCAATGAATGCATCCATGTCCAGGTGAGCAGCAACACCCCCATTTTCCCAGAGGGAGCTATTTAATATCCGCTGCCTCTGTGACATGTTGTAGTAACATTTCTCCTGCTTTACTATCCTTTTAAGACAGTAAAAGACAGTAAGTCTTGTTTTCAGTGGTTGCTTAATATTGCCCAACGACATAAATTTGTGATATAAAACAAAATTAAATAACTAACTTCCACTTTTGACAAAACACAGTCAAATCACGGACAGGCAGCGGTGTCAGGACTACAAAGGGATGAAAAGTCTAAGTCTATCACAGACAAGTTCTGCTTCTTAAATAGAGAAGCGTGTTATTGGCATTCAGCGCTCTTCCCCTGTCTTTTCTCTCAGAGATAAACTTCTATGGTCAGGCCAGTGTTCTGAGCCACTCCACAACACACACACATAGCACTGAGATGAAAGGGCTGAGAATCGATTAGGACAAATCAAAGCTCATCTGAACCTACATGTCCCATCAGACTAAACTCTCTGACCCTCTGTCAAAATTGGAAAGATTTGTAGCGAGCCTTCCGGTGTTAGTGTGAAATGAAATATTCAGAAGGGTCTCTGTGATCAATAGCATGTGTAGCTCCATCCGGAGGTAAATTCACAACAATCAGAACATACCTCACATAAGTTTTTATACTGTTTATTGAATCATTTCATGTCAAATATTGGACAAATATTAACTTGAATATGCATTTGAATTGGAATTTTTTTAGTACAATTAAAAAAGGTGTCTTCTGAATGAATCTCATAACATGGAAGTGCAAACGTTAATCAGAATATATATGTAGAATAATATATGAAACATTATATTATAGAATAATATATCAAAATTAAAAGTGTAAAAACAGTCTTATGGCAACAACTTAGATAAGGTAGAGTGTGAATAATAATTATAGCATTTTTTATAAAAGGTTATAGCTTGTCTACCTGCCATCAAATGGAGCTGCATAGAGTCATGCACTGGTGATTGAGCAGGATGTTGGAGGAGCTGTAGCACTTCCTTGTTTATACTGAAATTAAAGCCAAACCGTAGTTCTTAATTATACTTATTTTGCTAAATTTTATGTGTTAGCCCCCCCAAATTTTTTAAATAAAATTTTATATTCAATCAGATAGTAAATAGTGAATGAGCAGCCGAAAGAAGCTCTTGACAGTGTGAGTACACTGCAACGCTGTGGTGTTTGATGGTTTGGAACAGGTGAATATTGTTAAGTGCTGAGTGTATCTTAAGGTTAAACTGATTACTCTGGCCTCACCTTATACAAGTACAAGGCTATATTGTGCATTGTCTCTGATGACAGCCTGTGTAATGCATTACAAGACTTAAAATAGAGGAATTTTCCAGAATTAACCAGTGTGTGATAGAGTAGTTTGGAGCTTAATTTCCCCCTTTGTTCGTTACAATGCTCCACTGTATTAACAATTGGGAATTTGAGAGAGACACTTTGTGAAGGTGTTCTGTGTGGACGCCTGTCAGAACGCTCTCCATGGTCTGGAACGTGGTAAGGAAAGTGGTTTCAGGTGTCATGGCCATGCTGTCACCATGGTAACAACACACTCCACTTTTCTCCAGCCGTTGCAGAATAAAGGGGCTTTTGAAAAAGCCTTTATTTGAACAAAAAGCAAGCATGTAACTCTGTGTATATGAAGTTAGTCTAGACAGACTCAGTAGGCACCAGGGTAAAGCAGGGCAGTTATGTGCCAAGTTATCGGAACTTTCTCTTGTCAGGTGAACAGTTTTGCTGTTAAACCCAACTGTTAAAATGTTTGCTCCTTTTTGCCCTCTCAGCTTGGTGTCCAGCCGTTTCTCCCCTCACATGGTAACTCCGCCTCCGCACAGCCTGCATCAGACCGGCATTCCTCATCCTGCCATCGTCTCTCCGGCCATCAAGCAGGAGCCCAGTGGTGACAACATCAGTGCCTCAATGCATGCGTAAGGACAATTAAAATAGTCAGTCTGTCTGTCAGTTAGTTTGTTGCCCTTGTAAACTGTCATTTACCAGTACCTCTCCACCGTGGATGCTTTATAACAGCACCCTTTTAATATTTTGGATTAGCAGGAAGTCCCCGGTTCCTCCCAAGAAAGAAGAGGACAAGAAGCCGCATATCAAAAAGCCCTTGAATGCTTTCATGCTGTATATGAAGGAGATGAGAGCCAAAGTAGTGGCAGAGTGCACTCTGAAAGAGAGTGCTGCCATCAACCAGATTCTTGGAAGACGGGTAAGTAACACAGACACAGGCTTGCATATAACTTTATATGTGTCTGTTTAGCAGTCCTTTGATATATTCTCTTTGTCCACAGTGGCATTCCCTGTCAAGAGAAGAACAAGCCAAATACTATGAGCTGGCGAGGAAAGAGCGACAACTGCACTCCCAGCTCTACCCAGGATGGTCAGCACGAGATAACTACGTGAGTAGGACTTTTCCAG
>JAUYWH010000027.1:7893634-7925625 GCA_034779795.1 Ctenopoma multispine | reverse complement strand
GTGTGTCTGAGGATTAGATGAAGCCTCATTCCAGGACAAAAAAGGAAAGTGTACTTTTTACACAGTTAAACTTGAAATTCAATTTTGACCCTAACACAACAGAAGGGTTAAAAGTATTGTATAAACATACACAGTATTAACTGTTCAAGATATACATGTGTTTGCAAAAGCAGATAAATCAGAGATCTTTTATTTCTAGTTGGGTAGTAGAGCACCAGACAAATCATACATCCTAACACCACTTCACAAAATGTTAAGTGTAAGCACTGAGACCGACTGAAACAACCCCAACAGGAGGATCTCACTGCCAGAGTGGCATTTCACAAAACACGTATTGTACCTATACATTACACAGCTGTACATTACTTCTAATAGACTTTGTGACTGGGTTGCATAATGTTAAGTGTCATTATTTTGCTCATTAGCAGAACTTTATTATACTCTTCATTTGTTTGAATTTGATTTGAACAAAAAAAAGTTTGCTTCAATTGCACTTCAATCTTTTTAGAGCTCCATGTTTCTTTATGTGTGAAAAGTTATTCTATACAATGTGCTACATAGCTCCCTATGTAGCCTACAGATGGAGCTCAAATCGTGTGGCCGGCTCCTATTATTTTGGGCAACAGTACAAGTATCGGAGAACAGGTATGGAAATGGACAGAAGACAGAATTTGGGTCAGGGGTTTGCAGGTCTTCAAATGTACAATAGGAGCTTTAACGCTAGAGCAGGGGGAGTTTGTGAAAATGGTTTGCAGACTTTTAAAACATTCCAAGAACAGGAAAATCTAGCTAATCTCTATAAACAGGGCAATGTCTGTTTTAACCAGGCTGCAGGTTCTTCAGAGCAACAAAACATCCAAGGATTGACATGACTCAGTGTCTGCAGAACCACAAAACATAATGTGGTTTAAGTATTTTGGAAAATCTGAAAGCGCAGATTCTTGTTCCGCCTTGTGTTGATGTAAAATTACTTGCATACTTGCAGAGGTTTGTGCTGTGATTTTTGATTCTTGTCATTTTCTGCTTCCAAAGTTTTTAATGATCCTTCTTGTCAAATCATTATTTGACACGTGATCTGATTCCAATAAACTATTTGACACATGATCTCCTTGGTCGCACCGCTTCCTACTCTGTCGGCGTCTTTTTCTAAACACTAAGTCCTGTTAATAGTGTGAAAATGGTGATATTAAGCCAGAGGCATGGTGCTTCCTAAATGTCTTTCTTTTCCCTGCCTGCGGCCAACATTCAGGGACTAGATAAGCGGACAGTCGAAGAGGGCCAATCTGTCCTGCTGGCTGCTGAATGATGGACAGTAATTAAAAGTTAGCTAATAACCTCTTCACACCTGACATTTCAACAGGGAGGTCCTGGACACCATTATCTACATATAGATTAAACAGCGTAATTGGCAGGGAGATAGGGTTAGGAGGATTGGGAAAGGAGAAAGAGAAAAAAAGGCCAGGCCATTGCCAAACCATTAAGCAGAATATCTGAGTGACACTCTGATTTTGCTCTTCCTGCTAATGCGACAGGAATTGAGCTGAACTAAAATGCTAAATGAATGAAGCCTATCTCGTGTGGTTATTACTGGGGCAAACATCGGACATGGAAAATAGCTTTAATTTCATAATAATTGCTAGATGGACGTGACTCGTTAGAGACACAATGTGCGAGTGAACAAAGAGGGAGAGAGAAGGGAGGAAGGTAGGAGGGAGGAGGAGGAGGTATAGGAGGATGGGAGAGACTCTTCTGATGCTGAATGCTGTGAGTTAGGCTACACCACTTGTGCTCCCACACACTGCAATTTACACAAAGTCATTGATAAGTGATACTGTAGACTGATGAGATGGAAATGGAGTGAATTAGTTGCATTGTCATTAGTGTTGTGGAAATCTGAAAAAACTTCATTTAAGGACTAAAACAGTCCTGAATAAATGCCTACATGGGTTACAGGTTCACACAATTTAACACTTTCATAGTTCCCACAGGTTTGTACTCAGCACTAATAGGCTATTACACATGCATCACATAATAACATTAAGAATTTCTGATGGCTCTACTAATGAATGTGATATTTAATTTAAGAATTACTCGCTTTCGCAGGCCTATGGGAACTGCTGTCATCTTGGGTTTCCATTAAGGCTTTTAGCGCATTTATAAAATTATTTGCGACGTTAAAGGAGTAGTTCGACATACATGACTTTGGCTCCTTGCTCAGCATTAGATGACAAGATCGATACCTCATCTGTCCTAAATATGAAGATCCAGTCAGCAACAGCTAACCTAGCTGAAAGAAGAAAAAAACCCCAGCACATCTGAAGGTCACTACTGTTAACTAATTAACACAAAAACAAAAAACAACCTTGTCCTTACCAAAGACTGTCATTGGTCCAAGTGACTGTATTAGCTTGGCATTCTAATGCCATCATTGTACAAAAGTTAAATCGATATAATATAACATGTTAGTTAGTGGCAGCTAAGAAAAAACTTCTCTAATTGCTTTCCCTTAGTTTAATGTTCACGTTAGCCAACCAGTGTGTGTTAGTGTGGTGTCAGTGTTTCTGTCTGACAGCAGCATCATTATTCCCCAAATGTTTTTCATACAAATTCCTTTTTTAAAGTAAATTGTTACAATTCTAGCATTTTTTCCAGATGTATGTAACATAATATGGGGCTTTGTGTTGAAATCTATTCCAAAACAATACCAAATACCAAAATATGGAGTAAATCTTTCACAAAAGCTTGGGTTTAACAGATGGAAAATCACTGATGTTTCTCAAAAGCAAAGCAAGAGAGACCACTCAGTCCCAAAGCCTTGATGTGCTGTTGCAACTCTCCTCACCTGTGTCAAGTCAGTAGAACGTTGTGTTAAACTATAGCTGAAGAGACCTAGATAAAAAACAGCCATCTGCCATGAAAACAGCCTATTTGCTTCTCAAAAAATAAAACAAGTTGTCAGTGAAAAGCAAACAATAATGGCAAAAGCATGCAGCTACATGCAGGCCTTAAAGCTATCAAACTGTTAATGGTTACCTTAAAACCCGCCAGGTCACTGCTTGATGCTTTTCTGGCTCTTAGTATTATTCAGTGATGAATATAAAACCCTCTCTCCAGCTATAGGAGGGTAATTTAGTCACATTTTGGATGGCTTTTGATTTTTGGCCTGTTATTTTCTCTCTCGAAAAAAGGGCAATTAGCCTACTGCCTGATGCAATTGCTTTTACCCAATAGCTGTTCTTTTCATTTTTCTGCACAAACCATTTATTGAGGGATAATAGAAATCAAATAATAAATACAAAAATCATAAAAACCTACATAAATATCGTTTGAGGAATAGATAATGGCCACTAGCTTGGTGTAACAATGCTTCTATTTATCCAACTGAATTACAACATGTTCCATGACCGAGTGGTCATCCTTTCTGCACAAACCAGAATTTATACCATCTTGAGTGACGTGACTGGTTAGTGCCACTTTAGAACATAAACACTGTTTTTCTGTTGTGGATTTTTTTGTGGATAATTACTGAAAATATTGCTTAGGAAACACAGATATTGCAATTTTAGTTATGTAACTTAAATCTGTCTTCGTCAAAACAAGCAGGAAGTATCCACATCAGGTTTCTGATAAACATACTTTCACCTATAGAAAGTGAAGACTAATCCCAACAACTAAAACCCATAAAGAAGAACAGAATATATAGTTGTGGTGGAGTTTTAATTTCCACCACTAGATGTCCATCTTGCTTTAGTCTGGAGGCCGCCGTGTTGTGATTGGAGTGTGCATCTGAGCCATCTGTCTACGACTTGTCTCTCCAGACCCCCGGTTCATCCATCATGTGCAGAGGTGCTAGTGTTTCTAAAACCAAACAAGAAAACATTGCTTTATTTCCCCACTTCATCTGTCCTCTTAGGTCCTCTCACATTCTCCACATTCTCTTTCTGTCTCGTTCTGTCGGTCTGTCTCTTTCTGTCTGTCTGCCTTTGATAAAAGGATCACTTCACTGTTTATACAAGAGGATTGGTGTTGTTAACAGGTGTAAGGAAATGGGATCCCTACTGGCAGCCATGCACAGAGTGGGTTGCACCCCTCCTCTTCCCCACACTCACACTCACACCAGCGATACTCTTCTGATGGATTGCACCCACCATTCATCTAAATTATGTCACTGGCAATGAGCTATCAGTTCAATCTGGCCTAAACGAAGCACAGGGTTTGTTTCTGTTGACACTTCCTCAGCACTCACTTCTCGTCCTGATTACTGTCAGAGCCTGTAGGAGTGACACAGCCCGGCCAAGGTTTGGACTGGGTCCCCACTCTGCTGCAAAGTGTGCGTGTGTGGTCCTGTTTTCACCGCCACTTTAAAGCTGCTGAAAACCTGTTATCAGTAAGAGGATTAAAATTGTGAAGTTGAAATTAATGTAACATGAGCCCTGACTTTCTGTAAATGTACAGTTTTATGTGCAACTTTACTCAAGAGGCAAACTGGTCCAGTTAAAAATAGGCTTTAAGATAATGGTCAGAGTGCCAGTTCTCATCTTGACTCGTACGCTGGCATCTAAAATTGATCACAGCTGAGAGATCAGTTGTATATGACACGAAAGTTCAGAGACACAAATTTGATGTATGTGAACATAAAGATGTTCCCTTACTCCTGCCATTTTATTTCCGTCCAGCCATTTTGGATCCCGTATTTCTCCTCTCTTCTAACATCAACTGTGTCCCCTGCTCGTTGTTTAATTCCTTTTTCTCCTGACATTCCTTAGAAATACTACCAGCTGCATAACAGATGTTGAATGTCTTTCTTTCTTTCTTTCTTTCTTTCTTTCTTTCTTTCTTTCTTTCTTTCTTTCTTTCTTTCTTTCTTTCTTTCTTCTTGTATCTTCTTTTCCTTCAGCTATATATAACTCGGATGGCAACAGTGATGACTGAATTCATAATTGTGAACACACACACACACACACACACACACACACACACACACACACACACACATGGCATGACATACCAGCAAACCCATGATTGTGATACAAGCTGTAACACTGTAACATAACTTATTACAGTTCTGTCTTTCACTTGATCTGTCTTTGAAATTTGTCTGAAGAATTCCTCCATCCTTCAGTCCCTTTTATCAAGTCAAGTGATGAGGGGCCACAGACAAAGTGAGACGGACCAAACACTGGTACAAACACTGAGAAGTTATTCTCTGGTTGTTCCTCTGATTGAGTAAAGTTATCCCAGAGTTAGAATTTGTCTTACTGAACAAATTCCTTGAGCTGATTATTTGACCACTGCACTCATCTGGGTTCATAATAATGTGAAGTAAAGTCTGTCTAAAAACATGTCATGGTTTTGACTTCTTAACTAGATGGGGGTGGAGAATAGCAAACAAGCAGAAATTGAGAAATGAGAAAATTAAGAGAAGGTACCGACATTACACTGGTTTTGTGATTCGCTGGTTAATTGAGCCTATCTAACATGTTGTTAGCTTGTTATTTCAGATAAACAACCCAATAAATGTTCTCCAGATTACATTATTACAGTTGTAAAATGTACCCAGGGAATCTGTTCTTCTATATAAAAAACTCGTGATCATGCCTCCCCCATACTCATTGTTTTTTATTGAGTTCTTCACCCACAGGAGCTAAATATAGAACTAAAGCTGCGCTGATAGAAATAATATGCAATACTACTTTGAATCTACTCTCTCAAATGTTTTAAAATGCACATTTTACCCATGCCTGACAGCAAGTTCACAAGACTTACAAAAGAAAGCCCTTTCACAATATTTGCGTCATTCCTTTGATGTCTAGACATTATATGTTTTTCTTCTTCTTTTTTTGAGAAACTAAAAACCGTACATCTGACGGGCTAGTATGTCATCTCCTAAGAGAGAGGTACTTGACTGAAGTCACTGTGTAGACAGTACAAAGCTTCCACATTGGTCCATATTCATGAAGGTGTAGCTATTACTGACATATTTTCTTATGGGAACAAATCACCAGTAGGGTGTGAAGACGCTGCAGTGTAGCGTACACTCTCTGGAGCATTGTCGCATTCATCTCATCTGAGTCCAGTCTTTGTGTTATGGCTGTCGTTAGGAAAGTTCCCCCGGACGAGACAGTTTTTGAGTCTCTCCCTTATCAGACTCAGCAGGTGAATGGTAAGAAGGAAGGCCGAGTGAGTATGGGTTAGGACGTAAGATGTGCAACGGAAAGTGCAAAAGCCAAAGAGAAGTAATGAGACTGAATGAAAGAGCATCTGTTGTGACTTGTGTACTCCGCAGTGTGGGTTTTGCCTCTAGTGTTTCAGGGTTCGGTTTAAATCTGATAATCTCGTTCTAGGAAGGGAGGAAGTTAAATTCTCAAATCTCTCATTTTGTACTGGATTAATCATTTCAGTAATTCTTGCTCTTCTTCGTGCAGCTGTAAAAAGTAACAAATGGTCATAACTTCACAGCAAAAGTATTACATCAGAAAACCACAGATTGAAATTGTATTATGAAGAGCTACGACATGTCTACATACAGTATTTGTGTAGGAGAAACTGTTTGCTTTCTGAAATTAAGTTTAACAAGCAAACTCCAAATGGCAGGAAGGATTTCCCACTTCGAAATTAGTCAGTACTAATCGAGATTTTTCTCAATAGTTACTTTGCATGATGAATTTTTTAATGCACTTTTAAGTGTTTGCTGACCACGTACAAATGTATGACCTTAACAATGGAGCTATTGATCACCTACACTGATTGTTTTTCTTATGTTTGTGGAGAGGATTGTTCTTTTGCCAGTAGTCCTCCTCCTGTAGAACGACATTGAACATGCGTCAAGTTGAGCACACATGGGAATGAGGGTTAGCAACAAGTCAATAACTGAAACACAGCAGAGCAGTGAAGGTTGTAGAGGTGTGGTATGCATGTAGACTGCTAAATGTGTCTACCTCTGAGCTTTAGTGCGCTTGCATGTCGAAGGCTTCTGTAGTTTGTTACGAGGACTAGGTATTCCTCCTCTACCTCATTAGTGCTGATTTACACCACAGCTAGGTGAAGGAAGGCAGGATGGACCTCCCACCTCCCTCACACACACACACACACACACACACCTGCACACACACACACATACACACGCACACACACACACACACACCTGCACACACACACACACAGTCGTATAAACACACTGCCCTGCACTCTCTCTCTCTACCCCCCCCCCCCCTTCTCTCCCCTCTCCCTCTTGTTCCCTATCTCTCTCCTTCTCATTCTCCTGCTGCGCAGAGACAATGGGGCCCTGGAGAATACCGACTTGTGCTGAATTATTCAAATCAGCAGTGGCAGCAAGCCGAAGAGCAAAGAAGAGGCAAGAAGGTAGAGGAGAGAGATTGAGAGAGAGAGAGAGAGAGAGAGAGAGAGGGAGACCAAGAAAGTGAAAGAATGCAGGATGATGCAAAGAGGATGTAGATGGAGAGAGAAACAGACAGAGATAGAGAGACAGAGAAAGAGATAGATGGAGAGAAAGGCATTATAGAAGTGGTGAATCTCGTTGTCTCTGCATGCAAATAGCCTCTTGTTCCTATCTCCCTCCCTCTATATGAGTCACCCCCTGCCCTTCACTGCTTCATTAATACACATCTGTACCCAGTCCCTCCCCTCTATATCCTCCCTCCACTCACTCCAAGTGAGGAGGAAGAGAAAAACAGAGGAGTGGGGGAGGAGGAGGTGGTGGTGCTGAAGAGGGTGGGAGGCGGGTAGGCGCTCGACAGCAGCAGCACGCTGTTGGCAGGAGGAGAATGCACCGGTAATTAGCCAGCACCGGTACAGACAAAAAAACCTAGGAAGGAGAAAGGAGAAGAAGAGGGAAGGAAAAAAGAGCAAAGCTCAGAAAACAAGCCTCCTGCCAGGCTGAACTCCCCAGAGGCAAGACCTGGACATGACGGTGTGCAGTCTGGGAACAAAGGAAGGAGAGAAGAGCTCGGGATAAGATGGGAGGCTGAAGAGTGGGCCCATGACAGCAGCTGCAGAGATGGAGAATCTGATTGTGTGTGTGTGTGTGTGTGTGTTTGTGCGTATGGGCATGTAGGCATTATTTTCTTGTGATTGTGTATGCCTCACAGAGAAGGATGCCTTCAAATGTACAGATAAAAGATTCACCACAATGTCTACCTTCCTAGCTCTTACTTCATTGTAGGCTAACAGCCTCATATTCAAAATAATATTCTTCAGATTACAAAGATATTTACCTGTCAGCATCCATCTAATGCTGATTGGTTCTGTGAACGCACATACTGCACAGCATCATATATTTAGGCAAAAAGCCAGAAGATGCCAAGGTTTACATGTGTTTTTAGGCAAGCCATGAAAAATTTAATAATGCAGCATCATTATTTATCATAATATGTAACAGACTGTTTTAGCCCTGATAATACCAGATGGCATCTCCTGAGGTCATAAAGGTTTGATTTCACTCAGTGATGTGATATGAAAGAGGCACTTCACCGTTTGGTGTTGTTGAAGGTTAATGAACTTGCTAATGAAGAGAGGCTGACCTGTCCTTGCTAATTAACTAAGAGCCTCAAAATTTTTGCTGCTGATCTTTTATGAGGAGCTTCAGAAATGAGTGTAAGTGGAGACAAAGTGTGTGTCTGTGAGAGCGAGAACTTGACCCTTGGGTCCTTTGCTAGCCTCATTAGTGAGAAGACTTGGTTCATTAAATGATGTGAGTGAGCGGTGCGGGCTAAGCACATATCACACATTCAGAGAATGAACCTTCATTTTATTTCACTTTGTTTAGGTTTTCTTTTGAAAAATAAATGGTTTAAACATTAAAAAGTGTGGAAGTGTAAAAATACCTGCTCAGTGTGGACTATGATGTTACTGCCCCTTAGTTAATATCACAATCTCAGACATGCCAGAGACAAAGATGTGAATGTAGAAAAGGTGTTATGGGTGTTACTGGTCATAGAGTAGGCCGTTGTGCACAACTTTTTAATCAACAATGCATTGTGTTGTCAAACAAGCATATTGGTCCAATTTCCTACTGAAACGTTGGATTAAAATGGCAAGGAGATAAATAAATGAGACATTAGTCAACCACAATGAGGATGTACTAACTGGATAAGTTTCATCAAACCAGTGTAATGTTGTTGAATGTTTTCCCTTGTGTTGTGATGTTATGAGAGTGGAGCGAGTGATAAAACTAATAAAGTTCTGTAAATTTGAATGTAGAGAGATTGGAGTGATCACAAGTTCTGTCAGTTCATGATATGACTGACCTCTTTGTTACTCCATGATTTGAACCATGGCACACTGAGCTAATGTGCAACATGTTGAAATCAAAGCTGAGGCTATGCATTACCTAACAAAGTCAGTCCTGCATCTGTTTAATTGCGTGTATGGATGATTATTAAATGTTATAAACAACTTTTTCTACCCACTCCATACAGATATTGCACCAGTAAAATGACCCAAACATATATGCACACTGGGGAGCAGTTCATTCTTGAGCTCTCTTGAAAGTGTAGGTCTGACTAAAAATCACAGTTTAAAAGCACTAAGCACATTCAGGTGTCCTCTCATGACCTGTCTGGGGATCGATTGACCCCCCTGTGCCTGAGAGCTTCAGGCCTGTCCAGCCATGCAGAGCCACAGGTGAGATTGGCTGTGGTTTGACAGGCACCAAACTTCCTTCCAGCACAACAGCAGTCTCCACACACACAGTTTGGAGTGTCACTCCAGTGGACTCTACTGGGAGGTGGGCTTGGCAGTGCTGGTTACAGGGCTCAGATGGGCTGCTGATGGGGCCTTCTGTCCAGCAGCCCCCATGAGGGCAGGTAGAGAAGGTCTGTTTATGTTCCACTTGTTGCCCCCGTCCCAGCACCCACAGAGGCCAGCACAGATGTCCATAACATTGAACATGGAGAAGGCAGAGATGGAAGAAAAGACAACAGAGAAAAAAGGGCTGGATGTAGACCAAACTAAAATGTGTTACCATGATGTGAATGCTGATCTCATAAAACCTGCTTAATAAAAATCAATAGCAGATTGCTATAGGATGTGAGAAAGGTTTTCCTTTTCTATTTAGGCCTATACATACGACCTTAGATTTCCTCTGCTAACATATTCCCAGCCTTAGGCAAGAAACACATTTCCAGGAACTCCATTTTTCTCAGTGCTCCCTGGGCAGTTTTGAGTAGTCCCTTCATAGTCATCAGAGCCTTTTGGAAAATTATACGAATATTACACCATGCTCTTGGAACAAGCATTATGCAGGCTGTCTAGGTTGACGACTGAAGCAAAGTCAGGTTGTTTGGCTCAGCAGGTTGCAAGGCTTTGAGTAATCAGGGTTTGGGGATTCTAATTAGGACAATTAAGTCCTAATTACAATGTAAACACATTCTGCTGCCAAAACCCTAGACCCCTAGAGTGAGGCCTCAGTACCGTATCCTTCCATTCTGCTCTGCTGTCTAAAGAACAGCATGACTCCCATACTGTACACTAGTAACACAGTTTAGACTGCTATGATAAACCAGAAGAAAACTACTTTTAAAGAAGACATTTAACCTGTGACCATGAACACTGCACCTAAAACAAAGATTAATCAGCTAATATTTTAATATTCTCATTAATAGGTAAATTGTCATAGTTGAAGACTCAGTCTTGTCTGAAATATCTCTTCTAGAGCAGAACTACCTTTGTTCTTTACATTGTGCTACAGTAAGTGGATTTACTGAAGGTATTAAGATCTCTGCTTGTCGTATGTGTATGTTTGGATTTAGCTCTTGAAATGTTACTGCTGTTAGTCATCAGTGGAGTGCTCAGAGGAATATTATAACACTGTCTGACTCATAGTGGACAATAGAAAAAGGATCAAAATTGATGTAGTAGAACAACATATATTGTCTTTTTTATTCCACTTTTTAAATAATTATTAGCTTTGGATGTATTGCATTGGAATAGCAGTTTCAGTAAAGTTCAGAAAGAGACTGAAGCCAAACATGTGTTAGATCAGCTGAACTGTACTTTCTAAAAGAGTACAGAGTTTGAACTTTTATCCATCTTTCAGAATTTCCAGTTTAGTTGCTCAAGTTCATCTTGTTTTCTGTAATTACTGACTAGGTCTCCTAAAATAAAGCTCCCAAATTCTCAGCACATATCATATTCGTATCATGCAGTATTAGAGTAGATAACCAGTACAAATACTGTATAACTGTATACAACATTAGAACATGTGTTCAGTGACACACAAAGACCCAGGTCATATTTTAGGTTTTTATAAAGGGTTCATACACTTTTTCTTGTCACTGTATGTGGAGATACATGTAGTTAAATTATAAATATAAATGGGAGATGCGGTTATTGCTCACTGTAGATTTTGAGCCGTTTAATCCAGTGCCCACATACAAATATATCTATATATACATATATAGATCATCTTTCATCCTTACATCTTTATACACACAAGCAGTGTGTTGGTTTATGATACATTACATAGTTGTAAGCATTTTATCTTCAATCCTACAGTTTTGGGCACAGTCATAAAATTAGACCATTGTTACAGTATGTTCACATATTTGCATGTAAACATACTGTAGACGAGTTCATATATAGGATGAGATAGCTTTGAGCTAAACAGTGAAAAAATGCATAATGAAAATACTATACTGGATATATTAGTAAAATCTTAAGTGTGAACACTCATTTTAAACACATTATCTAAACACATTGTCCAATAACAACTTGTGAAAATGATGAAAAAACACTGCTTTAGCTGATGATAAAAACCATATCTGCGAGAGAAAACTAAGTAAACAGACAGAGGCAGTCCGTACAGGACAGTACTGGTTGTTCTCTCATCAGCTTTAGAGGCTCAGAGATGGGAAACAAAGGAGCTTCTCTCGGAGAGAGAGCATGCAGCTGACAGGGTGTCAAGGTGCTGTCGCTTTTCAGGTTCATGATTCTTTGCAGTAGAGAAAGAAAAGTGGCTGGGTGAGGTCAAAGAGTCATTATGCTGTACCTTTGAGGCAAAATATGTTTGTTCTCTCAGTCTCAGCTTTTTATAAGGAGCTTATTTCCCTCTCTTTCATCTTTTCATCATTCTTATAATTTATCATTGCCTTGTCCTTTCTGGCAAAAAAATCCCTGTTCATGTAATTGGTAGTGTGGCTCAATATAATGACACTGTGAGATTTCTACGTAGAAACTCATTTTATGGAACATTTGAAATGTTTAAAATAATAAAATGCAACCTTTTTTATCTAGATAAGCTGTAAGATGTAATTTTCTACTGCTGTTGTGAACCCCTGCTGTTGGTCTTCCACAGGAAAATGTTAGGGCACATAGAAAGAAGCGTGTTCTACAATTTGTTGTGTGTTAGACACCTATGGTGCTGGTTTTCACTACACCAGGCATCCTGGCTGTCCTTCCACACCCAGCACACCTCCAGTACCACATAAGCACCCTAATTGTCACGCCACTTCACATTAAACATGTCATTCCTCATACCATGCTTCCATGCCCATTTGCTTAGCCAGCTGCTCAGAAGGGGGTGCAAAGTGAGGACAGGGCAAGGTGTCACCGTTTCCATTTATTGATGTCATTTGAACTTTAGTGTTATATAAACAATAATCATTTTTGGGCATCGTTTTTCTCGCTTAAACTGAAATAACAGTTTCCAAAAATCTCTACGTGTCGTAATGAAGAAACACTGATCATTTTAACTTTTTTAATTTAAGCTTGTGTTATTTTTGTTTTGTAACTGTGGGTGTTTTTGGAGCTCTCATTTTGGATGGAACTTCACAAATATCACATTTTGCCCAGTTTTCTCACAGAGGAAAAATATAATCACTGTCGTTTCTCAGCTGCTGGGCAAAAAGCAGTGTTAAGTACATGAGGAATACATCTGAACAGCTTGATATTAGACAGCTTTTGTTCTGTCTCATTACCTTGGCAAATGTAATCTGGGACTTTCATTCTTCTTAGTGCATATGCTCGCTGTGATAGTATTTCTCCAGTTTGCTCCTTCCTTTCTGAGAATAGCTGGACCTGACAGCTCTTCCACCCCCACCTGCCACCATTTGGACAAAGCAGAAACTATCTTCAGCAAATGAGGCAGGGAACGAAGGCCATGGTTGACTGGTCTTAAGGTGAAGGTCCAGGGGGGTGGGAAGGAGGAACCTTTCTGGTTGTTTCATAGCCATGATGATCTCACTTCCTGCTGCAGTGTATGTCTTGTGGAGTGACCTATGATGTTTTTGCTGAAGCCACTGGAGGAACAGGAAGTCATGTGCAGTGATATAAAGGTGATGGAACAAGAAATGCATACACGCATACACATATCAACACATTAATCACCGTTATCATACATAGGACGTACGAGGACGCCCTATACATTTATTTATCCCTACCAACCACTGACCATGTTATACTGTATATACTGCATATACTCTATGTGTCTGCTGATATACTGCACATGGTTAAATAATATTTTTTTTGACCTGGAAGACTGGAAAGACTGTTAACTGCTGCAGTTGCAGTTATTACAATGAAGATTTAATTCATGACTTGTTCATTAGCACTGAGAAGAAGATTATCAGGCTGTCATGATGAGATTGTACTGGTTTTCTGGGGCTTGAGTGCAAACTGTTTTAAAATCATGTCCTTATTTTAGAAATATTTCCATTTCCAGTTTGTCATGTGTGCTGGTTGCTAAAATCAATCCAATCTAGAGTTAAATCTTAAAGCTCTAATCATCAACGATGGGTCACATTACTACTTGTAGTGTAGATAAACACAGCATTGTTAATAATGAAGCAGTTAATTATGAACTATTTAGTTCCTCTTAGGTGTATTTAAGTTGTTTTGCACCTTTTACTTTCTGGTTTCTGGGCCCCCGACATTACTGTTTCTAAGTGGCTGTATATTTTTTAATTCATTCATGTTATCAAATTGCGTTTGTTTATGTTTTTGTAAGCTTGTGTGAAAGAAGAACTTGCTCTGCTTAAAAGGAAAGAGAATTTATGCAGTTAAGTTTTATTCAAACCAAAAAGGGATATGCTGTATTTTATTGGGCAGAAACAGTAAGGTTACATTGATTTTAAAATTGTTGTATCTTTATAGTTATAGACATTTAAGTAAGAGCTATTGACCTGCAGATCAGCAGCCATGCTGGTTTAGCTTAGGAGCTTAGATCATCCTCAGGGTTTACATACTTTTTGTGTATAAGATGTTGATTTCATTCCATCTCAGAAAGTTTCTGTTTGAACGAATAGACAGTAATGCTTGAACATGACTGGGCTGCCAATTTCCCTGCAGCTGGACATAAACTTTTATTCATCTGAATAATCATCTGTGAAACATGGTTCATAAAACAAATTGTCATTATAAAAGACATGAAGACATTTTACAAGCCGCAGATAAATTGTGCAGTGAGAGGTAGTTGAAAAGGAGGAGATGCTGTTGCCTTGTGTGCACAGCCTTTCTTGTGCAGCTTCCTCTTTTATGGTCTGACCTTTCTCTTAATTGGCTGCCATGTCTTTACACTGAGATTCTGTTGGTCTCCCAGCCAACTAATTTCTGCCCCTCTTGCAGCTAAAGCTTCTCCCTCTGACCCATAAATTGGAAGTGCTTTAACCTTTCCTGAGTGCTCACTTTATAGTGCTCTCTTTATTCTTTTATTATGCAGATAAGATGGATTTTTAAATTTTAAAAAGTGGCTTGTATCACTCACAGCTGCTTTTTATTAAATTTGTTTTATTGTCAAATTTGTGTTGTAAAACTACATTTTTTTAAATAGTAAATGGATGAATGATGGTATTACATTCACTACAGTTAATTACTTTAAAACAGATAATGATGTGACTGTATAAAGAGGCCCACACTTTCCCTGCATTATCACATGTATTATAACATCTCCTCATTATAGTCAATAGTGCCTAATTCAGCATCAGGCATGTACTATTCCTCACAATAGCAAATGACTAAAACAATCATAATCAGGAATAACAGTCTAGTTTGCCTAGTTCATCCAGTTATCTATAAAAGCTATCACATGTGCATTAATCAACCATCTTTTAGGCTAAACAAGGTTCATAATATATCTGTAAAGGGTGTGTGTGTGCTTGGGGTATAATATACTTGATGTATTGATATGTTTATTTCAATTTATTTCAAGACCTCATCCTGTGACTCTGACCTCAAAATCAATACCTTCATTTATGGTCCACCACCTACAATCAATTCTGCTCCCGTCCCCTCTCCACGATGGACTGCCTCTGACTGGACACATGTAAGCAGAGCTCCACAGTTCTCTCCCTTTTTTTTTTCTGCAGGCTGCCTGTGTTGCTCTGCAGTGGGAGGTAACTGGTCACTCAAATCCTAGATTGGCTGCTGATCACCATCCTATACAGCTTTCCCCGGCTCTTTGCTCTACCGTCCTACTTTCTCTGCATCCTCCTCCGGTTTTCACCTCCCTGCTTGTGCTTGTGACTGGCAGCTATATGGCTCTGATTCATGATAAACAAAGCACACAGCCAACAGCAGAATGAGAGAAGCAGATGCAGAACAAATGTAAATGGCCCTTACTTCTGTCATGAGCTTCCTCTCTTTCCATGGTACGCTCTCCATCTCACTTTTTCTGGCATACGTATCAGCAGAAATGTATGATTTAATTCCTATGAAATATAGATGATGTGTACATGCAGATATTGTGTGTCATCCCTTTGACCACACTGCAAAATTGTATCCCTACCAACATAAACAAAGCTGTTAAGAGTACTGCCTGGGCCTGGAGAGGGATATTTAGCCATTTAGCCAGGTCACCTCCTTTTAGAAAAGCATAAGGTTGAGGGAAGCCAGGAGGGTTTTATTCTTCTTAAAAAAAGCATGCATGAGCTGGCAGTATTGCTCAAACAGCCCTTTGCCTTCTCTGGATTTATTAGCCAATTTCCACTACCATTGTCTTTCACTTCAATCTCAGAAGTGAGGGTGCACTGGGCAGAATATAGGGCTGCAATCATCTGAGTGTGTGGCGACAAAACCTCCAGCACTCGCACCAGGAACTCAATAGATATTCATGAACATTCTTGTATTTAGAGAAGGAAATAACTTAATACCGACAGTGTCGATGGAATAATAGCCATTTCCTGACTGACTTGCAGCCCCTCAGAAAATGAGATTGCGCGGGCCGTCATTTTTCTTGTCTGCTGGGTGTTTCCACGCAGAGGTCTATGGCTGCAGCTATGCTCCCTGCATTGGCAATGAGCTGCAAATAGAGAGAGCTGGAAGAAAGAGGGAAGGCGTCAGAGGAAGAGCGAGAGAGAACGTGACTGAGGGTGACTGAGTGAGATAGACCGACTCCAGCAGTAGACAGAGAATTTGTTGTCAGTTTTACCATGAATAAAAATGGGGGTTATATAAAAAATAAAAACACACTGTGTAACAGAATGGTAATATGTATCATCTTCTAAAAAGCAAACATGAGGTCTCTCATCCCACCCTGGCTTCCTGAGGTAACAGACCTCCCGGGTATTAGTGTAAACAGGATACAACTTGACCCAGCCCAGAGATGCTGCTCCTTGGCTGAGCCAAGGCAAATATTTTATTCCTTACCATGATTAAGATTGATTACTTCTGCAAGGGAAGGGAATATAAGTGTGTCCACTAAGGATGAGAGACTGAAAAAAAAGGATGAGTGAGAAAAAGAAGAGAGAAGATGGAACTGAGTGACGTGAATGGATGTCTGACCTGAGAGACAAAAGAATCTTTCAAACTATTCTTTACCATTACTTGGCCTGTCACGTTAGCCCTGCCACTGGTGTTATAAATTAACCGTCTCACAGAGGAGCTCGATTCTGCAACCCAGTCGCTCCTCTACAATTAGGTTTCTCCTCTTTGTAAGCCTTCCTTTTCTCTTTGCTTTTACTGAGGCCTTCATCAGCACACACACACACATATATCACAATTTTCCTTTCTGTTTCATTCTTATTCACATCTTCATCCTCACACGTGTGCAGCATTCATCATGAGTATCTTATACTCTAGTAAGGGTTGTGAAAACCAAAACATTGCACACAAATACAAAATGTACTTTTAAATGATGATTACACTGAAGTCAAACTTTCTTCACAATTCAGCTTGACGTGTCATGTCAACCTTTGGCTTTCTCTGCTGTCAAGACCTTAAAAGAATTAAGAACTTTTAGTGCTAGCAGGTATAACAAGATTGCACTGCTGAGCGCACAAGTGGCCCGATTCCCTTTGTGCATCTCTACAGAGAGTTAGTAGACCAAATCCAGTGATGGCTGGCTGAGCTTTGGTCATTTCAGTGTGTCTCTCTGCTGGGCACACAGACAGCAGTCTGAGGAGGAAAGTCTTGCTATTTTTGGCTGGGTTGAGAGACTTATCTCAGTGGGTTGCTCTGTGAGAAGCAGGGATTGAGTGAAAAAAACTGTATGTGTGGTGATTTTGTGTGGAATAATAGTATGAATTTGCACTGCAGGGAAAGATTTTTCTATAGAGAGTTCAGAGTTGCAATAAGGGGGTAGGGACAGTGAAAGCATGCCTGGCAGAGAAGTAGTGGTAGTACTCAGGGAGCTGGAGGGGGTGGGGGGAGTGTTTAAATTAATTTGATCTTGGATGCCTTGGAAAGTGGGCTGGTGTGAGCTAGCCACACACCCGGACAGAAACCTGAGCAGATTGCACTGCTGCTTTGTATTCCAAATTAATTGGCCTCCGAAGATTGCCCTCCGCCCCTCACAACACTACTGATTCACATTTTCCTCCCCTCAATTAAAAGTGTGTACCCCACCTACAGCCCTGTCTCCTCGATGACTTCTTGCTCCCCTTGTTACTGAGAACAAACTAGGTCTTCACGTTAGAACTCGGCAGGACGATGGGTAAGAAAATAATAAAGGTAAGTGGAATTATACAATCCATCAGTCTGAGTTTGTAGCAACTGCCATTACTGCGACTTATCGACTAACTTAAGTTTGACACTGTCTATTTACATTTTTCCTGTAGCAAACAAATTTAGAAGAAGAGCAAATCTTGAGACCAAAACCAGGTAACAAATATTTGCTGTGTAGCCAACATGTTATTTGAGTCAATCCCACATTCACCATCCCGCTGCCTTATATACTCATTAAAGCACCAAATTTGTATGAAACAATTCACATTTTACACCTGTTCAGGTAATGTTTGACAGAATCTGACATGCAAAGCTGTTTTCTTCTTTTTTTTAAATGTTAGCTGTTTTGTTACCATAAAGATTTACGACTTTAGATGCTTCCACTGGAAAACATCATATGTAAATTAATATAAATAGACAAATAAATCTGACTTTGAGAGACAACACCATTCTCTAGCCCTAACCTACACTGACCTAATATACTGTACTTCAAAGTTTCTTTCTAACTATACTCTAAGCCAAGCAAATACTAAATATTCTTTGGTGAGAACCGTATATCTCCAATATATGACACTGTCCTGATCTATCATCCAATCATCAATCTATTACCACAGTTTCTACTAGTAGTTACTAGTTAAACCAGAGAGTTACTGCTCTCTGATATCTAGCAGACT
The DNA here is from genome assembly GCA_034779795.1 of Ctenopoma multispine. Classification (NCBI taxonomy): domain Eukaryota; kingdom Metazoa; phylum Chordata; class Actinopteri; order Anabantiformes; family Anabantidae; genus Ctenopoma; species Ctenopoma multispine. The sequence continues at coordinate 7,907,056 of JAUYWH010000027.1, read as the reverse complement.
TTTAAACTGTTCTTAATTCCTATCCAAACCCAAGCAAAGCCAGATACTCGTGCTGTAATCCGGCCTCATATGTGCCTGGCATTTGAATGGGTTATGATACAGTGGCCTGATTCAAATCCACCTTAAGGAATTCAAGTTGGCACAATAGCATATTTAACATTTTTTTCTTTTTGGTAAATTAATGAAAACTTTTATTTATCAATTTAAAGCATTTTTCAAATTAAATTGTGATAACTATTTTACATTAATATCAATTGTCAGGTGTCAGGGTGCAGCTGATGTGAAATGTGACCTGCATAACAGACCTGATAGTTTGGTTCTTCTGTCCTTTATGAACTGTGAAATCTTCCTGAGCAGCAGGGAGACAGCTCCACCTGTGATACACACAAGACGTTATTATCTTGCTCAATAAAACTGAAGCCTATAGAAACAATAGCAGCCTTAGCAAAATGGTGGCGATAAACAAACAAAAATATCTTTCCTAGACTGTACATCTGAGGTCTGTGTTTGATTCCTTATACCATAACCTTCTCTGTAAAGTCACAGATGCCAAAGTAGGAAAGTGATCTGTCTTGAAGTAAAAATAGCAGAAAAGTGTTCACAAATGTCATATTTATTTATGAAAGTTTAGAAGTTTTGAGGGAAAGTAAAAAATGTAGGATGAATCTATTTATTGAACAAAGGACAGCAAAACACCACAACAAACATCAGGCAAAAACACTCAAGATCCAAGATATTTCAGTCAGGAGAGATGTGAAAATGTTCTCAGAGGAGAATTGCCCCTGTGGACGACAAATGCCAAAACAACTCTGACAAAGAAAGAAAGGAAGAAAATATGAGTGAACAGAAGGAACAACAATTATTTATGTAAATAATGTGCCAATGCTGCTTATAATTAGTGGGAAAATTAAGCAGAAAAGAAAAGGGGGGGGAAAAACATCACGCATGTCACCCAACTAATTTTTCTCATGCAAATTAACAATTGAAATTATAAATGGAAATGGTGTTGTTGTGATCGAGAGAGAAAGAGAGAGAGCAATGAGAGATGCCCTGCTTCTTTTTTTTTCTTTTCTTAACTCTGTTTGGAATTCATTAGCTGGTGAAGCAAGTGGAGGCAGATGTAGTTTGACACAAACGGTGAAGTTAATAGCAGCGGCAGGAGAAGGAAATAAGTTAGGATTATTGTGTCGGACAGAGTGGCCTTAAAAATAGAAATCTTTCATGTGAGAGGGTGGAAGGAAAACTTAAAAATGTCCATCCATTATCCCTTACGTTGATTATCACACCTAAATACTTCTTACATTAAACCTACACAGTTGAGCTAAGTGTCAGTGCATTTTTCTGGTTTATTGACCACGTTTTGATCCTTCTCCACTGTCCCTTCAGTATAAAAGCTGACCTGTGCTGTTCACTGTACGTGCCTCTCCATAACTCCTTAATGCCAGTGTGCGCAGATCAGATGTGCTGAACTGTGCTGACACAGTTATCAGACACAAAATCCCTGCCGCTCTCCTAGCTAGAGGTGCTAGTTGCTGGGACTTTAAAGGTAGTGTCAATGAGGGTGTGATAACTGTGAAAGTCTGTCTACATGTGTCTCCTGTCTGCTCGTCTCTCCTGTTCCTCCTCATTCACCACCAGCACCTCACACACACACACACACACACACACACACACACACACACACACACGCACACACACACGCACACACACACCCCGACCTGCTTTCTGCCTCCCCTCTGTCATTGGGAAGTGTTTTTAAAAGAAAGAGCCGGGATCAAACGAAGTTGGAAAATGCCTGTCTGGCGTTCATCTGACAGCCCTGCATCCTGAACCCTTTTAAAAGAGGGTGCAGAAGAAAAAAGGAAGAGAAAATAGGACATGTTTCGCACAATTTATGCAGCGTTAATTTTCCAGCCCCCGCGTCGACTGTTTACAGAGTCCTGCGCATCTCAAACCTCCCTCTCTTGTTCTCTGTTCCCCCCCCCCATCTCTCAAACCACAATCCCTCCTTTACTTCCCCCCCCCCCCCTCACTTTTTGTGGCTTATGTTATTCTGATTTTTTTTCTTCCAGTCTTTTTTGTGTCACTAGTGAGGATGCTCTCCCTTGGGGTGGCTAAATTTACATCTCTCCATATGACAAACACAAACAAAGAAGCAAATAAATCAAATGTTAGGTAGAGAGAGAAAGAAGGAGAGAGACAGAGGAGGAAGCATAGAGAAATTGTGGATGTTTATCATTCTCAGAACATATATACAAATATAAGAGTAGCATTATTTGATTGATTGATATTCATCCAGAGCAGCAAAATACTATAGAATAGAACTTTGTATATAGTTATGTTATAGGTCTTAAACCTTACACAGTAAAATGCCTTGAGATAACATTTGTTTGCGCTATATAAAAAAACTGAATTGAATTGAACCAACACTTAGCCTCGGTAATTTAAAGACTGGGATCAGAGTACTGACATTAAAACCACAGAGAGTCTTCACCAATATCATGCATTGACAGTTGGCTTGACAACAACTTCGGGATAATATAAAAAAAACAAACAATAAAAATAAGTTTAAAATAGATGTGCGTGGTTGTTTTTAAGCCTTCGAATGTTCATGTGGTACAGAACAGAGAGACTCAAATGGACAGGAGGAGACACCAGTGTCACCTGTCATCTCGCTCCAGGGACCACGCTACATCCAGGTTGGATTGGATACATGTGTGGGTGGATGTGTGTTTGAGTGTGTGTCAGAGGAGTGTAGAGAAACTAACCTCCATCACTGCTCCCACCCCTCCCCACACCAGCTCAGTTTACCATAACATTTTGCTTATGCTTAAAATCCATAAAAAAAATAAAGCTCAAAAGAATCAAGTTGTGCTCAGTCCGTGTTTGTTGCTGTGAGTCTGTGCAGTAAGTACATACATGTATGTACGTACAGTGCTTCAGAAGGATGGAGGATTGATCAACAATGGACTGTACACATGTACTCTGAGCTTGGTGTGTATTTCCTCCTCCTCTCTTTCTTGCCTCTATATCTGAATATTAAAAGGATATCTGGGTGGGGGCTTCTGTAGATGAAGGGTGGTGTGAGGTTTTGATCAGTCTCTTCTCAAACGTATGTGTGTGTGTGTGTGTGTGTGTGTGCATGCGTCATTGCTTGTGACAAGCAGAGGAGCCCTGCTGTGTCTCAGCGCGTCCTCTCTGATACATTATTAATTAGGCAGCGTTTAGAGTAACGAGCAGAGCATTTGAGCCCCCTCTCTCCACCCCTCCGCCCTTGCTGACACGCTCCCTGGGAATCCGCTGTGTGACTGCAGATCAGAGGAAACGACAATCCAACACTGCATCGCCACCTTCCAGGAATACCAGAGAGCCAGGCTCCCAGGGAGACAGGAAGTATCACAATACCTCCAGCTCGCTCTGCTCACACACTATTAACAGTGGGTTGCAGGCATTTGTCCACTGACATGATACAACTACTGTTTTCTGATATAAAGAGGTGACCAGTAACTACTTGTAACTACATTTACAAGTATAGCACTTTTATTTTTTTATCAACTTGCATTTACTGTCTATGTCACTGTTAGCTCTGGGCCTCCTAGCAATATATTTAAACCCCAGCTTAAAATCCATCAGTTTTCTTTAGCTTTCTATATTCATGACTAGTTACATTTTGTTATTTATTATTTAATGACCAGGTTTAATGCTTAAGGAGGTTTCTTAGTGTGTTCATCCTCTTTTGTCCTGTATTGATTGAAGTGTTTTGCCCTTAACTGAAATGTATTTGGTAAATTATAATTGGTTTGTGCTCCTTAATCTACATTGCTCCATCCTATATCTCTCAGTACCAATGGTGGTACTGAGTAAAATATTATCATGACCAGTGGTCATAGCGGCTACAAAACTGACAAAAACACTTATAACACTAAGTGTTATGACACAAATATTAAAATAATTTTTACATTTTGTCACCAGCATTGGACACAATGCTACATGTGCAATTAGCGTGAACTATGCTACTAATGTTGTGTAATTACTGATATACATATGATATTTAGTAATATTACCAAATTACCGTTAGATGCCATATTGATACTCAAGCATTCTGTATGGGTATTTTATATTCATTACTTATTTACAATTTTAATATTCTCAGTAATAATTTTCTAAAAATGATTTCTATGTTTTCTATAAAGTGCAATAATGCATCAGAGAGGACACGCTGAGACACAGCAGGGCTCCTCTGGTTGTCGCAAGCAATGACGCATGCACACACATATTGTATTTTATCTATCATTATTTAGCTTATAATTTATTTTTATATTATTAATCATTATTGATTTATGTTGTGTTTATTTTCCCCAAAAAATCCATTGCCCAGTTTTGGCATAACTTCTGAAACTATCCAGTGTTAGTTTATCAGCGATGACTTACACACACGCACACACACACACACACACACACACTCAAACATACAACAGCATGTTGATAAACCACAAATCCATATTTTCTATGGTTATCCTCTCCTCTCATTCTAATAAATTAAGATTAGGTCAGATGCTTTTTCCTATTATTGTACACCCTCTGATAAATAATGTAAATGCAAACCTTATTTTACCAACTCAATTCAATTATCTGCATATTTTCTCTGTGCTGTTAGTTCTGCTATTGTTTTGCATGATTTTATATTTTGGGTCGTAACCCCCCCTTTCTCCCTCTCAGTACATGTCCACATTATACTCATATCTTTCTGCTATTACTGTCTGACTAATTCAATAATTTCCTCCCCCCCTTTGTCATCCCTTCAGCTGCCCCCCCCCCCCTTCTCTGTCTGCCCTTCAAATCTTCTGGGTCTGGCTGAGTCTCTGTTGTCTGCCTCATTACCAACTGTTCAGCCATTTGATTTTCCGAAACGGCTGTGCAGCCACACCGAGACCTCCTCATCCCTATTATTCTCTACCACACACAAATGCACTAGCACAAAAATGCATAAAGACACAGTAGCCATTTCATTTTTTGCTGCATGATTCATAAAGCATCAATGAATATGTGGAATTACTGTGTTTCTGTTTGCTACATACAGAGTCCCCAAACACTGGACAGTGTTATAGAGCCACAAAGCATGATTGTGACAGCTAAGATTTAGCTTTTATTTTTCCAGGACTACTCAGCAGAATGTAAAAACTGCCTCCATAAAGAAGTGTATCTTAGAGCGACTGCCTGTGATTCCACACCACAGTTGGTGATGACACCACCATTCCTCTTGGTGACGGATGCACTGTTGCATCCTCCCAACTCTCTGCTCCACTCTGGTTATGAATGTTCCTGGCATAGCATGGAAATACTGGGGCGTGCTTTTTTTTTAACTAGTTTCTGACTGAAGCTCAATTCTACTCTAAACCAAATCAGTAAACGGCTGGAAATCACAATCACCATGATGCTGTATTGGTACAAAAAAGAAATGGAAACACAAGCAAAAAGAGTGTTGAGTATCATTTAATATTTCTCTCTCTCTCTCTCAAATTTTGGCCTGGGCATTCCCTGATCATGAATGTCGAGGTCAACCTCTACATCCCACTAGATTATTGTGAGGCATATTTCACCCTGCTTACTTTATGCTAAAGTTTCACAATCAACAGCAGGTATGTATTTGAGCAATTACCAGAGCTTCCTTCTCTTTCGAGTGATAAGCTGTTTTTCTGCACCTAGTTTTGTTTTCCATCTCTGTGCTTCTATCAGCATAAATTAAGCTAAGGCTAAAGTGTACTACAGGTCTGGGGGCCTCTTTTGCGGTGACAGATGTGACAAGAAAAATATTTTGTTATTGTCCAATATAAAATTTGTGTTATGAGTTTTCAATTGAAAGATTTAGAAAAATCTTGTTCAAACAGCTCCATGGAAGTGGTAGTGCCCTTATATGAAAGGCTAAAAACACCTTTATACTTATAATTCATGCACACATACACTTGTGTGTATAAACACACACAATTGCCCCAACACACACCTGCATACAGACTATTCATTATCTACCCCCCTAGAGCAATCCAGAGGGGCAAACTGTGTGGGCACTGCAAGCCAAACATGCTTGGAGGCTGCAGGCCAGAGCCAAATGGGCCAAGCACCTGCCCTAGGTGTCAACAGGCCCCCTTGGCCCTGAATGTCAGGCTTCCTCCTGAAAGTGAAAGGAGATGGAGAGCCAGATAGAGAGCGATCTCATTACCTACTCCCTGAGGCTGCAACTAAGCATGGGATGGAGCGTGTGAGGGCCATGTCACCTCTGCGGATAGCCCTCATGAACTGGTTAATTGAAATCTGATATATCAGAGTCCCTACTTGGTGCACTACCAGTCAAACAGCAGGCTGGGTTTCATTCTGCCAAGTGAGGATGAGAAAAAAATTGGAAAGAGCTTCATTTTTCACTTTTTTTTTTTACATCTTCCCCAGCAAAAGTTGCTTCTCCAGTCATGCAATCCACAGAGTTATTGATTTATTTGAACATCTGTGAACATGGTCCATCATTGGCAGTGGTAAAAGCTGATCATAGAGCACAGTTTGATGCTAACTTGGTGTACTGTGCACTGACCTTGGCTGAAGTACACAATGCGGACTTGCTAAAATCCCGGCCTCTCACAGAGGTGATGTCAGGTGGGGATACAGGCAGTGAAGAGGCATCTACACAAAGAGCTGTTTAACTGTCCAGAGGCCCAGTGGGAACTCCACCTTTCACTTTATCCTTTTAATATTTCATATGCTGGCCCCAGCCACGCTCTGGCCAAATGCCTCTGCCCAGGTTGCTGGAATATGGATGAGAGTGCACATTTACCCATTTACCTGGATGTCAGTCGGAAGCATCTCTCCCCCCACAACCTCACCTCTGCTCACCTCTCTGGGCCGAGAGTTAGCTTGTTAGAGAGAGGAGGAGGGATCGAAGACAAAGGAAAATAGACAGGAAAATCCTACAAACAGAAGCCAGGGCATAATAAATACAGAACACCTATACAGAAAGAACGGTTGACTTGAAGAAGAGATAATGGTTGTGAATAAATGTGACAGAATATGTGGACACAAATGCATTATTAAATGATTTTTTTAACAAATCTTACTGAGCATAGCACATTTTGTAACATTTTAGCTGTGGGGGAAAGTAATGAAGTACATTTAGTGTACAGTAGGTTTCTTTATTTCTTGAATATTTATGTTACTATTGTTCTTGTTTTAAATTAAAAAAACTAAAGTAAAAAGAAAAGTGTTTTCTCTTTGTTAGAGAACATTTTGTTTGATGCAAACACACAAAGAAAGTGGAATTCAAAGAGCTGTGGCACGCTTTTAAAGTGAATTAAAATGTGTTATAAAATAACATTTAAAAACCTTTTTGTATATAATAAACTGTATATAAATAATGTATTTATATATTATAAAGAGTTGTTCAGTTTTTCAGAAAACGTTTCAGAAAAATGCAAAATATACAACTTTACATATCCTGAATAAAAAAAACTAATTGCTAACAATTTTCCAAATAATGGTAATAAACAGTTGGTCCAGGGTACAAATGCATCCATTGCAAATGCTAAAAAATTAGTGTGACAACCCCTTAAAATTACATAAAAACATTTTGTGTTCTGAACTTTTGGTCACTGACTGAGCTACTATAGTGTGAAAAGTAGTTAAAAGTAGCTCTATATTCACAACATTACATTAAAATGCTATTTATCAGTATTACCTATCCAGCAATATATAATAATTAAGTCACAGGTAGAAGTTAGTAGGTAGTAGTTTAGCTCATTGTGTTTGTCCCACATTGTTACATTACTTCTTTGCATACTTTAAAATATTTTAAAACCTATCAGCTCTACAGTACATATGATGAACAACAGCAGTCAGTCCTGACCAGTGTGAGAAATAAAGGACGTGTTTTAGCCTTTACTGCATGGTATGGTTGGTTACCTCAATATACCCACACATATCTGTGCACTAATTGCACGTAGAGACTTTGAGATAGGGCAGTCACTACACAAGACTTCACTTAATGCAATTAGGCTGTGGTTTAATTGCTCTTTAATATCTATGGATAAAGCCAGTGTGTTACATAGAGTAATTATGGCTAATGACTGCAGTGGAAGAGAGAGGAGCAGAAAGTGGGTTGTGTGTTGAAAGAAACCAGTGAATTCATTTTTGTTTAATAGACCTTTTGTTGAATTGGTTCCGTCCGCATGTGATAAGGGTGTTAAAAATTAATGATTTATAACTATTGAGCCAGCAATCACATTTTAATTAGGCAGTAATTTATGATAATTTGTCTTCTTTCACAGCAGAACAGTTAATAATTGTTAATTAGCCGTTGATGATTTGTCCTTTGAACATACCCTAATGGCCAATTCTCAGCCTATGAGCAAAGACCCCTACAAGAACCATCCGAGTATGTGTTTAAACACATGTGAGAAGACAGACGTGGAAAGAATATAGAAATATTAGACAAAAACAGAAAACAGCAACATGTCATGTCCATCTGTACCATCTCTCTTATTGGCACCAGATTTTCTCACATTACCAGGCTGGCTATGTGTGCCTGCCAAGACCATCCATCTATCTCTGCCTCGACGTGCCAACAGCAGAGAGAGAAAAAAGACAGGAACACACTCCAGGAGAAGTTATGCCAAGCGGAGAAAAGTGGAGAAAGTGGGGAAAAACGTAACGCCTCGGTGAGAAAGAATGCCCAGAAAAGAAAGGCGTCATACCTTTCCCAGTCCTTTCTAAACAACTGTTATTTGTTTAAATGTTTCAAGTGGCTGAAATTGTGTGTCTCTGGCTTTAGATACTGACCCCAGGCTGCTTTCACTCTAAGTGCTAGCAGATTGCTGCTGGGGCTTTTCACTCCATGATGCACTCTCTGCTAACCAGTACTGTTTTTCGTTTGCCTTCTCCGTTCCCTCTCTTCCCTTCTTTCCCTGTGAACCTCAGACTCTTCAGACTTCACTTGAACCTAAACATCTTGATTTGTGCGAGATTCTCATACAAATTCGGAAACTATACATAAGTGTATAGAAACAAGGATAAAACAGCAGACAGCTGTGAGGTAAGACAAGGAGGCTAGAGTACAGGAGCGACCCCAGCTTTGGCTTTGGTACACTAATCAATAGAGGACAGAGCTGTCAAAAAATGCATTTATGCTGGGCGCAAGGCAGTACAGTTAAGTCAGGCTCACTCATTTTACTAAACCTAAACCCTGTTACTGGTCTGAACTGTTCATTCCACTCGTATATTAGAGTCATCACACAGGCTGTGTCAGAGAGTCAGAGGGAAGGGTCTCCTAAAAGGTGTGACAATCAGGAAGGTCTGTGGGTTTGATGTAAGTCTGGGTTCCTTTGTAAGCTTCGTCCTCTGTTGGCTGCTCCTTTTGATGAGTAAAATACAGTACATCTTTAAGATATTTAGCAGGTATTCAAATTAATAGCAGAATTTGTCAAGTTGTAGATATATAATGCATATTTTTACTTCCCCTCTAAGACATCTCCTTTTGATTAAAATATCTCTCTTCGATTGTTGCTCGTAATATACTACAGATTGCTGCAATGGGAGGGAACGATTTGGGGAGGAATGTAGTCAAGTTATATCACAAAGATGACTGTGTGCAGAGCTGCCTGGATCATTAAAGATAGACATCCTAAGTGTCTCCACAGCATTTGTCTGGATCTGCTGTCATCTTCCACCTTTGGAACTCCATCTGATGGACACAAAAATTTTCAAAACACTTAGGAGCGTGCTAACTTAACTTCAAAAGAATCCTCCATTAATTCAAAAGTGCTCACTCAGCTGTCAATTTCACCCCATCTTCACACACTCACACCTTGTCCTCCTATTTCTGTCTCTCACCATTGCACACAACTGTTGTTTTTCTCTGCAGGCTCCTGCCTGCCTCTGTGTAACCCATTCACTGTGTTAATAGCGCTCTTTTTTTGCCTCTGCGTCTTTTTTCAGCATCTGAAGTAAACACCGAAGTCAATATGGTCAGAAGGGGAAGCCACTGTAATGGAAGAGCAGGACAACAGATCCCATTGAGACAATTATTTTAATGTATTCACCTTCTGACGTTAGAGAGTATTTTTGCTAATGCACATTTCATATGTTTGTTCATGTGCTGCCGTCTTCATTTGACAGTTATACATTTAACATATGTTTGGAAAAACTAGCCCCCTATTTATATTTAAAGACGTCATGACGCAGACTCCACAACTTCAGCAGCATGAAAAACAAGAAGCATCCTTTCAGATATTTTCTATTTAAATAATGTTTATGGCACATTACCTTACTGAAAGAGCAAACAGAAACCTTGACTCCAGGTCTGTGCAGGATGTGTTTCAACTCTGTGACCTACTGTTCTTCAAGACTGGCTTTGTGGCCTGTGGTCGAAACACACATTTATTCGTGTCTGTATGTACAGAATCGCAAAGTAAAGTAATTATAGAGCAAAGTGTTGTCATATGATGTGCTTTACCGAGTAATCCTCTGTACAGCAGAATATATGCATCTTTTGGCATTTTTTCTTTTTTCTTTTTCTCTTTTTTTTGAAGGCATACTATAACCCTGAGCACACAAGGCAAGGCAGCTGTTAATTAAATCAATATGAGATAATGAAGTGCAATTAGAGGCGCTGGCTGGGCCGATCCTTTGCTGTAAGCACTGTTTCCCTCCCTCTGGGCTCATGCCTCTTAAGAACCTGTTAGTTTTTCCACTTCCAGGAGCCACAATCCCCACAGCAACCGTTTGGAGTAGTGATCACTGAGCTCCGGAGGCTGCCAAACTCAAACAGAGTTCTGCTCTCCATTTATCCCACCCCCTCCACACCACCTCTGTTCTGCAGTTTCTCACATTTTCACCTCTGCCTCTTATTGCTTTCTCTTTTTCCACCTAACCCGGCAATTTGTACTGCTGCTCATTTTTAGAACCGGTGAATTTGTATTTGAAAAAGTTGTTATAACGTTATTAGCTTGAAAGATGATGAGAGGTGCCGTGCGCTGCTGCATAAAGTGAGACCGTCTGAAACGTGTGTTAATTAGACACAGCACCTGTTTCAAATTGAAACATCGGATTTGTTACTTGCTAAAATTACAGATTTATAAATTGGACAAATAATTAGCACTGAGCTATATTCTTTGTATGATGCCTCCCAATAAATACAGCTCATCACCATCACAATTACTTAACATTATCACTTTAATGATGTTCTGGGTTTACCACCTGATTCTTAAAAGTCACCAGATGGCACTATTTAGCTTTCACATGCTATATAAAGAATTCAACAAGAGCATGTTTACAGTTGTTTTCCCTTGCGGAGAGCTTCTCTAGCAGTTTCCTCTCTGAAGTCAGTGGTCATGCTTGACCTCTACATCGACAGGATCATACTCAACCCTGCAATGTTTCACTCTGAGATGCTACTGCGCAACAAACAGTGAAACACTCTGGAGAATTCAGCAATCACCAGCTAAATATCTGTGTCATCCTGTGAACATGAAGAAATGTCACACCCTGATCTGAGATTTGTTGCCACTCTCTTAGATATTTACTGCATAAAATGAGCTGAAAAGTCAACAAACATATTCAGATGGAGGAGGAAAAACAGGTGAAAACAGGAATTGTTCAACACCGGGTCTGTCTTCATGCTTTCCCTTTGGCATCAGGAGCACTTAGCGCTGGCATATTCAGCGCAGTGCGTGCTGACGTCTAATGGGCTTTTAAGAGCTTCGCAAGGGGACTATTTGTGTACCATCAGTGGAAGTCTGTGATCGCTATGTGACAACAGTATTTTAAGATAGCTCCACTGCAGCGTAGGATGAGTACCCTGAGCTGTGGCTTTCCCCAGGGGAGCGTATGCTACTGAGATCTAACAGCTCAACTTCTCTCCCACTTTCCAACTCAGGTGTCTGTTTCCAGCGAGACAACTGAAAAGTCTTGATTCCTCCTTTTCACCAGAAAATGCATGTTTGTGAAGAAATAGAACAAGACTAAACAGGGCGTTTTCGACACCCGCTTTGCAGAAGAGAGGGAAAGTTTTGATTTGTTGCAGGAGATGTTTGGTTTTCCCCAGAGACATAAGACTCATACTTATTTTATTATTTTCAACTGACTCTCCTATGCTGAAATTGTTCCTTGTTTTCAGGTAAACTAGGGCATTTCAAGGACTTTATTTGTACTATGACAATTATTACAGAGTGGCCATCACATCTGGTGGTCCTCACTTCCACCTCAATTTCTCAGGCAACTACGAGATATGCCAAATGACGTTAGGGTTCACATAAGATATAAGTAGAACTGAAGTTCGAAATGGGTAAAACCTGACTGTTATTGTCACATTTGCCATATATGTGCATGTGTATCAGTGGCTCATATACAACAGATCTGAAATCAGAATTTCCCTTTCATGTGTTTCATGTGCCCTACAAACCCAAGAACTCTGAATGACACTTTTAGTTTGCATTTTAATGTGGAACTAATTTCTCTGTAACAGTGTGTATGTGTAAATAAGAGCTGTTTTAAGTAATTTACCAAGCAAAAACTACAATCATTCTCCAGTATGATGATCACAATCCGCTTCTCCAGTGGGATGATTTGCTGCTTTCCTGATTTATATACAGTAATTGTATTACGTAACTATGTTATATAGTTGTAAACTGAATGGATTTAAGTTTTGTTCAATTAAACTGAGACATTTGAAGATGTCACCACGGACACTGAGAAACTATGATGGGTATTTTTATTTTTATTAATTAAACAAAATTAAAAAAATCAATCCTTCAACAATAAAAATAATTATCCATTGCAGTTCTCATGTGATCCTGTTTTGATGTGTAGTACTCCAAAACCATAGATTTTACTCTTGGAACAATTATATATCAGGATAAACCCGTTGAGATTTTCACACTGCACATGTTTCCCTTGTACTTAAGTAATAATTGAAAAATATTTCAGGAAGCTGCTGAGAATATAGGAAACTAAACTTCGTGGTTATTTTCCATGTGAAGTTACTGCGAAGGTCTAGCTGAGAGAAATGTAAGCCTTTAACTTTGACATTGACTCTCTGTCGTGACAAGAGTCATGCAATCTTAAAAACCTAAGTTCAAAGTTTAGAAAACAATCACCAAAACATTACAAACTAAGACAAAGGCAGAATGATAAAAAGTTATTTTCTGTGTTACTGTTTTAAACCACGTTTACACTTTTGTTGGTTATAATAAAGTAAAAATTGTTCCTCGCTTATCTTCTTACTCAGTGAATTCCTGGATGGAGTGAAATTAGGAGTGGACCTGTGACGCTGCAAATCAATTATCATCTCCAGCATTACAGCACTACATATTCTTTGGTAAACAGAACAGAGAGTCAGGTCCCGGTAGAAAGAGCGGAGCCACCTAGCATAGCTCAGGATAGCATAGC
>JAUYWH010000027.1:7872887-7886502 GCA_034779795.1 Ctenopoma multispine | reverse complement strand
CTATCTATCTATCTATCTATCTATCTATCTATCTATCTATCTATCTATCTATCTATCTATATATATATATATATATAAATCTGATCTTTAAATATAACATTAAAAAAGGTGAAATAAGAATACAAGTAAACCATAATAGAGTGTACTGCAAAGCATAATAATATATAACATAAATCAGTAGAAGATACCCAAAAAATAATGTGATACAACATCATATGATATCTAAGTTATGCTGTGAACCTGCACACTGTAAGTATATTAGGATTTATAATTATTGACTAAATAGGCCTATTAAAGATTTTGAATTGCTTTATTAACTTACTTTTCAAATTACAACAAAGAGTATAGAGTTCGAACCCAACTGGGCACCAATAGGTGGCAGTCTCTCCCCTACAGGAGTAGGCTCCTGGGGGCTCAGAAGAAGCCTGAGTGTCCAACAACATGAACACAACATTTTGCCACAAAAATGGTGATCCACTCTACAAACCCTTCCAAGTCTCTAAATATCTCTTGGAAAAAAGCAACATTTCACCTTACAAGCAATACTGTGAACTTCTGAGAGGAAAAGTCGAGAAATACATTTTATAAGATTCACTATATTGGATTTCTTACAATAAAAAAAAGTTTTACATGCAGTATGTGGCTATAATCTTCATGCAGTGTTGATCTAACAAGGTACATTTTTTTCCAACAGAATATTTGCAGTGGGGGAAAAGAACCAACTTTGAAGTCGATTTCTCTATTTAGCTTTTGGTCTGCCTATCTGCCTTCTGTTCAGTCCACCCATCCATCCATTCATCCACCTTTTATCCTTCCTTTCATTCATATATTGTCAACCCTTGCCAGAGTCTTTCTTCCCATTCGCAAATGACATAAAGCCAACAAATTAACTTAGCTCTCCAGTGAACTGTCTTGATCCTGGTGGTGCACGTTATGTCTGAGCACAGCTCCAGTGGCATGTGTGGACACACACAATATGTGTTCAGCTCCTGGTGCTGTAGCTGTAGACTCCAACCTCCTAACTTCACTTCCACCTCCTCCTCTGTTCTCCCTCTGGAGACTTCAGCCTGATTGGATTCTGAAAGACTGATCGAACACAGAGGTCATAGTGAGCCTCGAGGACGGTCCTCATCTCAGTGTGTGTGTGCGTGCGTGCGCATGTGTGTGCTGCCACGAGCCTCTGGCCAACTCCCGTGCACCTTGACAGGAAAAAGAAAAAGAAAAAAAACAGTGTTTCTTATACTGATAGAGATTTCCGTCTTGTGAGTTTTCTCAGGAACTACAAAACAGTTTGATATAGGCATTATTGTAATCTACTGACATATTGTAACTATCTGCAGCAGGATACTCAGATCATCTGCCTGCATATATATAAGTAACCTTCCATTTACACTGTATTATTGAGGCACACAATAGAAATGAATCGAACTATGTGGGACATCAGGTAACATTTTTTGCTGACCTGAACTTTGTTGTGTCTCTCCAGTTTTGCAGCTCTAAGAACATAAAGCACAATACTAATAGAGGCTGCTGTGCCTGGGTTAAACCCATGAGCAGGCATATGAGCACCGTGAAGTCAATTAATTTCTGGCTGCTTAATGACTTGGAACCTCTCTGTAGTGCAGACGTCCCTCCACAGGCCCACATCTCCAGATTGATTGAGTGGAATTCTTGGACATGGTGCAGAATCTAAAGATACTGTATGCTGTGAGGAACAATATTCACTTTTTATATTACTGTCTGTCATGGTTTAAACACCATGAGGATCTAGTACATGTACCTGAAAAACAACTTAGGCAGAATTAGTATCTGCATCAGATATGCGAATTTCACATATCTGATGTGTTTCGTTCGCTGCAGTGAAAGCCATCCATGCTGCATTTGATAGAACTATCTTTAGTATGTGTTTGCCATAGCCTATAAAGTATAATGCTCATGACATGCAGGCATAATGTGAAGGTCACAGTGTATTCACACTGTCTACATATCATGTGTGCACACGCTGAACTTTTTTTCCTCATGGATATCATCATTCTGTAACTGCACAATTCATGGAGGTGAATAATTACGTCACTCAGAAAACCATCAGTCCTCCACACTTGGGTCACTTCCTTGTCCTCTCTCTTCTTCCTCTCTCTGCTTCTCGGTTCTTCCGCTCCTTTGCCACACGAATGTCTCTTTGACTGCCCCTCTGCAAACTCTTCTATTGTTTATTTCCTGTGATTCGTGGGAGAAGCACAAAATGCACTGATCACTCTCCTTGCTGTTCAAGGCTACCCGAAGGTTCTTGTCCTCTCAGTCTCTCCTGAGCAGAAGAGGACAGAGACAGGCCAGAGAGAGATTGAAAAAGATGGGAGGTAAAGTGAGAGAGAGGGAAAGAGAGATAAGGGAGATGTAGGGAGGCAGGTTGTAAGTGAATGGAAGTGTGTGGGTGAGGGAAGGTGGGGTGGGCAAGCCGTGAAATTGCTGGCGACACTGCTGTGCACACTGCTTCCACCAAGGCCTCAGCCTTCTGCAATAGGAACCCCCCCATCACCCCCCACAAACCCTCAGCTCCCAAACCCCAGACCCCCCTCCTGTCTGTCTTTTTTTTTTCAGGTCTGTTGCACACGGGGCGGAAAAGATCGTATTTATCACCTGTCAGCATTTGGCAGCCCTGAGTTACGCGACGCAGGACAGCATAAAATTATCATACACAGGCATGAAATTACAAAACCGCCCGGGGACCCCACAACAAAATTATTTCATTTTTCCCCCCAAAAAAAAGGATGGAGGGTGTTTGGTTGTGAGGTGAGGGGGTGACAGGTGAGAAGTGGGGGTGACAGACGGTGGGGTTGCAGGAGAGAGATGTGGGAAGTGATGTGATAGAGAGAAAACTCCAAGAGGACACTTTGGGAAACTGTCCTTAACACTCAATGTGTGATAAAATAAAGGCTGGCCCAGACTCTTTGGCAATGACACTGCCACCTCTGGCTAAAACAAACTTCTGTGCTCAGCTTGTGCTGCTTCTGCTGCTCACTTTAGTTGTACTGCGCCACTGTTTTTTTACCATCACTTACATCACTGCATAGATAGGGAAGTACTCTTAAAATCAAAACATAAATATCACGTTAGTTATACAATAGAAATACATGAACAAAAAGTGGGAGAAATCAATAAATCTCAACATAGGAAGGTGTTATTTACAAGAAGGAAGGATATTGCTACAGCGGTGTTCAGGGTTTATGAGTTTCTGTTCGGTAAATCAGAAAGAAAAGAGTACTAGTTTCTGTTTTATCTGCTAAAAGGGCATTTACAGTGATATTTTTCACCTGCTGTTGGAAGCCTTGTTTCTTTGTACCTCTGTCTATTTATCATGTGTGTGCATGCGTGTGTGTAGGGTAGGGTGGCATTGACAGAGGGAGAGGTGGCTTTACATAGGTCCTAAATAATGCTGTGGGTATACTAAATGCTTCATTAACGCCACACAGAGGAAATGAAGGGTCAATATTTATAGACCCTGCACAGAGCACCATGTAGATGTGGGATCTATTGGCTTGCATTCTAGGGAGGGGAATCAAATTAAGTCAACGGGGGACTGGAGTTTTTCTCTTGGTCTCTCTTCCTCTATGAGACAGTCAATTTCCCAACGATCGCTGTTGGTGGCTGGCTGCCACAGGCTTGACCCCAAATCTGTGGAGAGGAGAGAGAACTACATTGTAGCAGAAGTCAGTAGTGGCACTGATGGTAACTCTTTGAGGGTTCAATCCTTCTTTGTGAGATATATTTGATTAACAAATGAGGGTCACCTTAAACCCTTCATTTCAGTTCTCTTCCTACTTTTTATATATTGTCAGTCATTATCTGTGTGTTTTACATTGTTCCCACATCTGGCAAAAACTCTCATTTTATGTGAAAACTTTTAACAGTGTTTAACACATTATGGAAAAAAAACTCTTTGATTTCTACTAAAAATGTGTATGAATTTTGTAGAAGAGGTAAAGAAGTTAAGACTTTGTTACGTTAACACAAAGAGAGCAATGATAAAAAAGAGAAGGGAAGAGAGAGCTAGGTGGTGTGAGCTTGAGAACGAGAGAGAGAGAGAGAGAGAGAGAGAGAGAGAGAAAGGAGTGAAGGTATTGCCATAATTCCTGTGTGTCGGCATGGCTGTTAGGAGCTCAGGTGGTTGAGCGTTTGCCCCGGCCAGGCCTCATCAACGTGAAGGGCGATCTCATCCTTTCTGCATCTTTCCTCTCCCCTGCTTGATTAATTGGGTTCCAAATACGCCGGTGGAATACGTAATGTGCCCCTCACAACAGCAGCCCCCTGCCCACCTGAGCCCCCACTCCACCGCTGACACCCTCCCTCCCCTCCACCTGCCTCCCAACCTCATTGCTCTCCTGCTTCTCTTCCCACCCATCTTCCCTCCTTCTCTCTGTCTCACCCCCATCTCCCACCCCTCTCCTCATCTCAGACCCTCTCTCATTCTCATTCCTCTCTACCTCGCTCCATCTCTGTGTGCGCAAAACACATTAACATACACTTGGTATTCCAGGCAAGCAAAGGGGGGGTGAAAAAAAATGAAGAAATATGAAAAACAATTTAACAATAATAATGACGCTGATGATAAAATTAATTATGCCCAGAGATGGCGGATGAGAAAAAAGAGAAAGAGGCCTCGGCAGCAGTCGCTCACTTAATTTGATTCCCAGACGCTGGCGGATATCAGGTGCCATTTGACAAGCAGGCACAATGAGTGTGAACTGCAAAATCTCTACATGGTTATGTGAGTGTGTGCGTGTGCGTGTGTGTGTGTGTTTATGAGATGCATGAGTAAGCGCCAGCGTGTTATCCTCAACAAAGGTGCAGTTACAAGCCTCTGACACAACACATGGGTTCGTTTTTTTTCTTCCTCACAGTATGTGTTCGTAGTGACACTGTGTATGATGACACACCCTGCAGACTGCACACCAAATGTACATGTGGGCATGTGTGCATGCTAGCCCACCCACATCTTTGCTTACACATCCCTGCTAAAGAAGGCTGAGACAAAAAAAACACATTCAGCTTTTTAACTGCAAACCACATCTATAGCCTGTATCGACACACAGCTCTGCAAACATGTAGCAATGAGTGATGTCACCTTCATCTACGAAATGTAGATTTTCCACAACATGTTTTTATTTTCTTAGTCTTCTGAAACATGCAGCCTCTCCCCAGGGACTGTGATTGACACATACCAGCTTTAGGGATAGGAGTCAAGCATGACTGGCTCCATTGGGTGGTTAACATTTTAGAGTATTTTTCTCCATAACTACTGCTGTACTGATGTCTTCTGTCTTGCGCTGCTATAGTAACTCATCTCATTAGGATAAATGGTGAGATCATCCTGGGTGGGGTCTGTTTCAATCTCCCTGCATCTCATGTTGCATTATCACGCCTGTCATCATGCATGTGCCACGCTGTGTCCCTTTGTGTTATTTACACTGCAGCTCAGCACTTCCACTTTTTCCCTTCCTAATTCTAAAACTGTGGGAGCAGAGCAATAAAAACATCCTTATCTTCCTTATCCAGACTATCTTTAAGGTTTAGATTTCTTACACTCACTGTCTGTCCTTCTTTGTGTGTGTGTGTGTGTGTGTGTCTGCATGTCCATGTGTGTGAGAGAGAAGAAAGATGAGAGTGGAAGAAAGAGAAGGAGGGGGGGCTTGATAGAAGTGAAAGGGGGCAGAGACCGGTAGCTGCATTGATTTAATTTGCGGAGGTTTGCACGACAGCGAGGCATCCCTTTTAACGATCACTAAATTGTTTTCTGACAGAACCCCACCAAGCAATTTCTCCCCCCCGACATTTGATTTACATATGATCTTTAAACACCACCGATGCCGCGCTAGCTATTTGGTTATCATTCAAATCACTCTCCTCTATGTCACGCTCCAGGATAGGTCACTCTCCTCATGCCAGCTCCTGAGACGAGACAGCAGAGAAGAAGGCAAGAGGGAAAAAGAGGAATGTATAACTAATGAAATAAATTGATTAAGGGGTGAAATCAATTGGTTTGCAGCCCGCAATGAAGATCTAGTGCTTAATTTAGCATGGGCCCTGCAAGCCTGGGTATAAGCAGCAGAAAGGGAACTGAAAATCTAATTGGTGCTAAATGAAGTAGCTTACAGTAATGGGAGCAGGGACACTAAGAGGTGTTCCCATCTTTTCCCTTTTCAAGCTCCAATCACCACCTTCTTTGAATGCACTCAAAGCACACCTCAACTTTGATTCTCTCAAATGCATTTAATAAGCCTAGTTTATTGGAATGAAGGTAAAAGACAGACAGAGAGAGAACATTTGCATGTCTTTGAAGAATAAAAGAAGAGCACCCCTTTAACCTGAGAAATAAAAAGCTCAGAAATTTGAGCATGCTGATGGAGAGTGATGATTACAGTGGATTTTTTTTTTCTTTTGGTGAACATATGAAATATCTTGACAGAGGGGTGTAAATGGAATTAGAATGTATTTCGGAGTAGGAAGGTCTGTCCGATCCCTTGAGTTTGCCTCTTTTCCCCACAGAGCTGCATGATACGCGTCTACTTACTGGGTTTCAGCATTCGACAGAGGTGTGCGACAACTTCTAAAATTGTGTTGCTTTACAAAAGATCCATTTATAATGTCATTTTGACTGCTGCTTGTACAATGAAGCTGCAGAAAGGTTAAGTTAAGTTTAAGCCAATTAGAGTCCCGCTGAGGACAACGGGGTCTTCTTGCACACTGGCACAATTAAGGCTGATCTTTAAGATGAGAGACATTGCCTGGCAAACCTCTCCCCCGTCAAAATGGAGTAGCTGTAAAGCACAGCGACAAAATGACATTATCTGTCTGCTTGTTCTACACCCCAACTAATGTAAAGTGAGGTTCTGACATTAAGTGGAGTCATTCTGAATGTGCCGCTGCATGTTCCAGACAGGCCTGTTTCATGTTGACTCATTCCATTTATTTTAAATGTTAGCACTCGGAGGAAACCCTACAAATATACAATTTATATGTGATACATTTTTCTTCGGCATTCACCAGTACCAAAAATTATGAAGTGGAAAAAGAAAATAGAGCATTTGTTGCACTTTTCTTGTTCTGAAGATAGTTTAGAAATGTTGAGATGGTGAACTGTTAACAAGATACAGTAGTTTTAAGATAAAAAAAAAAGAAATGTGGTACATTGCCAGACGTACTGATAGTAAACCTCTCTGTGATTTTCTTATGATTCAAGATGTGCACACTAACTTAAATCTGTCAAATTTGTGACCAAGCGATGCAGGGGCAGCATCAATAAAATTCATAGGTGGTGAAGAAATGGACATTGATTTTTTTCCCCATTTCTCTGTCTTTTATGAATGTGTTCCACCTCTCCTTACCTTCCCTGGACTGCTTTTTACAAGACAGGTTTTAGTGAGTCTCCATAAAAGCAATGAGGAGCTACTTAAGTGCACAACAGGGACAGACCCCTGTAAAGATCATCAACAACCTTCCCTAGTCCCTTCTCTTCCTCTAGAGGAGAGAGTGTGGGAGGAGGATATAGGAATGCCAAAAAAAAGATGGTAAATAAAAATGAAAGTAATCGTGAAAAAGCAGTTTTTTAAATCTTGCTTTTTAGTAGGCTACCTCAGTCATTTTGAGCAGCTGGAGCAATAGGGCGAGTTTCTGCATGAGCTTATTCACATACAGAGGCGATAAACCACCTGGGTGCTATCTAAAGCAGACCTTGTGTAGTGTGATTAAAACTGGTGGAGTTTCTTTCCATCTTGTTTTGATTACTAATGCATTTATTACTTATGAAGGAAAGGAGACCAGAGATTTGTCTATACTTGACTCTAGGTAGGCAAATTTGTGTTGGACATGCATTCATCCTCATGCACTGTAATTATTTAGAAAAATTATAGATTGGAGTATGCCGTCTGTCATCTAAAGGAGTTGCACAGCTGACTGCAGGTGTCTTTACACATACATAGGAATAAAAAAATTGAATGATGTAGAGAAATATGTTGGGTTATTGAGATGGAGAGAGAGGGAACGAGGGTGAGAAGGATGCTGTTGCAACTGGCTCAGAGTCGGAGAGTTATCAAAGTGGCTCTATGCATGTGAATGAGTCTATTGATCGCTGGGTGGATCGATGCTGTATTTATAACACAGGGAAAGGCTGAATCAATGCATACTTAATGTGTAAAGAGGCGGGGATGCTGGAGCACAAGGGCAGGAGGTGGGAGGAGACAAGGGGGTGTGAGGATGGAGAGGTGGAGGCCTGTTAAATAACTGACGTTTACATTTTCTGTTTACTCAGCACTAGTGGGACTATGTGTTTGGAATGTTTTAGTGCAGGAGGTTATATGTCCCTCACATCAGAGCCTGTTATTCTGATGAGCTGTCAATCAAAACTCCATGTGGTGATCCATGTGCCTGCCCTCAAAGCGACAGTTTATTTTAAGTCTAAATCTACACAGCAGGGTATTCTGCAAACTGAAAAATAATTTAAGAATTCACAATATCATCCTGACTTTCTTCTTCCATCCATCCACAGAAATGCACAAAAGCTCTCACTGAACAGATGCAATATTAGTCCACGTTGGAGAAAGCTCGCAAGAAAAGCCTCCAGACTCCCCTCTCCACATGTTGGTACCATACAAAACAATTAGCATTTTAATTGTTTTTTTGTTTTCTTTCGTTTGTTCCTCTTTGTTTTCTCTTCTCCCCTGCATGAGTGCATGCCCATAAGGGTGCATAATTACAATAAATTCTCTGGTTTGACAACATTTCCTTTAAATTAACCAATAAAGTTTTTTAAACCAATTTGAATTATCTGAAAATATAATTTCACCTCTTAATAACTGACTCTGCTATGTATGAGTACAGCATTCAGTGGATAAAATATATTTTGAAAAAACACTCACACACACACACACACACACACACACACACACACACACACACACTTAAATTCTGGCCCCAGTTAAAATGTGAAACACAGGCCAAATTCCACAGTCAGCTTTAGTTCTTGTGTGTCTCCGATAAGACAGGAAGTGACAAATGTTACCGGCTTTTACTTCCCTGAGGGCATATTACATTCTGACGGCCTGAGTGGAGCTTGAGCATCATGTCGTGTTGAGGTTCTTCCGTTCAAAGTGCTCCCAGAGAACACATAACATTTTACTGCTTTCTCCTGGCTGGGAATTTTTGGGGGTAAGAAGACTCCTGAGGGTCTGATTTGGGCTTTGACTTTTATAGTATCCCATTGAAGGCTAGAGGAGCGGACTCACTCACTGCCTATTCTGAACACACATGCAGGTGGACACACATGACACACAAGCCCATATTTATAGTAGGAAAGAGCGGTATGGGCTGTTTCCTATACATTTTCCTGAATTATCATCTTTATTATCAATATGATACCGCAATTGTTAATTTTTCTCCATCACTGACCATGACTGGAGGCGTCAGTGTCATTAAACTAACCTTACATTGTAGTTAATTAAAGGTTGAGGTGATACAGCAAAGAGGCCTTGAACCTAGCAGGACAACACATGAGAGTTCAGCGTGGGTAGAAGGGTTAAGTCACTAAATATGACAAACATAGCATCTAGATTTGATTCTGTATTCGGTGTTACTGACCATCATAAAACCATATAACTGTAGCCTTGACCAATACTCAGATGTACTGCTAACACATCCAGAGCGGATGAGGATCGCATTAGGTGTGTTTTAGTTGGACCTGGAACTGGAGAGCTGCCTCAGAGCTATTGTCACAGCTGTCGGGCACTGACTGAGGTGAGACGTCCGACCATCCAGCATCCTGCTCAGCAGGACGACGATTTCCTAAAGATTTATGTGTCAGAAAACCTGCTGGGACTGTTCATGGAGAGTTCACAGAGGTCACAGAGCTGATTTAGCTCTGTGTTAATTTTTGTTTTCATGTGGCCTTAATCAAATTCTGCAGAAGAAATGTTAGTAGAAATTTTTGAGTATTTATGGATTCAGGTGCAATTTTTGTATTACTGTACTATACTAGTACTGTACAGACATGCTTAGTAAATGATACAAACTGTATTAGAGAGAAACTGGAAAATCCAGCTTTCTGCAAAGACCATGAATAATTGTTTAGAATTAGAGGAACATTTGGGAACAAAATACTGTTCTTTTTTGTGTTTTCCTAATTTAATGAATGTACAGCACTTCTGTGTCATTGTTTGTTTGGTTCAGACCCACTTTTCTTTGGAAAGCTTAACAGTGAAAATGTATTTTTCAGAAACAGCTTACGTACAGTACAGTAGCAATTTCTTTAAAATAGTACCAGAGTAAAGTACTACAGCACAGTTATAAAAGTTTTAGAAGTGGAGGAAGTGTAACTACAGCATGAATATGATCCGAAAAATGTGAAGGGCTGCATGTACTTGTCTGACAGGCCTCTGGCCTTGACTTTGAGGCTCAGTTTTGGACGTATGCTTTTTATAACTCTCCCCCCATTTGAAACTCACATCTAAAAAGCAAACATTTCACTCTCTCTCTCTTCATGCGCACCATCCAGGCTCTCAAACCAGGCACATCTTGGCACTGCTCCAACACCAGCATCTGCTTTCTGCGTCCTGACTGAGGCCCATCCAGCACCAGGAATCCCTCCTCTGGATGGAATGTTTCTGTTCATGGGAAAAGAGATCCTTAAAAAACGTTGCTACTGGTATTCAGACCGTGTACGGACCAAGACCGTGGAAGTGGCTCATAATGATAAGACCTTTTACAACAATGAAGGGGTTTTGCACACTCAGCTGAACGCAAATTGGCAGGTTCAATAGGCCATTAATGCAGCACAGGGAAAAAAACAGTACAAAACATGACATAAAAAGTCATAACAACTCAATACTGCTCCCTGTTATCATGATGTACTACAAGCAGTTGATGTCTTCAGTCTATGTACTGGATGAAGGTAGCTGTGTAGCTGTAAATTAACATGTCATGCCCATCATTAAGTACAATCAATACAGTATTTATTTACGTGTGCGTGCCAGTTATTGATACTGACGTTAGAGTTGGCCTCTGTCGTTTGGCCTGTTGTCCTATTACTTCTCACAGTGAGTCTTAATATATAAAGTTAAATGTTGGTAGGGCAGTTGTCTGTGAACACATGTGGACGTTTCTCTGGGCAATGAACCCCAAACTGATACTACAATAATCACACAAGAAAGGTGATTATTGTAGTATCAGTTATTATAATTGTTATTATTATAGTAAAGTACATGTCTATGCACCCACTTGCAGCACACACACACATACGCACACAAACAATGTGTGCAACGGGAAACAATATCTCCATAACTCAATTTATAAGTTAATACACAGTGTAAAAAATGAGCATGCAGTTACATATTGAAATATGGATTCTCACAGGTACATGTATTTGTCTGTACCGTGAATCACTTAATCTCACCTCTCAGTGACTGAAAAACCTTTCACAAGTAAATTCATTCTGTGATTAATCCTGCGACAGAAGATAAAATGATATTTGTGATTTTTTTTAATGTTCTAAACATTTCGTTTAACTCAAAGAGAAACCTCTGAGATGTGGCCCGGAGCAGCGCTGAAGGATGTTCACATAGACTAACACTGAACCGAGCTCTGATGTATAAGTCTTTTATCAATTAAATTACCTTTACATGTTAATGACTTTATCTACAGACTGAAATTTGGGGTAAATAGGCATGCACGTGTATTTCCCTTAAATCCATTAGTGTTAAAAACATGCAGAAGTTGAATTAATATAAAAAAAAGAGGAAATAGCAAGAGCACTGCCCTCGATGTGTAATTCTTGTGGAAATAATATAACACATATTAAAACAGCAGGAAGAAGGAAAA
The DNA here is from genome assembly GCA_034779795.1 of Ctenopoma multispine. Taxonomy (NCBI): domain Eukaryota; kingdom Metazoa; phylum Chordata; class Actinopteri; order Anabantiformes; family Anabantidae; genus Ctenopoma; species Ctenopoma multispine. The sequence continues at coordinate 7,874,637 of JAUYWH010000027.1, read as the reverse complement.
AGATTTGAAGAGCTATCAAAGGCTGACAACAGTCCTGATATATGACACACCAAATTTCATTAAAGGTAAGATTTGCCCATACTAAAGCCCAGAAGTATCACTGGTGTTTTTAATTTGCCAGGTAATTTGTTACAGTGTGATTTAAGCAACAGCTCGTCTAATTGGAAAGAGACAATCTAAGAGGGAAGAAGAGGTGAGAGAGATGAAGGTGGAGATGTGGGGGCGGAGAAAAGGAGATGGTGGGGCAGATTAATTTGGAAGCGAAGAGGACCTTTAGCTCAGAGAAAGACATCCAGCAGTACACTGAGATATAAGAGGCCAGAGGAAGAGAGAGAGGACATAAATAGAAAAGCAATAGAAGAAGATGTAAAAGAGAATAAAAACAGAGCATGGAAAAATGAAAAGACAGCACAATGCCTGTAAGGAAGGCTCTTTGATTCTTGTCCCTGTTCTGTTACGCAAACGTTAGTCAGGATGTGTATGTGCGTGCGAGTCTTCGAAGGAGGCACGTGTGGGTGCTCCACGCACGTCCCCGGGCTGCATGGATGTGGTCACTCACAAGACTTTGATAACTAACAGTTTCTCGGACTGGAAACATTCACAGGAAAGCTGAGACCACGACGGTCTGCCCGAGGCTCAGAATGGGTGTGGGTCGCGGCACAGCCTGGACAAGTGACTGAACTCCTCTGATGAGTCACACTCAACCTTTTAGAAGAAATGTGGGTAACTAGGCCATGTGTGCTACTGATTAGAACTGTACAAGTTAAGAGTGTGTAGTCTAGCTTCACTGTTGATGCCATAAATTACTGTGAGTCTAACATGATAAAACTACAGTGTCCAGCACCTGTGTCCTTCCCTCTGAACGTGCAGAGGTGAACAGAGGTTTGAAAGTCAAGATGTGGAAAATAATAAGGATTTCCATGACTCAAACTCTTTCAAAGTCTTATTTTTGTTGTTTCTTTCTTGAATTCCTGAGGTAAAATGACAGGTGTTTTGCATCTAATTTTTTTTCAAATGCTGTCGTCTGGATTCCACTGATTGTAATCAGAAGGTCTGATGACGCTTGAGGCCTTTTTCTTTCAGTAACTTCAGGGGATCTTTCAACCAGCAGGATGCTTAAATGTCGAAAAGCTTTAACCAACAATCAGACACCGTGCAAACACAAACTAACACAGTATACAGCACACTCATTTTAAATTTATGATTGCAAAACAGCTGTTGAATAGTCTAAATAAAACAGTGCCACTCTCGCTCACACTACACAAAAACATGTTTGTTTATTTCGCACAATCAATTAATTTGAATCACCTGCATAAACATATTTTTATTTTGTGGATAGCTTATCACTGGAACTATAGATTAGCTGTTCCTACCTTTAATTGATGTGGCTGAATACCTGCATTAATATGCTTCTTGTGGGCTCAAGTGAAGCTCAGCACAGAACATAAAAAAGTTACTTTTACAGATGCTTTAAATTAATCGAAAAGTGTGTCTTACCACTAATCTATGAGATCTTTTACATATTAATTACGAGAAAGTGGTCTGACTGCACAACCTAATTTAACCTGTGGTTAAATATCCAAAATACAGCAACAGGTATTTGGACACTAAATGTTATGCACTTTTTACACCGACGGGTAACTTGGTAGACAGCATTTTGCATATGTGCTTGGTTGTGTAGTAGAATTTGTAGTTGCATATCTAAAGTTATTCATCAGTGCTTATTCTATTCTATTATTTTATTACATTA
>JAUYWH010000027.1:7861187-7872787 GCA_034779795.1 Ctenopoma multispine | reverse complement strand
TAATAATAAATTGACTGAAATTAAGCTATGAGTCTACAGTTCTTTTGAAAGACAGCCTCTCGCACCACGACAGTTGTTATTTTTCAGGTTAAGAAGTGCAGTGCTATACATTTATTAAAACTAAATGATACTGCAGTACAACCACTAATATTGTTGTATCTCTCCATGCTCACTCACTTGTGTTAGAAACAGCTCAAAAGATATGGTGGCTTAATTAATGCCTGAAAAACAGGTTTAGAATTGATTATCATAATAAAGTGCTTCTGCTCCATTTGTATTGAGTCATGCTTGCTCACCCATTGTGATATTTAGATTGTAACTTAGATGACCAGTCTGTGAAAATATGTTTTCGCGTGTCAAGTGTTTTATATAGTAGTTGACAAATTAATGGAGTTTGGTCAATTTATGAAAACAAATAACAGTCAGTCAAACAAATGTGGCTATTAAACTGGGAGAGTTTGATACTGACTAGACCGCAGTAAACACTGAATCTGTCATTTTTGACACTGAATTAATTAATATATCAAGCTTATTCTAGGTCTATTTTCACCTCCAGGTCTGTTGATGCTGTGCATGTAAAAGGCAGTCTGGCTTTATTTCACCTGTTCTGGTTAAGGCCCTGAAATCTACACAGTTTGTAGAGACCCTGAAACAGAACTGTATTTATTAAATATACCATGATTTACTGTAATTTTCTCCCACATCTTTTACAATAAATGATCTGCACCTAAAGGCTTAGAGGTGTTCTCTTGTAAAAATCAACTCGACTTGTGTTATTTAGCAGAAAAAATCTTAAGTTAAAACGTGCACTCGTGTGGGGGTGTACAGTGACACACTGACATGCTCACTCCCATGCAAACAGACAGCGTTCATATATCTCAGGGGGCTTAATAGGTTGTGTCTGTCATTTAAGTGTATGATGCCGTGGCGGCAGTGTGATATGTTGCTATGGTAACATAGCGGCATATCTCTTGCTGTGGTGCTCTGTGCATTTCATCACATTCGCTACAATAATAACCATAATAATGTGGGTGGTGAGAAAGTATTTTAAAAAGAATCAGATCGCCCCTAAATTGATGTTCATTCAATCAAAATGACAGCATCTATCCAAATTTGAATAAACGTCAACGCTAGTGAAAAATAAAGGCTCAATGCTTGGTAAAAAAAAGATGTTCCAATCATTAGTGTTATTTTGCTGCTTCCCCCAGTTTTGTTCTTCTCCTTCTCCTTCCGCAGCTTACTTCTATTCTATTCTGTTCTATTCTACTGGCCTTGGCCACCCTATAATGTGTGGTGCCTTCACTGCCACAATTCCTCCTGGCTCTCAGCTGAGTATGTATTGATTGCTTGCTGGTGTGTATTACGCTGAGGGAAGGTGTCAGAGAGTGGGAGAGAGAGAGAGAGAGAGAGGTGGTGGGGGAATGAAGTGAAAGACAGAGAAGGGTTTAGGTGGAGGAAATATCCTGACAGCTCACTCATATGTACAACTGTAACATTCTCAGAATATCTTTGGAGAGGTTTTAGAGAAGTGCTGATCTGTACTTGGTGTTACCTGCACCTCTTTCTTCCTGTCCTCCTACAGAATTGTTAATTCTTTAACATCCATTAAGATGGTCAAAGAAAAACCTTCAGTAGTATAAATTCTTCACTGACTAAACACAACCATGTTGACTTTCTTTGTTCTTCTCTCTAGTCCAAACATGGAGATTAGTTTCCCATTCATAATTCAGTGATACTGTATCAGGCTCTATCCCCACACAGCCCATCTACTTTCCACTAGCCTATGACCACTTTATATAGGATAATCAGTATATGGGACTTCCCTCATTCTCATAAAGGGAAATGGGGCATACTGATGCTGTAGTCTAGCTTGGCTCAGCACAGTCTTTCATGTACACACAAGTACCATGTGAAGATGCAAATGGGATTTATAATAATCACACTGACAGTCGAATAGTTAGCAATGCATAGTTGCTCCTTTATCTGATTTTACAAAACTGTTAATGAGTCCCAGATACTGTGTAACAAACTGTATGTTAACCACTTTTAATCCTGTTTGTTTTTCTTAGCTTAGTTTCTACTACTGTAATAGCCCAATTTTCCCACAGGGAACATTAACATTTCATATTATCCTCTCTGATCTAATCTATTACGAACAGCAAGGCTATGGTGTATCCACAGAGAAAGGCCTCTTTGCCTCTCCTCTTTCCTTTCACCTGGTTCTCTCAGACTCTCTCACGGCAACCCTGGCTCCTCTCACAGGCTATAAAAGCATCATCACAATCAAGTGAGGAGAGTATCTCGCCACAAGTATCCCTATGCAGCACACAGCAGACAGGGGAGTCTGATTCATTGTGGGTCACTCTGCTCTTCATCACTTTAATAAATGGCCCAGGGGACCAGGGAACATTTTTGCCTGCTACAGAGGTACTGATCAGAATGGGGACACTTAAGCTCTCTATCTCTGCCACTCCTTTTACCTTGCTCACATCCTTTTGCCTCTTCTTCTCCTTGCTCTCTCGCTCTCAGTCTCTCTCCTGCCCAGCTATGTCCGTCTGGGTGTCTGCCTTAAACAGGATGGATTCTCTCGGTGCTTTAAAGGATGGCTACATCAGAGGGCCAGCTGGCCTCACTCCTTCATCAGCAACACTGACCTTCTGCTTGTCACCGCTTAAGCGGCCGTCACATCCACTCTACTGGCTCATCGGCCACTGCCACAGGGAAAAAAAAACTAAAGAGCCACCTTAATCCAATACAGTGTCTGAGAGCCACGTAAACAGCCAATGTTTTATGTACTGGAAGGGTGCAGCCTGTGTGTAATGCTGTGAAAGGATGAGGAGTTCCATGTAAAGGGCCACTGGTGGTGACCGGCTTTCAGGCGTTGCCGTGGAGTGAGATTAAAATGCATAAAGCCATAAAGTTTTAACATTATATCAAAGCCAGACTGTGATTTATTTTAATTGATGTAAAACTGTTCATTCAACAATCAGTAAATCCATTGTTCTAATACGGACTTGTTTCAGATTTTGATCGCACAAATTAGTGCTATAAAATAGCATTTATAGCACATTCATGAAAGTTAAACCTTGAGCAAAATAATGATACTGGCGCTTTAACAACTCCTTTGCTTACAGTGCTGGAGCAACCCTGGCTCCTGAACACTTACTGACCTAAAGATGCAGTGACACAAAAAGCTCAAAGATAATTAAATATTGATTTTTGTTTTCTAATCCTATATAAAAATTGTCCTGAGACTCCCAGCGGTAGTTTTCACCCTCAGTGAAAGAAGGGGAAAAAGTCTGGATTGGCGGTTAACCTCTATTTCATGTAGGGGGTGTCGGCATGGGGTGATGGGATGGGGGTGGCTGCGATGCCGATATGTTCTTGGCTCCAGCCTTGAACCTGGCCCGCACCATTACTCTCCTGCTGCTGATGACACTGATCCCCTCTCTAATCTTTCTCCTAGAGCGGATCGTGGCAGGCTGCCTCTACGCCGCATGCCCGATTGATATTCTCCTCACCCACACCTCCCCCAATGTTGAATTTACGCCCCCTCCTCCTTGATCCACTCCCTTTTTTTTACCATCCAATCCTGATACCTCGCTCCATCTCTTCCCGCTCACAGAAGCAGAACTTTGAGGTGACAAGGATCTCTCTCGAAAAATAATCTCTCTTTCAAATGTTCTCTTTTCTCTTTCACACACTTGCAGCTAAGAAACACTTAAACAAACTAATTCTCAAATGCCTTTGACCGTGCAGCCAGTAGAATTAAAAGTTAGCAACTGTTGATCAATAATGTAAATAAAACTGCAGTAACATTAATTCACAGTATTAAGTAGAGACATGAAAGCAGTTTGCTTCCTTGTGGCAATGCACAATCAAAGACGTAACACAGGACAGCTATGCCAAATGAGAAGATGCACAGCGTGAATGATTCTGAACTACATGGTCGAATGCTGTTATAGTGTGTCTATTATAATTTTTGCAAAACACAGTGTAGTAGCACTCAATCAACATAAAGACGTCCACAGCTTATGTAGTGAAATTTGTCTGTCAGGAGACATGGAAACAAGAGCAACAATGCAAATACAAATCTCACACACACCCGCGCACACACATAGATGGAGCATGCCCTGCAGGGGGCAGCAGTGACCAGTCAAGTCTCTTGCTCCATGGTGCCTATGCATTAACTTTTTATTCCCTCCATCATGCATGCAGACAAACAAACGCTCCTCTGGGGTTGTGGGCCAATAAAAAGTGATCTTATTAGCTCTACCATGCTCACTGCACCATCAAGCTCCACCCATCCCTTCCTTCACCTCTCAGCAACACAACCTGCTGTCACCTCTGCTGCTAACACCTCCACCCACAAACACACACAAACATACACTTTTAACTCCTGTAGCACCACCTACAACACCCTGTGTGTTCAAAGCTGTGCATCCTGATCCTCTACTTCATTAAATACCACTCCAGCACTGCCACCATGGCCTTCACTCGCTAAGTGCTCCCCTATCGCCCCTCTTAACCCTGCTCCCCTTCTGTGTGTTACTGAATGGGTAACCCAGTTAAAAAAAGGGAGAGGGTAGGGCAGATCCAATCCTGGGTTTGAAGTCACAGCTCCATGCTAGTTAGGATCATGTGTGGCTTCTTCCATAATAGATTATGGTAATGGAATGAATATAGTGAGAAACGGTGTGACTGGGTTTGTATCACATAAACACTTTTTAAACATCTTGACATGTTAAGACATGACATGTTTATTTGCTGTGACTTTTTTTTATTTTTCAAATTCTAGGAGATGTTAATTCAATACAGCGAGCACCCTCATGTTTTATTTACAAAGCCGGTAAAATTGCAATTAACGTATTTGAAAAAGGCCAGCAGCAAGGTTATTGGGGATAAAAGAGTTTCATTGAAATTTCAGGTGTTCTCATCATGAGACACTGGTTGCAGGGAGTCATCCATCATGATATGTTTACAGTTTAAATAATAATGTTGAGCATTTGATGAAATATTCGAAGAAGTTTTCAAGTTTGTCAAACAATGCAATTAATTAGTGTGTTGAGATATGTGTGTTGAATTAATGCATATATGTGTTTGTTTTGATCATTTGTCATAACTGAGTTAAGCGTCTCAGCAATTATTCAACTACTTTCACTACTTTACTTTATAATTTTATTTTAAACACTAACACACAAGAAAACACAAAAGTCAAGTGACAAGTCACAATAATTTAATATGTGTGACATTACCTCCACATCTGTAGGCAGCATGTTGGTTCTTCATCTGTGACAGGGCCATGGAGGGATAATTCTGCTGTTACCCACACCTGTGCTGTTACTATTCCTCTGTTATGCAATGTCTGCTGATGTGATCATGGTATTGTCCATATGTATAAAATTCTTATTTAAATTCTCACTAGTATTTTATGCCCAAAATCTGTAGTTTTCATTCCTCTGTGTTATTACAGATATGTCTAAATTAACCACACTTGTCCATGTTGCCTTCAGTTGAGAAATGTTATTTAATCTTAGACCTGTGAGAAATGCTGTTAGTTAAAGGCAATAAAAAACTGAGATATTGAATAAAACAATACTTGTTTTTCTGTCCTTGTGTAAACATAAGAAGTGAAAAACACACAGTGAACAGCATGACATTGACGTTGAGAAAGACTATGGTCCAAGGCTGGAATTTCATTTATTTGTATGATTAGAAATGTCAGTAGGGTTTTGACAGGTTTTCCTATGTCTAGACCAAAACATGAGAGTTCAGGTTTTATTTGGAATCTCTTTTTTAACAGTATGTATGTAGTGTGCTGATGGCAGGTCGTGGCATGTAATGATGTGTTGCTTTGGATTTGCCTTACTTTTTGTCATTAAAACTGTATTAATATGACTTTAAGGATGACGACATTTGTTATTGTACTCTGACTATTTAAGACACGGGGTTTTGATGATTAAAATAAAATTGTGCCTTAGTGAAAGGATAAGTGATACATCTGATAAATAGAATAATAATTTGAGTGTAAGAGTGACAATATGTTATGGTGGCCTATAGGTGCAAAACACAATGACAAAAAAGAAACAGGAACCAAGTCTGTCTGGAATTTTAATTTCCTGTTTCCTGTTCTGCCTCCGATGAGCTTGACCTGAGTTATGGCTACACTGTGAGGTTAATACCTTTTTCCATATGTGCACATTTGCTGATACTTTATATAGTTATAGAATGCAGCAAACAATGCAATCAAACTTTTCTTCAGTCTTTGCGCTTTTTTCTTGTGTGCAGGTTTTCATGTTCACATTGTCGTTCACATTCAAGATCTACACTAAGCACCTAGAATAGTCAAATATGGAAATTCCATATGACACAGTGTTTGTCCAGTTTTCTTCCTTTAAAATTAACTAGAAACACTCAGGGACATTTTCTTACTTGATTGTATAAAATTCTTTTTTTCCAAACTGGTCAAACGGTGAATCCTGGTAATATTTATCCAAATATATAGAAGATTAAATATAAAATAAATGAAAGGATATTAATGGGAAATATCTAAGAAAAAACTTCACATTTGATCCATGTTTGCAAACAGCAACACAGAAGTGGAATCTTCTGACTGTTGACTGAAGAATTGTGAACAGGGGGGGTTTATCAGCCTTTCCTTCAATGATGATCCGCACTTTAAATGATTAGAAAAAACAAATGTTTTTTTTTATTATTGTTAACACTATTTTCTGAATAGTTTACAAGCAATGCTGTGATACTGGAAGCTATGTGTTCTCAAAAGACTCCAGTTATATAGAAATGTTTTGAAAGACACACAAACATTTCAGAGTTAAAATGAACATTATTCATAGACAATAAACTTTCTAAACTATGTCTTACAGTACGAGAGATTTCTCGTGTTTGGAGGATCTCAGTACTGAACAGAGGCATCTATCTGCTCCTCTGTCTCAGCATGACCGCAAAGACCTTGAGCGTGTGCGCCTATTAGAGCAAAAGTCTGACTGGATCCAAAATGAATTTGTACATGACGGCTCTGTCAAACATCCATACACCTCCTTCTACCCCCACCAGCAGCTCACCCAAACCCCCAAGACAGGCAGACAGGTGGGCGGCGCGTGCAGCCGCAGAATGGTTCTGCAGGGGGTGGGTGGGCAATATTGATTCAATGTCTACTGTACATGGTAGAGAGAAGGGGCCAGTGGTGCTTTTCTTACAAGGCTAACTCTGGACCAATCTCATCACACATTCTCTCAGGGGACTTAAGCTTTTTTTTTTACTTTCTCCCCCTTTTCTTTTCCTCCCACTCTCTGCGTTGCATTCGTTCTCTCTTTCATTCTTATTCTGTTAAAGGCAAAAAAAGAAAAACAAGGTCGACAAAGGTTGTCCTCCCAGCAGTCAACAGAGGGAGGAGGGGGGTACAGATAGCTCTCCAGAAGACAGGCCTGAGAGCCGAGATATCCCACAATGCAGCTGATAAGAAAGTGGGCCATATAACCTTTGGTGGGCACGTGACGGGAATGCAGACGGCGGACAGTGTTGAGAAGAGGATGGGATGAGAAGGGAAGATTCTGCTGCTGCTGCTGCTGCTGCAGCACTTGAAAGAGGAAGTCAAAGTCGAGGAAGGAGGGAAAATGAAAAACGGAGGCGGTGATAAGCAAAAGAAGATGTTAGGTGCCAGTGAGAGAACAAGTGAGGATAAAAGAGGGGAAAGAGAGGTAAAGAGAGGAATTGAAAGGGTGGGAGTGCAGCAAAGTGCTGAATGTTATGTCTCACTGAAAAGCAAAATAACAATTGAGCTGGCTTTATTCCAAATGTGTAATAGGCCAAATAGAAATGAAAACAAGACACAGTAAGAAACAGTATTTGAAACATTATTGGAGAGATTTTTGTTTTTAGCTAGAGTGAGAAAAAAATTCTGATCACATCATTTGTTCTTACCTCTGTTTAGTGAAAGGGAGCGTTATCTGGTCTCACTGTCTGAATAATCGTATGGTAAATGTTGGCAGCCAGTCAAAGATTGTTTTTCTAAATTTGAATCATTTCACATGTTTTGCTTTACTAAACACTGCATTTGAATCCCCTGCTCATAATTAGACTGGTTGAATTAAATCAATATACACTGTTGCCTTTTGCACCGGCATCACTGGGGATCATATCCATGGTAATGCTGCATTCAGCAGCTCCCTTCCCTGCCTTACACATATCAGCGTAATTTGCTCTAACGTGGGTATAATTGACCCTGAACAATTATTACAATGAGTGCTCTCATTTTTCTTCCTCTCAGTTTCAATCGGCAGTGCATGGCAGAGCCCCTCCGTCGGTCTCTAAACCGAAGACTTGCTGTGGTGCAGCAGAATCCCGGCGAAGACACCTCACAAATGAAGTTCTCCTCTCCATCTCAGGAGACTCCATCGCCATTTGTTTTCATTATTTTGACAACCCTTTTTAGGGAGCTCTCCTCTTCAGCCTCCATTCGCCTCTCTCTCCAACTCTCCTTCTGTGCCCCCATTCCCCCCCATTTATTTGGAGCTCATCCCGAGTGAGGTGCAGCGATGTGTTTCAGTCACAGCTCTCTGCCTCAGAAGACATGGGGAGGGGTGGGAGTGGAGGCAGAGAGGCACTTCCTCACCTAGATAAATAGACACCTCCTATCTCTCTCTTCTCCTTCACTCCCTTTGCATTCAGCCCTGAGAGGTTCTGATTCTGCCAGACTAGGCCAGCTCTGGTTCTGGGCTTTTTCCACCTTTTAGCACCAGAACAAAAAAAAAGGTTTTAAAGCTAAAATTCAGTTTCTTAAAAAGGGAGGCATAAATAATGTAAACTAATTTCTACCATTTCTCTCTTGCTCCACACTTATTATTTACTTTTGAGGATATCCTCTCCATCCTGCTGGATACCGATAAATTGAGAATATGCTAATCAAAATGTTCCATGAATATTCAATGTAGGTTATATTATTCAATATAACCATTAACTTAATTGTACTGTAATCAATGCTAAAATGACATTCTCTTTGTGGGTGTGTGCACAGTGAGGAAAAAAAGGGCTGAAAGGGTGGAAAATGTAAGAGATTGAATCTCTAACTGAAACAAAGCAATGCCTCGTTGCACATTCCCAGACGTGTACATGCTCAAGCCAGTGTTTTAATGTTGGTTCCTTAAGTGGGGTACCAAAGTATCTCAAACAGACTGATTTGTATATTCCTGTAACAAAGACCTCCAACATCAACACTTCATCAAGAGTAAACAAATCGTCCTTTCTCTCATCTGATTTCACCTCCACTGCATTATGCATCCTGTTTCAAAGCTGGTCTTGATTTGTCTTTGGTTTCAGCCGTGCTTCGCTGCCACACCAACAGAGCAACTCAAAAGGAAAAGTTAAGTAAATCTCGTGGGAGAACAGGCTGTTCACACATCTGGCTGATTGCTATCCAATCCAGCAAATACTTTGTCTAGCATGCATATGAGCTTTACACACAGGACCATGCGGTGAGTGCATGTGTGTTCAGACAATGGAAAGCAATTTGACATGAAATTAATTTAATTCATTTTTTTAACGTCTTACCTAACCTGCTAGCATTTCCTCTCAAGTACTAAATAAATGAAAATGCATTTGTGGGTATGTCATGTTTAAGTCAACACCCTAGTTGTAGGGTGAAGTGCAAAAAGCTACAAGTAGCCTTTATTCAAAAAATATCTAAATCCACAAAATTTCCTTGAATATCTGGCTAACAGAGACATAAATATGTCATATCCTATACTTTCTAATAGCTACAAAATAATTGAAAAGCAGATAGTGTTCATCAGTTAAAAACATCAATATTACCCATCAGGCATATAGTGTCAGTCCAGCCTAAGTGTTCATTCTAGGCTCCCTATATAACAACGAGTTATCTATCAGAGATGAGCCAAAAAAACTTAAACTTAAACCCATCGGGCTTTTGAATCATCACGTTTCAACCTTGTGTTGCAGTGTATTATTTCAGGTGCTAATTCACCACTGTGGAAGTGTGATTTTTAGCATAGCCACAATCTCAACATAGCACTAACATTATTCATGCACAGCGTATCACTTGTGAAATTATAAAAATAAATAAATAAAAACTTTCTAGACCTTTTAAACTGCCAAACAAAGTAACACCTAATTTGTCCATTTTGGCAGGTCCAATACACAGAGGACAGAAATGATTATACTTTCCATTTCTGGTCCAATCCAGTATCCCAAGTAATTACATCCTTATTGGAAACTTTTGCACATCATGATATATTTTGAGCATTCAGTCCCAAGGGGTGTGTGAACTTTCCTGTCACCTTCTGGTTGGACACAGGCTGAAAATTTATGTAGGTGAACTTATACGTACAGTGGATACAGAGATAATTACAATAAATACAGTTATACATATTTATGAAATATGTCAATACAAGAGCCTATTGGTATTACCTAGTTGCCTTTGTTATAGAGCACTGTTGTTACTCAGCAGAACTATTTTCTAAAATATGTGTGTTCACAAAAGGCCATGTGGTTGAGAGAAAGGAACAGACAACCATTTGAAGAGGACGGACTGAAAAAAATAGAGTGAAAGAGACAGACCGAAGGTGAGATAGGAATAGTTTACTACCAGCGTTCCTTCGTACGGCAATGATAGCCAGTGAAGCAGAAAAGTGAATTACCCTTCTACTCCAGCACTTCTTAATTTAATATCTCCGATGAGCAGCTTCAGCTCTGGATTGGACCAGGGTGTGCACATTCGTGTGGTGTCACGAAACATTAGACACTGTCGCTGCTATTCATTTCTGTATGGTAATTCTGAGGCACACCTTTTACTCGGGGCACCAAGGGACATCTCTCTCCAGAAATTCTACTTTGGGTATTTTATTGGGAGAATTATTATCCATTGATGTATATTTAGTTCCTTTTTGTTGAACCACAGGGGAATTTCTAGTGGCTGATTGAATAAAAGGGTATACATATTTCCATTGCTCATTTATTGTGCTTTCATTTTCATTTCCCCAAGAAAAAACGTAGACTCAAGGGTAATAAAACAATATAAGTGTGAATGAAATATAATGGATTTGAATGTTAGTTACTGCGATTTTAATCCAAAGTTCATTCACGACACAGTGTTTATGTGTCTTTACTCATATTTATACCAGCTAGCTCTGCTAGTGCCAAATATTTCAATAATGGTAATGATTGCATGGAAGTGAATGACACCTGGTTTTTTCACTTATGATGAGTTAGCTCAACCATGACGTGTGTTTCCAGAGTTATAAAGATGGCGGTGAGTTGGTGGGATCATTGTGGGTGGTGACTTTCTCAACACTGAGTGCTAAGTGTTGCTGTATGCGCATTGGGTCATGAGACTCCCCATAACCTTACCCCTACCCCCTTTCCTCATAGCAAGGCAATTGGCAGGCAAACAGCTGCTTGGTCTAAGCGGGCTGCATATCAATGGCTCTAATTAATTGGATTAATGGAGAGGGTTCTGGGATTTGGGGAGAGGCTGGAGGAAGCATTTCAGCGGAAACAGAATTGCCGTCCCTGAGGGCAGGGGGGTCGTGAAGGAGCTGGGGGGGGGGGGGGGGCACCCAACTGAA
>JAUYWH010000027.1:7847199-7861177 GCA_034779795.1 Ctenopoma multispine | reverse complement strand
CCCCCCCCCCCCCCCCCCCCCCCCCCCCCCCCCCCCCCCCCCCCCCCACACAACTGAATATGGATGAGGAAAAATTGAGTTAAAACAGAGGAGACTGCGGCATTCATTAGACCGCCCACCCTCTGAAGTAGCTGCTTAATATGCACGCTATTACTATGCAAATCAGCGATAATGAAACACAGAGGATTTTTTTAATCAGAGGAAGAACAAGCAGATGTTGGGAGGGTTTGGAAAGAAGTGCCACGAGTGTTTGCGTGTGTATTTGTGTGTGTGTGTCACTGTCTGTGTGAATATGTGAGAGTATGTACATGCCAGAGCTGAAAGGTGTGGAGTCCTTCTCTGAAAAGAAATAAAATAATGCAATCAGTTCTTTAAAGCAGTTAGTTACTGTGCATGAACTCCATGTGAATGAGCTATCTGCGAGCTTCACTCAAACTGACTAATCTTCTCTGCAGGAGTTGCATTAAGAAATCAGAATTAAGAACAGGTTATTTATTGAAGAGATTTGTGTTGGTACCTTGGGGAGAGATAAAGCTTGATCGACTCAAGCTCAACGAATCTCTGCATTGCTTTCATAGATATGGTAAATCCCTGCGACAGTTGTCCCCAACTGGAGAGTCAACACTGGGATACACCAGCTGTGCTGCCTGGTCTGGTCCTCCTGCTGGCTGAGTGCGGTGCTGTGTGTGTGTAGATGCATGTGGAGCTGTGCAATGGACTGAGAATGATGATGTGTCTTTGTGGCATCACATAGACGTCAGTGAGTAGATGCATGGTCTTGTAAAGAACCCTGCATTGAAAGAAGCCCTTTCCTGTAAACCCCCCTCCCTTCCCATGGCTCTTTGCTCTCACAGCCTAATCAAGGCAGTTCTCTGTGGGCCTGTTACATTAAGTGTTCTCTCAGCACAAGTGGAGAAATCAGACAGACTGGATGAAGCCATCGATCATCAAGCAGCTGCCTTTTTAGCAGTAGCTGCCCTGCAGCACCACGTCTGAGCAAGACGTTGGGCAGGCAGAGGCTACATGGTGCATGAACAGGTTACCTGCCCATAGCCACTCATGGATTTTATTTCCTTTGCCATTCAAATGGATACATGCATGCCACCATGTTAATTGAGATGAATTAAGAGTGAGAAGTTGATTTTATCTGATAGAGGTCAATACCGTGAGCCAAATGGATTACAGCAAACGAGGATGTAGACATTTGTGTTTTGCTCAAATGGGCACCATTGCAGCATTTGGTTATGTTTGTTGTTTTTATGTGTGGGTGAGAGAGAAAGAGTAGGAAAAAAAGAAGGGGGGTAAACAAATTAATGTATCAGCCCCTTTGCCTCAGTAGATTGTTATCATGAGAATGTCAAGTGGGTCCTCCCTAGAAGGCCATATAGAATATTACAGGAGAGAATCTCCATCCTGTTTGACTCCCCATGGCACAGTAATAACAACAATCTAATGATGCACAATACATCAGGTGTACTGAAGTCCCTCTATCCCAGAGCCAGGCTGGAATTTGATCTTAGGCTTGATAATGAGAATGGTGATGATGATGAGGTAGCTGAGTGATGATGATGGTGGTGTCCCTTGTTAGTGTCTCTCAGTCCTAATTAGAGAGGGTTATTACAAGGCTGGATTTAGGAGCTACTGTTGGTAGATCAGGCAGACTCAGACAGGTCTCACTGATTAACAACCCCTAAATAAAATCAATTTCTGCCATACAGGCTCACAGCTATTATGTGGAATTATTTTGCATACTCAAATGTTCTTCCTGCTACAAATCAAATCAATGTCTCATCCAACTTTGTGTCTGAACATTCTTTAACAATATTAGAAAACAGAGGTCACAAGCAGATATTTATCATGGTGATTCAGTAACTTGTGAAATGTTTGTGAACGAGTTGGCTTTGGAGAAGAAAAACTAAAGGACGTCTAAAACATCACTGGTGAATTTATGTTCAGAACTCTAATGTCAACCAAATCAAAGATCCAGTAAATTAATATGTTTCAGGTTACGGTACTCACCTGAGTAATGCTGATGTTAAAATTATACTGATACCTAACATATTTTAAAAATAAAATGTACTTTGTCAGTAGGTCATGGGTAATATAGAATTTTAGTACCACATAACTATAAGGTTTGTTATAAAAATTGTCGATGCAGCAAAATATAAACATCCTGATTTTTAGTCCCTAATGAAGTAATAACAGCTGGTTCCTACAATTCCCATAATGCAATTCAAATGTATGCGTCATTATATTACCCCCCAGCACTATTTACACTGCACATTTTAAGTGTTTCAGTTAAAAGTCTCAAATCCAAGCTAAGATTTACCTGAGGGTTACTCCTCATGATGAAGTGGAGTGCCCCTCTAAAGTTACTCATGTAGTCATTGGAATAAGATATTTTTAGTGCATATAGTTTTGAGCAAATCTTGTGCTGTACTTTACTTGTAACAAGACAAATCAAACAATATCATACAATCTAGGGGCGTTGCATGGATTAAGCCACCGTATGTTTACATGCTCAGCAGTGCGCTGCACTTATTAGCCTCAAAGAAAGAGCCATTGAGCCACAATGGTGATAAGCAGAGCTTTGGCTGTACCTTGTAACACTGAGACCAGCTCAACCTGCCACAAGTCCTACTTTGGACTCAAACTGTGAAGGTCAAAGAGGATAAATCCTGTTACGCTCCATCTGTCCATAGGGATGAGCGTGTGCATATATGTGTGAAAGGTGTGTGTCAGAAGGAGTGCATGAAATCACCACACAGTACAGTGCTGAGATATAATACTGAGCCACTCTTTCTCACATTTTCCACCAGCACTACTTCCACTACTCACAAGCTGATCCCCATGAAAACTCACGCCTCGCTCTTCTGTACCAGTTGCTTCAACCAAATACCACCATTTTGTATTTTTCTTCATCCTCTGTTGTGACCTCAAAGGCAGCTGAGATGTGAAAAAAAGGAGCTTACGGAAAGATCACTCTTTTAAAATGGTTGTTTGTTTGAAATGTGATCATTTCAACACACCTAATGCTTCAATGCTTCAACATCTTGCTTTGTTATTCACAGAGTTTTATACTGCATATTTAAATACATTGTATACACAAGAACAAAAGTTATACACGTGTTAGCCATCCTCTGGCTGTAAACTGTTCTTTTAAATAAATTTAAATAGTTGCCAAATCAATGACTGATACAGCTGCAACTCCTGGGTACAGGAGTATGTTTCTGCACTGTTTTCCTGCTTAAATCCATAAAAGAAATCAGCCACAGAAACATGTCAATGGGTTTAAACATTACCAGAATGCTGTTGTTTATGTCACATTTTTGTCTTTAGCACAATTTTGCAATTTATCTCGCAGTTTCTGTGTTTTTCAGGGTGTTGTCATGAATACAAAATCTGTTTGGACGTGTGTCTGTGTGTGCTTGCTTTAGTTTTCTTTGTTTGCATCTGGCCTTGGCATGAAGGGGCCGGGAGGTTTGGTCAGAGAGGCGCTGGCTGATGTCAGCTGGCCAGTGGGCACACGGTTCAGTCGCATCACATTGCCATCACAGGCCGGTTTTGGCTCTGTCCTGACGTCCTCACGCTCAGTCTCCCTGTCTCTACATCCCATCCCCCTTCTTTCGTTAACAACTCTCGTCTCTTTGTCTGTCTGCGTGACTAGCTGTGCATTTGTGTACTGGTAATTCTTTGGAACCAATTCATGACTCCTTTTAAAGTTACCTGACCAATTATTATTGGTGTAATACCCAACCAATTCTGAACAGTTACACACTAAGCCGCTGATTGAGAATCTGTACGATAGGCAGATGGTTCACAGTTCCAATTTCACACAAGCCAAAGTCTATTTATTTCCAGTTGAGCTTGTTTTTTTCTGTATGGACCTCCTTGCTATCTATTCTGCTTCAATTAGCAACAGATGCCTCCTTGCAGAGCACTAACCCTAATTGTACGTGATGAGCAAAGCTAATCGCCCTGGTGCTGCCTGACCTTCCTACAGCTGTGAGGGGGAACTTCTCCCAGAGCCCCTTCTCATACCCCACACTCCCACACACATGCACACAAACACACACATATACACACTGTGCTCCCTAATATTTAAAATCAAGGGTGGCTGTGGGCACTGGGAATGGGTCTAGCTTTGGTGACCGCAAATTAGCTGCTGTAATTGCATATCCCTCCCTGTTCCTCTAATTTTTCAGGCCTGTTTGGTGCAGTGAGGAGAGTTTGTTTGTTTTGGTGTCAAGGCAATTTAGAATCAAAATGAGAACCTCCAGCGCACATGTGGACCCTCAAGCCAAATGGCAGCACTACAGTCTTAAATAGCCGCACCTCTCCTACAGCGCAGTGCAGCCCAGAAGGAGACAGCAGAAAAGAGCGAGAGTGGGCAAGTACAAAATGTGTTCACTTAAGAATTTTGCTTGACTTTCATGTTTTTTACTGCTGGCTAATACAAATAGCGAGGAGTGCTGCAAGAAATTTGGGGCCCAGCTGTTTAACAGCTCTGACACAGTGTTGTCCAGCTGTGGGCTCTTTCATTCACAAAATAAATGATTGTGGCACAAATTAATAACAATGCAAATGTTCATAAGCAACATTACAGGGTATCATGACATTTCTAGTTCTTTATGTATATACTGTACCAATGTTGCTCTTTGTGAAGTAATTGTGACGTTGTTCCAATAATACCAAATAATTCCAATGATATTGTCATCCAAGATAGAAATTAATTTGATCAATGCCAAAATGGAATGTTGGAATGGAAAGTCTGGAGCTTATTGTTTTGCATTAAAAGTGGTAGCTCTTCAAAACCCTCAGGCTTATTGCAGAGGCTTAAGCAAAGCTTACATAAGTGAGGCAGAAAAAGTGAGCTTCGTGTGCTTGTAGACCACCAGGCAAAGGAGTAAGCCAGTGTTAGATTTTCTGAAAAGTCCAATTTTTCTTATTTACTAAAGACAATGACTTGCAGATGATTTTGCTCTCCTCAAAAATGTGCAAGCTAGCAAGCAACCAAACAAGCATAAATCACATTAATTAGCTTTGCAGCTGTGGTGCGGTCCTGTTGATGCCTCAGTGGCTTCAGTGAGATAAGAAATCCTTATGCCATAGTGTAAATACAAACAGCAAACCAAGATTGAACAACAAAGACCAATTAGTGCTTTGGGTTGATAATTTAGACTCATATTTAGATTAATTATACTCTCGAGAATCTGAAAATAAACATTCGAGTCAATCCTATCTTAATCAAAGACACTAAATTACCTGAGTAAATTCATTTTATCTGGTACTTTAACTGTGATTTAATCTTGTTCAGTTCCTGTGAGTTGTAAACTAAGAACTGATAGAGAAATATTTGAAATTGGTGGATTTAAGCCATATTTAACATTTTTCTTCTACATTTTCTTATAAAAGGTGTGAGCATGCAGTTTTCTGTGAATTTGTGTTAATATTTAAAATCCACAAGGCATTCATTGAAATTTTTACCTTCTGTAAAACATGAATACAGAAATTTTATTTTGATCAAGACTTTGAGGATATCTCCTCAGTTAGACAGAGCCTTATGAACAGGGGGCAATCTAAGATGCCTCTTGGGAACATTAGATATAGCCTTGACACTGGTGGCAGTGAGACTGGGGGGGGGGACTGTGGCACAGTTGGTTTGACAATCAGCAGTAGTCTACGAACCCCAGGGTTGGTGGTTTGCTTCCCGGTTTCCACTGATTTCTGACCACATGTCAAAGTGTCACTGAACAGGATACTGAACGTATACGAAAATATAGTATATTATGTGGGGGGTGTTAATACTACAATGTACTTCATTACAATGACAGAAAACAGTACCTATCTCACCTAATGAGAATTGTGTGGAGTGAAATAGCAATTGTATCAATTGTCTAAATATTTGTAGGAACATACCTGCTCTGCTTTGCAGAAAATCATGTCAGGACACTGTGTTGGAGAATAAACAGCACAACAAATGTTGTAACAAGATGTCTTATTGTGTCTTTTAGAGAAGAGGTCTTCAGTAATCATTTGACATCAAAAAAGCTGATTGTATCAATTGACATCATTGTCCATTGACTGTATAAGAATGTGTGCATGTGCAGGAAATTTTCTCTTCTAATGTAGGACCTGTGCTGAGATTGTGACATTTTTGGTGATCTAACATCAAGAGTTCCCAGTTACTCTTGGTTGTGATCAACGTCTCTGTTAAGCTCAATTTGTAAATTTAATAAAGCCCAGTGGGTAGTAAACTGTATGTGCTGTGTGTTTGTTGTTACCTCGCTACACAGAGTCATTCACCCATTATTATTATGTCATGCAGTAATATACAGTAGCTAAACAGATTTCAAACTAACAGTACATATACAGTACCTTACTGTGTATGCACACATTGTACTTTGTCTTAAGTAAAATTATTTGTGCTATTATTTGTAAAATAAAGACAATGAATTTGTTATTTGGGAGCTGTTGGCATGAAAGTGACATCAAAACATCACAATATATTTGCAATCAGATTTTTGTTCCAACTGATGCCAAAGCAATGAATGTTTATCACTGAAGCTGTTGCCAAAACCCACAAAAACAAGAAAGCTGAAAAAATATGGCATTCATTTATCACTTTAAACAAGTTAGTACCACCCACGTGGCAGCATGTTTTCCCTCAGTAACTAATGTTTTTGTTAGAACTTTTTGGATGTCTTACTAAGAGCAGCGTGTAGCTACACAGGAACAGCTTTTTACTGACTGATTTGAATCTGACTATTGATGACCACAGCAAAAATTGTTTGAGGTTTGATAACATGGAGAGGCAAGTTTGTCCACTGCTTAATTTTACCTGATCTGCTGGGTTTTCACACTCTTGCTTAACCAGTACCATTACAGTTGTCTGACACATGTCGAGGGATTATTCACACAGGTTTCAGCTGAACACTCTCATGATAATGTTTGTCTTCAGAGCTAAATGAAGCCTTGACACACTGTTCATGAGTGCGGCCTTTTGCCACCACAGCTAAACACCACATTGACCACCACTGGTCAGGACCCCAACCACCATGGCCACGGAAAATTCTCAGTGGTGAAAGTTTTTTTTTCTCATTGCGCTATGCAGGAAAACACATTTTATTGTTTGAAAATGATGATTATGAGAATAACATAAGGCTCCAGTAAAGTATCACAGCATAAATCGTATCAAGTGAAACCATATAGAGCTGTAGTTGGTTCAAGATTGTTCATATTTGGCATAAATTATTTGAGTTTGAAAGGAGTCTTCCCTACCAATAAACCACTGCTGAGGAAAGAAGAATCCATTGTTCCATTTATTTTCCTCGTAAACCTAATTTTAGCAGATGGCTACAGAACAAGGCAGCTAACAATGCTTTGATTTGGGCCCTCACCATGAGCACCAAAGCATGGAGAACATAAGCCTAAATCTAAGCAAAATTTATGATTAAGGTCTTCTTGACTTTTGAAACTAAACCACTTGTTTTGATTATCTGCTAATTTTAACTATAACTCAAAATAGATTTGACCATTGTGCAATTATCTGTTAGTAAATATTTCACCAGGTAACTATTTTCAAAATAAATTATGATGGTAAAGCACATGAAACATTCTGGTTTGCTCAATTTATGACATTTCAAGCCATTCCGTGGTCGACTTCGCTTAAGTGCACGGCATCCGGACGAAATCGCCACATGCCCTAAAGCGGAGCGTGCGCGTATGCGGTGCGCGCATGTGGTGCGCTCTTATTAAGCATGTGCCTAAAATGAGTGCAACATCTCAGTGCTGAAAGTTGACCAGTGGTTATATATATTATAGCAAATAATAAATACACTCTCTATTGTCAAAAGTCACAACAGCTAACTTATCACAGTTGAGTTGCTAGGCTAATCGTTGCCAAGACCTTTTTTTCACACATTTGCAGTTCTGAGTCAACATTAACAAAAGAAACCACTGCTAAACCGACTTCAGCGTACACCTACAATGCACTTCCAGGCCTCAGTACAGTGGCTGGATTGGACATCAGCACCTGAACAATCCGCTTTCAGCCGGTCACAAGAGCCGGGCTACTTAAATTGTTGCATACTGACTAGCTGTTTACAATGTTTGAATGTGTCAATCAATATTTCTGTTTGGCTAGTGGATGTGGCCTGTGCAGTTAACCGGAGTGAATTAGCTGGAGAGAATAGCAATGAGGTCAATGATGTACGTGCGCTTAAGCTGATTGTGCACTTATCGCTAGTGTGCATAGCCAAAGTTATTGCCCATATACACACATTATACAAAAAGCTAAACGGGAGCGTGCGCTTAAGTGACATGCACTTTAGTTGGGTCGACTGTACTACTAATTTCTTTTACTGCAAATATGTGTATTTGCAATGTAATGTTGCAATGTTTTTTGACATTATAGGAACCATTGGTAACCTATCTGGCAAGTTCCAAAAAATTTATACTAAACATATTTGTATGATTTACTTTAATACATGCTGTACACAACAACCGATTTTTGCTTATGTTCAAGCTCGCACAAAATGGTTGACATAAACACTGGTTATTTCTTCACTATTTCTCTGTATTAAAGAGCTGAGTAACTGTACAAGCGAAAATGTATTTCTTTTATTACATACAGTACTGATGTGAAATGAGTCTTGAAATCTGTATTAATGTGCCACATTCACATATTGTTCTAAGTTGATTAGTGTATTGTTTCCTAACCAGTTTACCCGGAGTCAGTTATGAAAGGACTATGTTAGGCCATAACAAAAAAAAGTGCTACAGAATTTTCAATGCTTCATAACCATAATTAATACAGGCCTTAATGATGTTAAGTGTAGCAAAGCTTCTAACACCCTTTGTATAATTCATGACCCCCGTGTCGTCATTCTTCTTCTTCTTTTTCGGTTGACATTCCCTCCTGCGTTCATGTTTGCTGTGCTGGGAAAGTTGCTGTTGCCACAGAGATGAAGCAGAGAAACATCTTTATTTGGAAGCAGCCGAGAAACAGATGAATGTTAAACACTATCCACCGACCCAGGCGACTTCTTATACGGCCCATCATCTTTCTGTTTTTTCCTTGTTCTCCATCTTTCTTGTTGTTTTTTTAATGGAAATTTCAGCAGTGGGGCAATAATAAATACTTACTTTGAGTTCTACTTATTTTCCACTTTGTCTTCAAGATAGCAGCAACATGTGCATCAGTGCATAAATGCTCAAACAGATGTTGAATTGGTAAAGATTTTAAGCAAATGACCCACAAGCTTAGAAAACTGTAGTAATAATCACAAACCAGTTTGTTCATCTCCAAAGCTCATAGTGAAGACTAATCCAGGCCTGAACGAAGAAATGTTAAAAATAATTGTGCCAGTGATGATTTTAATGTATTTCTAAAAGTCCCCTTAACCTCTGCCAGTGGTGGTGTCTATGCTCTAAAAATGTCAGTCACACTGAAGAGGTTAACCCCAGCCCTATATGAGAGCTGATGGAATATTACACAAATAGACCAAGTGTATCTGATTCCAGCTCAGCATGTTGTAAGACCATCCCATTCCAATCTTGCCTCTCTCTGTCACCTCATTAAAAATACAAAGAGGGTAAAGAAGGGCCAGTCCTGAGCAATCTCTGTTAAAGCTGCCAGTGAATGCAGCGGCGTTAATGTCATTTAATGCTGTTTCATCTGAAAAGCCACATTAGAGTCAGATTTAGTAATCTGGGTTTGCCCATGCTCGTCTATACGATGTCATTATGCTAAACTGACCTTTATAGCCAGATTAAGAGGGGTGGAGGGAGTAGAAGGATGTTTTGGAATGGGAATTAACAAGAAATGAAAAATGCTGTATTTGGCATATGGATGATGCAGTATTCAGCAGCATTTTCAATTTAAGTACCATCAACAACAAATGAAAGTGAGAGTGACAGAATGGCTCATGGTAGTTTGAGTAGCTCAGACCTATGTCTTTAAGTTAATGTTTTCCTCTTTCAAGAATCTTTCAAGAATATTCTATATTTCTCTCACCTTAATAATACTCAGCACTAATAAATCTGAAACAATCAGAGCTGAGGCTGTTCCAAATCCACCTGACTTTTTAAATGCCTTTGTTCCACTAACATGTTTGTAGTCTCCCTGCACTTACAAGAATGATTACTGTTCTCTCAACATTTGGACAACACCTATCAGTGTGATCTGGCTGATGAGCTGCTGCACATACTCAGCAGTGCCTTACCTTCCGAACTTGTGGAACAGAATAAGTAAGGCTACCCTAACCAAATCACAGGCCAGCACTGCTAAAGGGTTAATAGACCCGGAGTTGTGCTTAAATTGATCATTTCGACCATATTAATTATCACTGTTGAATAAACACATTAAGGCTTCTTAACATTGGTTTAGCCTCACATAAGGTTGTGAAAATACTTGCACACACAATAAATGCAGTGAACTGCAATGACATCACATCAAAATGTTTTACTGTGACCCTGTTCAGCTTTGGTCGTATTGAATTACTGGGTGGTGAATGTACTGCCTGCCCTGTTGGCACAAGGGGAATTTTCCCTTTGCTTCTCTCCTACTGGTGCCTTAAGACAGGAGGTTTCACTCTGATGGAGGTGCCTGCTGGGCAACAAGGGAAGAAATATTGTGTTCTAGCTGAGCTTTGATGCATCAACACCAGCATCACTCAAACAGCTCTGAGTTAATGGAGCTGAGGTAAAATAAAGAGAGGTAAACATTGCATATAGGCTGTAAGAGGCAGTATGAATGTAATAAAAGACTTTCAGTTAGTGTTAAAACAATATGTGAGACTAAACTCTTTAGTCATAAAATGCCAGAAACCTGGCACTGAAACCGACTAACTGTATTAAAGTGTTTATTATTGTCACCCGATTAAGTGTCAGTTATACAAGATGCATAAATGTGACACTTTACCATTGACACTATAGCATAAAACCACTGCATCCACCTGACACATATTGAAGTACTTCTTTACCTACGGGCATCTCTTGTCAGCTCTAGTTTCTCCTCTGCTGACATGATAAGCGCTTACTGCACA
This sequence comes from Ctenopoma multispine, assembly GCA_034779795.1. NCBI lineage: Eukaryota > Metazoa > Chordata > Actinopteri > Anabantiformes > Anabantidae > Ctenopoma > Ctenopoma multispine. The sequence continues at coordinate 7,850,129 of JAUYWH010000027.1, read as the reverse complement.
GGGCGCAGATTTATCTTACACTTCCTTATCATGTCATTATCACAATGCCATGTCATTATCATAATTATTATCATGTTATGTTCTTCCAGGAATAAAGTAATTGATGGGTCAGCTAAACCCGTCACTAAGGAGAAGGCATCCCCTTGTTAGTGATGCCTAAGAAATTGCCCAGTGAGCATGTCTTTGGTGCATGTGTGTGACCGAGGTGTGAGCGTCAACGATAAGCTTAGACCACCAGATGGTGGTGGGGGTGTTGTTGGGGGGAGGGGGGGAGGGATTCCAGAGTAAAACTGCAAAACATACCCAGTGCTTCAGACAAGATGGCAAAACAGAGCAATTCCCCACAGACTGGAGAAACATAAGACATCCAGGCAAGTTTGTGCCATTTCCTTCGCCCTGTGGGATTCTGCTAAAATGAGTGCTGGGCTCCTTCAGCTCGGGTAAATGGAGCGCCTCCATCCTCCAGCAGAGCCACCATGTCTCTCTATAACGGCCAATCTCCTCTTCAATTGGGCCTGTCTGGCCTGAAGCTGAAAGATTCAGAAACTATTTGTTTGGGATAGTTTGTATCTACGTGCGCCTATTGCAATGTCCGTCATTTCTGTCTTAACGTATGTGATGTATCTGTAGGTGTAAGTATTAAACAATGTAAACCGACAGGTAAAGGAGGCATCAGATTTGCAAGCTTTCTTTCTACATAACAGGATCCTGTTTGATTCACAGTTTATTATGTCATGCTATGCCTGGGTGTTCTCTGTCATCCTGTCTGCTGCATCTCAGAAAACAGTGAATGTGCTGTAAAAAAACATTTTTGCTCCCCTTTACACATTTCTTTCACCTCTTGTCAGAGATGTACTTTTGGAAGCCAGCGGTAGTGTCTCAGCAAAGATCAGAGTGACAGAGACAACGACAGCGGAGGGAGTGACAGTTATGGGGACAGGAACACTCCCATGCTCAGTGCTCGTGCACTATTCCATCATTAGCCAATGAAGCCCTCATAAAAATGAGTTATGTGCCATGAGAGGGGAGGTTCCATATGGCACAAGTGATCCAGAAAGGCAACGTGTCGCGAAAGATCCCTAGAGCCCAACAAGTCAGCTTTTACAGGGGCCTCCCTCCCCATCATTAATTGATTTTAATAACAGGCTGCGAGGGGGCAGAATGCTCTCATTCATTGGGCTGATGGGGCTTTTCCCAGGTCCCCCAGCGAACACTGCAGCACTTAGAGCTGTTTGTTTGGATTGCCTCTAGTGTGTGTGGCTCTCAGACTGGCTCAGTTACTCAGTCAGACACATACTCAATGTCCCAGCCATTCACTCGCTCGCTCACTCAAACATTTGTTCATTTACCAGTTCAATAATTTCTTCACTCAATCACTGGCCTAGTCATTTATACTCTCATTTATTCATCCCTCTCTGTGAGCTCGCCAGGGCCTAACACTCTTTAAACCAGGGTTCATGGGAACATGATCAATGTCTTATAAAAACTTATGAAACATCAGAACCGGACATATTTAGTATTCTTTGTAAAAAAAGAGATTATATCAAAAATCCATAGACTTTCTTCTCAACCAAAAAAAACCCTCGTACCGTAGGTGAGTTTTTCCTTTATCCATCCTCCTATCATGTCTTTGTCGACAAACTGAAAAATCCCTCGTTTTGCATATTTTTACTCTTTACTTTGATTGTTCAGCAGTCTGACTGAAACTGGAAGGGGGGCTGTATGCTAGATGATGGGAAGGGAATAGGGAGGGAGCTGGGCCTGTCATAACTGCATAATACACCCATTACTCCTGTGCAGCAGAATTACCACTGATGGAAATGGGATTTTGGAAGATATATGGAATGTAATTATTATATACATATATGCATAGCCCTTTTTACTCTGGAAAGGAGCTTTGTAGTGATACTTTCAGGTCCTGCTGGCTTGTGTGTAAATGTGTTCATGTGTTACTGCATTCGTGAAGCTGTCTTTATGTGTGAGTATTTCAACATTGTGTTTAGTTTGCAGTATTTGTATGTAAAAGGTGGCAAAGTGTTTTTCACTTCTGGATTCCCGTGACCACCTGGTTCATTCTCTTGCCTGTGCAACTCTGCAGCATGCTTCGCCAGGGGCCAGCCCTGTGCTGCACAGCTCTCCGAAACCACACCGAAACAGGTAAGGGAGTCATGCTGACTCATTCCAGCAGCGAAGCTGTCTGAAGAGTCATCAGCCTCTGGAATACCAAACTCTCAAACTCCCACAATCAAATAACAAAACACAAAATAGGGAATATTTGCTATCATGCACTCACTACCCATGTAAGCTACGGAAAATAATATGTTTTATACAAATACCGTGCAGTGTGTTTTCCATCATGACTTTCTGTTATAATAATAAGTGAAGCATGCAACACGACAGCAGGACCATGAGGCAGTGTGTATGGTTTTCAGTGTGGTGTACCTTAGGTGAGGGGCCTCTGCAGGAGGTTTTCTTTGGAAAGCACCTGGGTGTGAAATAGGGCCTCCCAGTCTGGCCTGAGAAGCTGTTTAAACAGAGGTTCCAGTCGGGCCAGACTGCACTGGACTAGACCTTTCCAAACAGAAATCATGAGTCAGCGTTAGGAACCCATCCATGTTCCTCCTCAAGGGATAATCAGCCTAATGCAGCCTGGAAAATGTACATGCTATAGGGGCGAGTGAGGTACTAGGATATACAGTATAAGAACATATATATGTCTTTTCCACCATTTGTAGAAATATAGGATAGTGTATACATTTTAAAGCTAATTTGGTCAGAGAAAACATTAGCTTCTCTCATCTTATTATTCTTTACAATAAAACCTCAAGTACTTTGTGCCTTTAAAAAGCACTTTTAGTGTGAGCTGCTGCACAAATTGAGTCAACTGAACAAACTGGTTGGCGGGGGGGGGGGGGGGGGCGGGGGGGGGG
>JAUYWH010000027.1:7756395-7838380 GCA_034779795.1 Ctenopoma multispine | reverse complement strand
TGTGTGTGTGTGTGTGTGTGTGTGTGTGTGTGTGTGTGTGTGTGTGTGTGTGTGTGTGTGCGTGTGTGTGTGTGTGTATGCTTGTGAATGCATGCGGGGTTGCATGTGTATATAAACTGTGTGGAAGAGAGTGAGGAGGGAGCAGTGCAAGTGGAATTCAAATGAGACAGAAACACCAGAAGAAAAACAGAATAAAGTAACAAGCTCACTGCAAGGGAATTGTAATAATAGTGGATAAATATGACTCTGAAGTACACAGCTCAAAGTATTAAAACAGGGAAGATGGAAAGAAGAGAACTATCACTGCAGGTATTTTGACAGGGGGCAATGATCGAGAGAGATAAGGATGGATTACATTTGATAAATGATATTTGTGGCAACCAAGGATTCATGTAACACACACACAAATGCATGTGCTAAGTCAGGATAAAACCCCAGTACAACAGCCAAGTGATTTGTTCTGGAAAACATATTCATATGCATGTATTATTGACAGAAGGCTCACATACATACACTCAGCAGTCGGTGAGTTTCCTGTCTCACCACTCTACATGCTGATTGTATTCTCAAGTCAAAATAACAATACGCTAATGTTTAAACAGTCTAGTCATTATATCAATACAGGCAAATATATTTGACAGACACAAATACATACATATGTGGCACATGCTCATGCACAAACACATATACAGTACATAGTCAGGGAATGTGATGTACAGGTATTTAAAGCTGTGAATGCCTTTATAATCTGCAGCGCCTCAGGAGACAGTAGCTCACCATATGAGTGAATCAGTGTGGGCCTGTCTGTAGAGTTTTCACTGTGACACCGGCACTCATACCACTCACTGGGTGTTCCAATTAAAACCCACCCCTGCCAGGAGAGCAACAGCTCTCCAACAATACTCTGCTCACCCACATGCACACGTACACGTACGCCATGAATGTGCACACGTACACACACTACTGACAGACCACAAACACAGTCAGGCTGACGATGATGGATGGTGTGCATAACCTGGCTGGTGATATAGACTTTGGCTAAACAGCACAGGCCTTCACCAGGGGTTTGTCCTCAGGCAGGTGGTGGGCTTCTTCCACACAGGTGGTTTACCAGTGATGTGAAGGATAATTATCTCACAAGAAAAATTCCACAGTATGAGGTTTACAGACGTGGAATGAAACACAATAATGTTTCGTAACACCAATAAACTGTCAAAGTTTAGCAGAACTGTTTTGTACCATCGCTGTTTTCCTTATGCCAGTAAATACTGGTGATCATCACACGAGGTTACTAATTGGCAAGTTGCAAGACCACACAAGCTCTCATTTCCAGAGACTGTCAGCCCAGAGAAAGCAAGTTGATGAGACAAAACAAAACCATGAACACAAGCTCTTTCTACAGGGCACATGGAAATGAGCATGATAACCACGACAACAATTTGTAAGAACTTCTATGCATTGGTTTTGAGACTCGTCAATCCTGTGTAAACAAGGCACATTGTGCAGTAATGTCACAGAGTGAGATGTGCCATTTTCCCTGGGCTGGCCCATAAAAGACTCATTAGGGCACTTCAGATGTATTTGCACTGCAAGGGGCTGCCATTAAACACATCACAAGGCCTAATAAATGCATTATTTAAAAGCTGTGCTCCAATTACTAATTGATTAGAGTCGAGCGCCTCATCAATAACGCAGAACCGGTCCCTTAAAATCAAAATACACATGATTTATACATGAAAGGCTTTAAAAGGGATAAGTTCTCTGCTAATCAGTCATAAATGTTTTAAACACCCAAATTTTTACTCATGATTTAAAAGAAAAAAAATTGAGGGCCTGTCAGGGAGCTGTGTGTCTGCACGTGTGGATGTGTGTGTGTGTGTGTGTGTGTGTGTGTGTGTGGGGGGGGGGGGGGCTGTTTTTTATGTGCACACAGACACAGAAATACACATTGCTTCCACTGGGAATCAATATCAATGAGGCAGAAACATAGCATGAAGAAACCCTTCAGTCAAACTCGGCAAGTTTATGAAAGGCAGATTTTATTTCCACAAATCAGTGAAATTACTTTAATTTGCTTTGTATGACTGACTGTATTAAAAAGAATTTTCCTACAGGCAGCCTACTGTTGTCTTTGAATGCAATAGTTCCATTAACACACTAACACAAAATTATTTACACAACTGTTTCATTAAAATATACGCTTAAATGTGTCATGTACAATTAAACAGAAGTATAGACTCGTTACCATTTAACAATGAAATATACAAACACACACACACACACACACACACACTCACACACACCATACATATATATATTTAATTATATATATAGTATATATATATATATATATATATAATTATACACATTGTGTGACCATGTGTGTATACATACATGGTATATGTTATCACATCGAAATATGTATATTTCTTGGGACTAGCAAAATAAAAATTAAAAAAAATTATTAAAGGCCAAGAAACCATAAGAGAAACCTCACCGCAGATATCAAGTGGGATATATGTAAAGAGAACGCAATGCCAGCAATCCTGCATAGTTGGCATCAATCAATCAAGTCTTAAACCCATGCCAAATCAAGTTCCTGTTGTCTATTTTCACATACAACATGTCAATAGGGTTAGCAGGCTGACCCAGCCCTGGCTCACCATAACATACTGTAGGGTAATTCTCACTATGTTCTACATTTTTTATTGTCCATAAATCCACACAAACAGCAAAATCTGCAATTTATCAATCTTTGTAAAAACATTGCCTGGTCTATACACAGATCAGAAGAGGACAGTACAGTGGAAGTTATTTGTCCTAGTTCAATTTTATTATGAATATTTATTTGATTCTATTTGATTATCAATGCATGTGAATATTACTTGTTTATATACCATCTTTAACATGTGGTCACAGTAACAAAAATGGCCAATGAAATAGGTTGTGTCAGGCAATCCTGTTCAGTGAGTTGACAGGTTAGAAGGAGGAAGCGGAAGGAGGAGGAGGAGGAGATGAAGAGGAGACACTGGTAGAACTGTCTGAACCTTTGGGGGCCAACCGACTTTACTGGTCAGAGCATTGAGACGTGAATGTCTCTGTATCAACCAACCACAATACATAAGACCAGTCAAATCTATCACACCCTCTGAACAAGCATTACATCAAGCTTCACATGTCAGTCTTGAGTGCATTCAGACTAAGACAGCTAAGATCCTCAGGGTAGGTGTCATCACTGATCAAATAAACTGCTTATGAGCACTAGCACTGGTTTTGCTGAATCATAAGTTAACTATCTGCTCTTGGAGCTCATTTAAAGGTTAGCTTAGGTTTTACACTTGTGCTAAGATCTTTATCGTTAGTGAGGCTGAACACCACTTTGTGTTTACTCTCAGACTGACAATACCTGTGTGGTGAGCAGCAGAATCAACTCGAATGAAAATGATACAGTGATGTTATCTGCGAAGTAATCAAGACAATGATGAAGATGTAGTAATTAATGGTCAGGATGCAGAAGAAGATGAAGAAAAGAGGATGATTGTGATTATGTCCATGATGATAGCGGAATATATCTTTACTCTAGAAATTCAGATGTCTTAACTGACTGGTTGAACGTGCCATACTATGGGGGGTCGTCTATTTCCCATGAAAAGACAGGTCCATGTCTACGATGGAATCTCCCAGCAGCCACTGCTGCGCCCCATGGAAGCTCATGCTAATCGCCGACGCTGCTGTTGCTTCCACCCACTGTCAGCTTACTGAGCTGGCTCCACATCAACAGGGATCTCTACACACAGACTGCCATACACACGCATACACTACGACAGCCAGCGTGGCACAGAGACACACATAGGAGAGGATGGATGGAGGATGATCCTGTGGAGCAAAGATGCACACACTCACTAACACTAGACAATCAGCATGGATATGTGGTTTTCATGCTTCACTGTATGCATATGCATGTACACCTACACACGCATGCATTTCATGAAGATACCAATTTATACGCTAATATGATGAAATGATTAAATATAAGCATATCGTTTATCTGCTAATAAGTAGAGGGAGAGGAGCCTATTGAATATGGTAGCTGCTGCCATATTAGCTTTCAGAGGATAGTTTATAATGTAAGTGTGTGTGTGTGTGTACACACTGTAAGTATATGTATATTTATTCTAGGACTTGGGCTACACCCCTTGTGTTCTGGCACGGGACTGCTGGCTCACGATCTGCTATCTACCTCTGCCTATGTTTGCTTATTTAGGATGAGACACAGAGCTTGTGAATGTGTCCAAGAATGGCCTGGGATGTTTGTGTTGTCATGTTTACGTATCTGCTGCAGAGTATATTTATCTCTGGGTAGACTAGATTTCTCTTGCAGACTGTGTAGTTTTTAACTGTTTTATTTTTGTATGAGCCCAGCCTGGCCTGCGAGACCTTCAATGTGGAAGTCTGGCCGTGTTCCAACAAGTCTTTCTTTTTTACTGGATAACGTCAGCCATTTCTTGTCTATAAGCTTTTACTGAGTTTGGAGAGGGATCAGGTGGCAGTTTTATGAATTGCAACTTAGCACCTCTATAATTTTTCTTTGTTTGCTCCTCTATAAGTAGTACAGGTTAAACACTGCGGAGTAAACAATCTATTGCACATCTCTACAGCACTGTTAATTCTTTCACAAAATATTAGTTTTTCATCACCGTGACTAAACTGTAATTCTTCAAGTAGAATTGTTTGCTTCAAAGCTCGAATCTAATCTAATAGTCTTAAGTGGTTGAAGGGTTAGCAAGTGCACTGTACTGTAGCCACCATAACAGCCTTTTATTTTTTTTCGCAAAGGACCTTGTGAACAGGCTGTCACCCCAGAGGATGAGTTCTGTGGATGAAATACTTGAGTACTATGGTGTCCTTGTCTGCAACATGGAGCCTATGGTGGTGGTTCGTATGGATGAGAAGTGACAGAGGTCAGGAAGTGAGGAGGTGTCTGTCATATGCGTCTGTGCCTTTGACCTCATGTTCACATAATAAGGGGTAAGGACTCTGCTTTGTCACTCCTAGGTCAGGTGACAGCACGGCAGTCTTGGCATAGGACAACTAGACAGCAGTGAATCTAAACAGCAATGTGGAGGCAGGGACAACCTCACAAAGACTATGCTGTACACAAACATACACACTGACAGAGAGAGAGCAAAACATGCATTTGCAAGTTGCTTTCCTTAATCCTCTCCCTCAAGACCCCAAAGCCATACTTACCCTCCCTCTTCTCTCCTCCCTTATTTGTCACCCTTAAGTCTTCTTAATATTCCAATTGGCACGCATTAAAGCAAAGGCCCACAAATGGAGAGATGCCAAGCAGCCAAAAGGAGCATTACTCATCAGGGTCATGCTCCACTGCGCAAAACACAATCCCTCATACATCATCATAACTGCCACCCTATGTCAATTACAATTGAGATGGCAAGAACTAGGAGAGAGCTCTTTAATTTAAGATCCAATTATTACAAGTTATCACCCCTTGATCAATGTGATATTAGTGGCAATCAATGTTACACGTGACACAAAAGATGGGAGCCTGCATGGGGGGAGGTTGTATATTTTTGGGTTAATGGTGGTACTGGTTTGTAAGGTGGGGTGAATAAGTTTGAATAAATCTCCTTGTATGCATCACTTCCAAAACTTACTGTGCATCATGTGTTAATCTGTGATGGTGGAACGCCATAAATAGATATGCACGAATGCTACAGTATAGGCTAACTATTTTGGAAGTTGCTTAAAAAAAGCAATGCACGCAATATCACATTATAATAAATAGTATCTGTATTTTGAGTTTTCTTTTATATCTGTGGCTACTGTATCTTCAAACACCTAAAACAGACTGGAGTTTGTTGGGAAGCACTTGATCATAAGGCAGCAGCTTACGATGACTTCTTGTGTGATACTCTGCCTGTCATTTCAAAGGCAGCAAAATCTCACACATCTTCCATAGATCAATCCACAACAGGCGTGCGATAGCATCCCGACATCCATGCTATTGATTATTCAATGTCACAACAATAAACCAATATGACCTGTAGCTGAGTTTGTTACCACAAGAGATTAAGTCATAAAACAGCAGCCTCTGCCAATAAACTCCACTGTTCACTAGGTTGATATATTCAACACAGAGAGAGATTATTCCTCTGTTTCTAATAGGGCTTGACACAGACACATATAGTTGCTCTGGATTACACATAAAGGTTGGTGACATATTATACTGTAGGAGGATCATCATTACCCTAACTACTGTAACTAATGAGGCAAATTAGAATGATGATGTAGATGATTCTCAGGATGGCAATAATCATAAAGATGTGGAGGAAATGTAGGATGAGCTTTTATTGTTTCAAAGAAATGGGAGATCAGCCAGAATCCAGCAAAGTTTATCCTCTTGCATTAATTGGAGCACGTGAGTTTTTGTAAGCCTCTTTGAACATAAACTAAAACAAACATACTTGACTTCCTGAGAAAAAAAAGCATGGCAAAGTAGAGTAAAACCCATTTAGTAATTAAGCAAATCTGCATATCAGTATTAGCCACTATTAGCATAGTGTATTAATGTTGAATATACGAATTCACATATCATTTCCAGAGCGATCAGAGGCTGGATTCATAGTGAAATAATCAAAATAGGCCTTAAAGCTTTTAAATCCTAATTCAAATATATATGCTAATTAATATGGATTAATATGTAATTTATGTAAATGATGAATCTCTCTTTTAGGATTGTGTCAGTTGTTTTGTAGTGGATGCAGGCAGCACAACTGACTGCACTGAGATGGTAAATGTTTATTTGTTCCCTTATCTCCTGTTTTTCCTTTTCCTTCGGCTCTCCTAATTTTCCCTTTACCTTCCTCTTTCTTTCTTTCTTTTCTTTCTTCCTTCCACAATGATTTTATCTCCCTCACAACTCTGCTCTCTGAGCCCAGTGGCAGATTCCTTTAGCATTTCAATCGGGCACTAAAAATAACCATCTTTTCTTTTATTCACACTGGCTTTGCTATAATGCAGCCACTCTATGCGGGCAGACTAGAGGTCAATCCATTATCTCACCACTACCGATACAAGCTGCTTTCTGACTCCTCAATGCCAAACACAGGCAAACCTCACTTCCCTCATTCTGGTATATAATCAAACATATTTAGTGTTTCTATGAGGTTGTTCAAAGGCAAATATTTCCACAAATGCTACTTTAGAAACAAAAATATATGCTTTATCCACAATGAAAATTTGTAGCACTGTGCACGGCCAATATTTGAATACAAATAATAATAAAATAATTTGATCGTCCAAGATTTCAGCTATGGCTTATTCAGTTTACGTCCAAGTATTCACTTCCTTTTTGTTCATTAACTGATGACTACAGTGCATGTTATTTATGCCCTATATGTTGCAAATCAGCTGTTCCATTAGGAAGATAAATGCTATTAATGTTTTCACATGCATTACATTATTGCTGCATGCCACCGCTTTCTATGCTTTAATTTCCATATGGCTGTGGCACTTTATCCTCCATCGGCAATAATGTGATTCTTCCTGTGAAAAGATGAAAGATCAATATCCTCTCAGGCCTATGAGTTAGGAGGAAAAGCAAGAAAAATAAAACCATCCACGTCAGTCCTGTTGATATATGTCAGAGCAAGATGGCATAGATGATAATGAAATTGTTGAAAATGTACAATTTATGTGTCAATGAGTTAGATTCTGTGAGGATTTCACTACACTCCCACAGGCCATTGTCAAACCTAAACCATTAGCACGTTCTGTGGGTAACATTAACCTTTCTACACGGGCTTACCAATATCTCATCACAGCCTAAGTCTAGCTGCCCTGTACTTTTAAATATTGCTCGTTTATGAGATTGGCGGCCTCAGAAGTCTTTAAAACATATATATGCATTAGAAAAATGATCATTGATAAAGTCCATCATCTGCTACATTTTCTGTCAATTTCTTTGAGTTACAGCCATTCTTCTGCCTTTCGCCTGCTCGTCCCCAGGGCCCTAGAAGAGTCCGGGTACTTTCTGCTCAAAGACACAAGCCTTTTTTCCACCACCATCAGTGAGGTGTCATTGTCTTTAAGAGCATGTCGCTATTCATGTTTGGGTCAAGAGCTCAGAGGACAAGATAGCCACTCAGTAGAACAATCACAGAAAAAGTATTGATCTATGAGCGTGTGGCTGCCACTGGCTGGACAGGGTGAAGCTTAGATATCACGCTTAGAGTCCTGATAATATTTTCATGTACTGCAGTGTGCATTCTTGTTTTATTGTAGCAAATAAAAATGGGTTTTAAACAGTAAGACCACTTTAATACAGAGAATCGGTGCTTGTGTAGGAGTAAGTCGCATGCTAGTGTGAACGTTTTCATTATCTCTGTGTGTGTGTGTGTGTGTGTGTGTGTCAGGAGGTTGATTGTTGTGGTGGTGGTGATAGTGGCTGCAGGGCTCTTAATGAAGGTGTGCGTAATAAAATCAGTGCACTGGGGTCCTCGTCTGCGCCCCGCCTCCCTCAAACTCCATCTGATTGAAAATGGAACAGCTGTGATGATTTAATTTACATGTTAATAACCAATGGGCCTAGAGAAAATCGTCCAATAAATTACTGCCTGTATCTCCTATGATGCAGGAGAATGAGTGAGAGAGGGAGAGAGTGTGAGTTGGGGGGAGAGAGGTGTATGGGGGAGAAAAGGCGACTGTAATTAATTGTTTTAAGTGATTCTATTAAAACAAAAATTATCTGGTGGAGATGTGTGTGGAATGAACATGGACTAGTTGGCAACGACTGGCTTGCGTGGGTTGGAGGGATGGGACGATGATGGCGTGTGTGTGTGTGTGTTGATGGGGGTAACGACTATGTCTCTCCTTCTCAAGCTTTGATGAATTATTCTATTTTACAGATTTTCGTGAGCTCACTTTCAGTCTGGATTTTCATGATATCCTGCCAATCTGATTTCATCTTGTTGCCGTGGCTGAGACAGCATTAAGTTGTCAGCTTGGAGGGAATATATACTTTTTCACAGATGTGTGTGTGTATATACCATTATACACATAAATGCCATGTCTTAGCGGTTGCTCGCATCAGGGTGCACATTTTTATGTAATTCTGCATGATGTTACAGCTCAGGATAGTTAAACTACACATTATTACCATCACCAACCTCATCTTTATAATAATAATCATCAGCGTCATCGTCATAATCATCATTGCTGTCTTTACTACCCTCTTCATTCGAGAAATCACAGCAACACCATTCGGTTAATGCCATGCTGCTTTTTATGGATCAGAAGTTCTTGCTTGGAATAAATTCTTGACCACCGTAAGTAATGATTCAAAGTGTTCCGACTGGTGGCTAAATAATCCTCTGTCATTAACTTTTATTGGCCTCCCGGGCACAGCTGTTACATCACCAAGGCTAAAGTGCTGATAGAAATTCAGGATTTGCTGAAGTTTTGTCCCTTGTTTGTCTGTTGTCCTCTGTGATTTAAACTACATCCCCTCCCCTCTCTTCATTCCACCTTTCTCTCTGAAACCACCCAGGGAACTGAGAATTCCTTCCCAACCATGGATAATAGAGAAGGAGAAATAAGGGTTGAACCGGGGCTCCCTGCGCTCATCTTTCCCACCCCTTTTCATTCTGTCCATCTTTTCTGATCCTCCACCTCCCCTGTCCGCTCCTTCCCCCCATATCCCACTCCTTAGAGAGGTGGCCCTGCCACTGTGGCCATTCATTTCATTGTCAGTAAAGCCACATGGTCGCGTCTCCCTGCTTCTCTTGGGACATGGGGGGGCTACAGACATAGGGCCCTCACTGGGTGGGAACAGTAATTAAAGAACAGAAGCAAAAATAAAAAGAGAAAGAACAAAAGGCAAATGAACAAAAGGAATAACAGATTAGGCTGGGAGGGGAAAGGGAGCAGGCTTGAGGTCCATGGAAATCATTAGGGAATATTCCCAGGCAGTGTACAGTACTGCACAACAGCTCAGGGTGGGATCTATTAATGATCCAAATACCTCCAAGCCCTTCTACTACCACTTACACAGAGTGCTGCAGGGGAAAATATGTATGCAAAAGCTTTGCATCACCATGTTTGTGTTGTCTCGGAGAGAAACTTGGAATTTCATCCCACTGTCATGAGCATCTTTGTCACTTCTTTGATCACTGGGTGTTCATTTTATTGACTTGGCTTGCTGCTGGTGTGTGACATTAGAGAACACAGGTTGGCTGGGGTCCTCCCAGCCCTCTGAGATTTGGCACAGTTAGAGCTGTAATGCATTTGGTGCCCTAAGGCCTTGTCATGCCAAGAAGGAAAGTCAACCCACAAACAACACCTAAAGCTGTTTACCTTTCAATCCTTAAAGCAAAGAGATCTGACTGTGACACTGCAGAAAGGCAGAGAAACAGAACCAAATTTATGCTAATAGAATATTGTTTAGTGGGCTTTAAAAAACATTCCCCCGCTATGTTGTGTTCGCAGCTGGGACTGCCAGGGGGAGAAGGATACAGACACAGATAGTGAAGAAGAAAAACGCAGAGATAGCAAGGAGAGAGGGGAGGTAAACAGAGAGATCATGCCTACGTGTCACACATTCCAATATGGATCGGAGAAAAGTTCTAGGGTGGTTCCCAGGAAGCGCTAACTTTGGAAAGGTAAAAGGTCACCGTATCTGGACAATGACGCCAGCTCAGCGTCTATTGATGGGGAGGGGCCAGGGGCATTGTGGGAAGGGCACAGAGTGGCTCATACTGCCAGTCATGGTTGTGTAGTATTTGCATGGGCTGCCAATCACCTCAGAAAGGAATGCACTCGGGTCAGAAGGGTCAGGCAGGCGGAGTTGGGCCGAGAGTGAACACAACAAGCCTTGACGCATCAGGGATGATAGGCTGGAGTGTGTGTACGTGTTTGTGAGTGTGAGTGTGTCTATTACAGCTGTGAGATAGTGAGATGAAACCAGCACAGCAAGTAATAGCTCTCCACATGCTATGTCACTGAAAGCATAAAAAAGCCTATATCTACATATATCTTGAGGCACTCTAATTTTTTTCGTTTGTTTAGGTCTGGCACATTCTCTGAAAGCAAACTCCCAGCAACTTTAACTTTGGTAACCATTTCAAAGTTTGTGTGACAATTCTAGCAGGGCCCGGAGCTCGCCCTAACCAGCCTCACTCCCTTGCTCTGACCGTGAGCAGTTCTGTGAAATGGAAGGAGGAAGAAAGCAAATTGTTTGTGCCGCGGGCCCTGACAGGAGGCAACAGCACCCCAGTATTAGCTAAGGATAAAAGTAATGGGATTTGTAGTGGGGAGGCAGTGTGTGTCGCAAGGTGCTGTTGATGGGTGATAGGGGAGAATCGCCGCCTTTAAAAGCTGATAAGTATCTATGTGAGAGAGGGGACAGAGAGCAGGGCAACCAGCAACAGAGCCAGGCTCAGATAAATACCTTTTCCTGCAACTGCTCTCTGTGTCTATATCACTTGTCATCCATGTATTAGGATTTTGTCTCCCATCAGCGAATAAAGACATTATTAAATTTCTGTTTATCTGTGAACTCTGCAGACACGTTCAGTCAACGCTAAAATCTATTCATCTGCAATTCACTATTCTATTACTTAGAAATAAAAAATAATGATTGTGTTGTCAACTAGAATTAGATATGATGAATGTAAATCATACTTACATTCTATTTAGCTGCATAGAAAATATACTGCAGCAACAATGACGCATAATATTTGCTTACTTTTACTTTTTTTTATAATAAGAAGTTAAAAGTTGTAAAACAATAAAATGATACACTGTCATAACAAGAAAGGAAAATATGTCATAATAACTAGACTTTGCTTTCACATCATATTGTAATATTTTACTATAATATTTATAGTTATTATTTATAATCTTTATCATTTATAGCATTATCCACAACATTTTGTTCTCAAAATAATTTATTTAAATATTATGTAGCAATAGTCACTTTAAATGCAACAAACTATCAAAATACAAGAATTCACAGAAGTCATACACAAAAAAAGCAATATAATTTACTTTTTTAGTTTTATGCTCGCATATTGTGTGCCCCCGCTCTTTATTACTGTCCTTAATGTACTGGTTTGGTGTTTATGACTGTATAGTTCCCACCTCGAAGTACACAATATGTATGCATGGGTGCATGTGTACGCACATCCACGTGCATGTGTGTAAAGAAGCAGGCGATGAATGTGTGAGCTACAGTGTGTATATACATCTTTATATTTAGATTTTTGTATGAGTAAAGTTTTGCTTACTCTGTATGTGTATGTGTGTGTGTGTGTGTGTGTGTGTGTGTGGAGTTACATTATTGCATTGTTTATTTATCTAGTAAGTTATTTATTCATTTTTATTCTTTTGTGTTTTTTATGTGTATACATTTTTTACTTTTATATTCCTTTTGAATGGAAAGACAACTGAGATTTTGATAATGAAATGTGCTCTAAATTTGACTTGCCTGAAAAGGAAGAGCTATTTAATTAGTTTCAGGAGCTTCAGAACTGTAAACTTGTCAGTTTACACTGTGCTCTGACACTAACTGTACTCGGCGTTCTTGATTTCTTCACATAAAGTAACCTAACCAGTAAAGAACACAACTCTGACTTGTAACTCTATACTCTGGAACAGAGGGTGTTGAGGTGCTGTCGAGCCAGGCAGTTAGCGCCAGAGTCAAAGCAGTGCAGCAATCCCACTGACCACCTCGGTGGAAGCGGGTCGAACTTGGCAGGTCTCTGCAGTTCAGCACAGCAACCACAGCGGCTGCTGATCTGTGGCTGCACAGAGCAAGAGCTGAACAGCAGGTGGAGGCATGGCCTGTACTCACTGCTGTAGAGCTGCTGTCCAACCTGCAGAAGCCAAATATGTGTCAGGTCAGGTAGGTTTCAGTTTATCAAATGATTGTATGGAGTGAAACTGAATTAAACTGCAGCTCATTGATTAAGGTCAGTTTATAAAAGAAAATGAGCAGTATTTATGAGCTAGTTTTTCCTCCGTTTTAACTGGCTGTGTTGCATGTGTGCAGCAGAATTGTAGCAATAATAATGAGTGTTAAAAATAAATAAATACTACAATTACTTTAATAACATGAGATGAACCTTTCCTCAAGTTTAATCAAACATCTTAATGTCTTGTGTTTGTTTTCTCAGGACACCAGTGGAGCGTGTTCCCTAAGAAGCTAGCTCACTACTGCCTGGATTTTCTGTCAGCCAAAAACTAGAGACATTAGTTCTCTTTGCTAAAAAATGTCATCCTTTTTAAATTAAACCTTTAAAAGAACCCTGAACCCATACGCTTGAAAAATATACAGACATGTTATCCTTTGCATTCAAAAATACACATGCTATCAGTGAATGTTTGGAAAAAGAGGTGAGGGAAGAAAAAAAAAAGGAAAGGGAGCAGACTTTCTCATATTGACTCAGCGGGCGCTACGCCACGCAATTAGTCCAAACTACGAAGAGAGGGAGAGCTGGGAGAGAGTGAGATAACCCAAAAAATAAAAAGCTGTCTGTGGAAAATTTGGAGCACTTCCCAAAATACACAAACTTTCCCGACGAGCACATTTCTTAGGTATGCCGTAATCTCATATGGCTGGCCTTTTCTGAGCCCCTCCGTGAGACTTCTCTCTCCTCTCCACTCAGCCTTCCAAGCTTCCCAGCCCCCAGACCTCACCAGTCTACTTCACAGTCTGGCCTAGTCTCAGGCCCCCAGCCCCTGCCTCCACAAAATCCCCTTCCAAAACCCACTGTCCACACATGGCAATCATTAGGCAACTCTCTTAAAGAGCAACATTATACCACCAATTGCAGCCTTGCATGAAATTTTGATCACTTAAACCCATCTTAAAGAGGCAGCAGCCACTTTCTGCTCCACAGCCTCTTTTTCTGTCCCTCTATGAATGGTAATGCAGTTACCTCTCAATGGTAACCCTCTCTCCCTCATTGCACAAGCCCAACAAAGCCAAATGAGGCTTGTAGCCACTTATGAAAAGCAGCACCATTAAGGGACACACACACTTAAATAAACCTCATGAACGAAAAAAAAGCAATGCTTTGTGATTAGGCTGTGTATCGGTTAGTTAAAGAGTATTTTCTGCTGCATTTGCTGCCCTTGTAGTGAAATACAAACAATTCCTTGCGCAAAGGAGATTAGTATTTTACACAAATTATTCTCAAAAACAGCAAATTACTGCTTACAGAACTGTCTCTAACAAATGTATCATGTTATTCTCTAGAAAGAATAGCACACCGCGAAGTGAGTAACAATAGAATTCTGGGTACAGGGCTAAATCAGGACCACAGAGGAAGGTGGAGAGAAGAGACCAAGAGCCAAAAACCCTGCTGAGCTCACTCATAAACAATGATTAAGGCACCTCAAGTGGCGGCATGCCCACTCTTTGCCACTCACCTCACACCACTGGCTAATTAGCCAGGGCTTTGCTTTTACTGCTAGCTTTAGTGTCATAAAATTAACACATTTTGCAAAACAGCAGAAACAGGCTCACACTGTGGTGAGGGTTTAACAAGCCTCTCCTGGGTGAACTGTTTGTCTCACATAGGAAAGCGCATAGTCCCTGCAGGCCAGCCATTGCCATTTGCAAGGCAAGGGGAGGGGGGCAGGAGAAGAGAAAAGGAAGGGGAGGAAAGAGGAGAAAGAGGAGAGAAAGGAAAGAAAAGGGGACTGGGTGAAGAAGGGGATTAGGGCTCCATGTGGAGGAGTTTATCCTGAGGAGCACAGGGAAGAGAGATAAAGCTCTGGAGGGCCCCACACGGACCCTCAGACAGACCCTGTGCCAGGGGAACAGCTTACCCTGCCTTGTGCCCAGCAGATGAATAGGATTTAAGCAAAAGTAGATTTTGCTGAACTCTTCCCCCCGCATTCATCTTGTGTCTAAAAAAACGTTCTCCATTCTGAAGGCGAGCCACAGCAGAGACAATGCCGTGTTGTAGATGAGTCCGGGTAGAGAGGAAGACACGGCCAGTTGCTTTGGTGTTGGAAGAGTTCAACTGGCATGCCTGCCAAGATTAGGAAACACATAATTGAAAACTGATTCATAATGAAACATTCAGTGTTCATTTCACACAGAGAATAATGTGAATCAAATTATCTTTTTTATTTTGATGTACTTACTGTAGCCTTAGTGGTAAAGTCTGGAAACAATAATTTTACCATCATTAAAAAAAAAATCATCCAAGTCTAATTACCACACAAAATAAGCCTGAGGGAAATGTGGGTTCTACAAAAACAACATCTTAACATATTTACATATTATGTGTGCTTAAAAAACAATACACACAGGAATGGTAAAAAGTCCATTCAAAAACCAAAAGAACTGACATCTAATCTTTACATATATGCAGTACACCAAAACAACATTAGCACTGGACTTTGACCTGTTTGCAGAAGATCGCAGTGCGGCTCTCAGTTTTAAATCAGATATTCAGCCGTTATATGGCCCGTTCGATTTTCCCCACTAATTTTTTTTTCTCTTGTGTGGATGCATATTAAGAGGCACGACGTCGTTTGGAATGCTGGTTTCTATTTTTGAAATGTTCTGAAACGATGTTTGCATACATTTGCATAGCCAAGTGCAAATTGAGCCATGAATATGCAAATGCAGAGCTGATGTCTGTGGCAGCCTCCGCTCTGCCAGGTTTATAGAAGAATTCGTTTACACACACACGCGTGCACACACACACCCTTGCACACTTACACTTGCAGATTTTCTCTTACCCCTTCCATCTCTGCATGCTCAGGGAGGACTACTTGTTTAAAACATGATTCTCAAAATCATTCATTTGCTTGTATTGCCTTATTAAGTTGGTATTTTCTGAGTGCTGTTTTTCTGTTGATGTGCTGGCCTGCACGCTTTTCCATTGCCTCATTAAGGCGTGAGATGGACTGTGCGCTTGCATAAAGGTCCTCTAGCTGACACTGAGACCAGACGCCAGCCCATGCTCTGTGCAGGCAGCCCCTCAAAATAACGTCTGACTTAATTTGTTTACTGTATCTGTGGGCACTCACTCCACCACCCTCTTAGCCTCTCTCCCTCCCACTCTCTCACTGTATTTCTCCTTCTTTTAACCTCAGAGCCATTAGAGACATTTAACATAAGAGTTTTAAATAGAATTGTTGTGAGCACAAAGTCTGTATCATGGGCCTAAGTGTTAGTAGTTGTTGGAGCTTGTAAAAAAAGGTTATACTGGAGACATGTAGGGCTTTGCAGGTCCAATAGTGTGGTTTTGTGCTGATCTGGCTACTCCACTCAATTTTCTGTCAGAAGTAGTTATACTTGTAGCTTTTAAGAACACTGGCAACTTATCATGCATCCTCACATTAGTAGGCAACATTTTATCAGGCATTATCCCTCCAAACAGTCAGCTCTATACATACATGTTTAATCTTTCGTCAGTGAGTAGGATAATATTTTTTCTTTAATTTTAGAGGCAAAATAATGTCCAACATCTGCAGCAAGTCTGTGAAAGCCTAATCATTTCTTCCCCGCTTAGGTGGATTTTCAATGGCCCTCTGATTAGAGGAGGTCCAACATTTGTAATCCTCCATCCACCACTTAATGGCTTACGTTGTACTTCCTAGCTGATTGGCACCATGTCCGTGCACAGTGTTATTGGATAAAGGGCAAAACAACAGTTTAATTAGGAAAAGGAAGGAAAAAAACAAATCTAGCATTAACGTTTTCAATTAACCCAATTAAGAGCAAATGGATGAACAACCAGAGACACAATGGGAGCTGTGTTGCTGGCAATGCTCACCTTTACTGGTTTACTGGTGCACTTAGCTTCTGTAACATCTCAGAGGTTTTTTCCTATGATTCTGTGCCTCCATTTCAGATCTCAGTGGGGATTCCAAACAAAGCCGACAAAATCTGCACATGTACTCCAGAGAAATTATGCTAATAAGGAGAAAACAAAAAAAGGACCTTATCATAACACTCCATTCCCCTGAGCCCCAGATTAAAAACTCATTCATTTGTTAAATATTTGACACATGTATGCTTGAGCTTTGAGCTTAGGGATTTGCAAAGTACTTCATATCAACTTGTGTGGGAGAAATGCCCCCCTCTGATACTGGCACAGACAGTCTGGCACATTTACAGAAGTCCAGACAAATGTGTATATGTGCATATGAACGCAGACTCTACAGTAGTATGCTTTGAGATGCCTGTATATAGGCATGTCGTTGTTTAAAGTATTTATCTTTTCTATAGGGGCTTCTTGTCTTACTACAAAAGTGTTATCTCAAACAAGATTTGAATCTCAATATTCTAACAAAGACAATTTATTTATCGCTGTTTAGCTGCTGAATATGCAAACTACTCAAGTGGCATTAGTAGTCAACAAGTGTTGACCTACTAAAACTACATGATAAAACTCCCTAATTCCTAAGTAGAAAGCTAAAGGGTTTTATCTAAATGCTGCAACTGGACTAGAGCCTTAAATATTTAAAACATATCAGCTGCTTGTAACTCAAGTTAGCATGTGAACTAGACACAGAACTGCGCAACCATGAAAAAGGGATGAGGAGAAACACAGGTGAAGTAATGCAGCAGGGCACAAAGCCATTATACCTTCCCCGAAAATAATTCACAGGGGACAAAGCAGCTTTACGGCTTCATTCTTGGATGAGAATAAAAGAAGGGGGGTTAGGATTTTGTCGGGGAATCAGGGATGAGGAAGGAGGGGGTGGCATAATTAGATGATCACAAACCGTACCAGCGGCTCAGTTTTCACTCTGTGGTCCAAATTACAAACCGTCATATTTTTAAAGTCATGCTGACATTCTTTCGTCCCCAGCAGCTGCCAAGAACAACCAAGGCCGGGCTTGTCTTGGCATCTGATCAAAAAGAAGGACCCCGCTCCAGTCACACAGCAACTGAAAACATTTACACAGCTGGGACCCTCGAACCCTGAGGCCACGCTACCCTACTGCAAGGACTTGCACTGAGGAGAGTTAGTGGGGGGAAGTCAGACCAGGTGCTTCTGGGGAATGTAGGAGGTCCAAGGATGAAGCAAAGGATAATGACCACTATGAGCTCACTCTTATTCACCCGCTGTTTGCTTGTCCCAAAAGTCATGCATACTTCCACCCCCGTTTTAATGAAAGAGCATAATAGTAGTGTGCAAAGACAAATCATAGATACACACTCATAAACAAGAAAAACAAAAACCCATAAGTCTGCGGTGCTCTACATGCAGTATGTCGCTAAACCAGGTCTACTGTATATACAAGCTGATCATATTCATAAATATGCCAGAAGTTTGCATTAATGTTTTTTATGGAGAATTTTAACTCCTTGTTAGATTTTTTCTGTGTATTGGGAAACCATCAGAATGAAATACAATATTGTTTAACTCTGGCTCTCCCCTCTGATCAACAGTTCAACACAGGAGGTAGACGTATGTACACCTACAGTATTATGATCAGCGCAGTAAAATGAGAGAGTCCTAGCAAAGCAAAATTGTACCCTCTGGTTTGGTTTTAAAAAACTGTGGAAATTTGATTGCTTTAGCACATGTTTGTGAAGGCCATGAAACGGACACCAAAAAAAAAAGGATTTTGATTCTGCTTTGAAGCAGGCCTTCTTTCAACTCGCAGCACCAAACAATTAGAGGGGATCAGGATAAAGTCGAGGTTTAAACACTACAAGTTCTGAATCCAATCCAGGTGAGAACAAGATGGGTAAGGGTCAACTTCTGTATGAGAAACGTATGGAGAAGAAAGGTAGTGTTTAAGTCATGGTGGTGCAGGGGGGAAGCAATGAAGAGCAATCCGTCCAAGGTTGCGCTGACCCCTTGTGACCTCATCCCAGTAAGTCTGAAATCCCAGAGGAACACTGACATCACTCCATCATTCCTAGACAGAGAATCAAAGTAGTGCTCACACCAAACTTCTAGATCACATTTTCTAATATGTGTATGTGCATGTGACCATCCGCCGCCATGGAAACAAGAGAAGAAGTGGGTGGGAACTTTTCATAAGTAGAACCAGATTTTATTTTCAGCGATATATGCCCACTATTCTATTATGCTTGATCTCCTACTGAAAGCTACTCAGGTGAAAAGCATTTCTCAGTGAAAGGCAAACATTTGAACTGACATGACCATTACCTGTAGCTTCAAACCTTCCGCTTACCTATGTTTCCATGGTTTATCCTATAACAGGAGTTTTCAAAGTATGCCATGATTTACGATAGCAAAAAGTGAGAAGACTTAAATATCTCAACACCACAGACCACAAGACACCACAAAGTGATTCATCACTGTAATGGAACTTTACACTTAATGTTACATTAATGTGTATCACAACTGGACATGAAATGCGTTATTAAGCGTTATGATGCATTATAATTAAGTAATTCAATATTTTCTTTTACAATTTTTCTCTCAAAGAGGTGGCAAAGAAAAAGTAGAAGAAGAAGAAGTAAAGGTACCATCAACACCAGATAACATAGCTTAGCACAGAGATAGCTCGCCTTGTTCTGGCTCGAAGTAGCGACACCACAAAAGTCAACACAGCCAAGCAAGAAATAGTCCAGCACGTAACACCTACTGCAGCCTGGTATTTTATGCTTCAGTTTTTTGTATGGATTAAAAACAATTGCTATGCTTCACTGAGCCAACAGGCTGCTGGTGGCAATTTTATATTTACTGAACAGATAAGAGTAGTGCCAATCTTCTCAAACAACTCTGAGCAACAAAGCAAATAAAGGTATGTTGCAAAGTGTGAAACTATTTTCAATAGAAAAGACTATATCATTTATGGTGAGCTGGCAACTGTATGTCAACAAAAATACATAAATCCTCAATTTATTTATTTCATTTATTGTTTTTCAATTGTCTGTGTGTGTCCACAATTTACATTTAGACATTTGGAAGACACTTTTATCCAAAGTGACATACAAGTTCAGTACAAAGCAAACAAAGTAGCTAAGTTAGAGAGCACAAACACTGTGCGCAGGTGAGGAAGTTTCGTCAGATTTAGTTGAATAAGAAAGAGAGAGAGATTTTTGAATATTAGGATTGAGGTTGCAAAGTGTGAAGAGCTAGAGTAAGCGAACATTCCGCCTTCCTGGGACCACTGAGCTGAAGAGCTTTGTTTAGGCGCCGCCCCACAGTGGGTGAGAGGGATTGTAGACCTAAATACATGTGTTCAGGTGCTGTTGAGATGTCCAATCTGTAGGCAAATGTCAGAGCTTCTAACCTGATGAGGGCCTGTGAAAGCCATTGCAGACATATGAACTGTGGTGTGACACGTCCTCTTTGGCTGATGAAAAATGAGACATGCTGCTACATTTTGGATCAGCTGGAGAGGTTTGATTGAGCACATTGGCAGTCCTGTTACCAGGGCGTGGTATAAGTTGAGATGAAAGATGACAAGTGTCTGCTTGAGGAGTTGGGTGGTACTGTATATTCAGAAAGAATTTGGCAGGGTCTTTCTACTGTAGTCGTGCACACAAAAAATCCAATCGTTATTCGATTTCTGGAGTTATCAGATTATTAAGTGATCATGTAAACAGACATCATTATCTGCTAGACTTTAAGTGAGAAATAGGATAAAGACACCTGGATTTCTCCCCAATACTCGAAGAAAGAATTGGAAGTGATGTGGTCAGATTGTAACCAGTAGACAAAAGACAACAAACAGGGCAGATACTTGCCATATGAAAGCCAATGTTTTTTTCCTCCTCATGTAGTTAAACGAAGGACAGCAGCAGCGTGTAGCCTATTTTGCAGCCCAATAGCTTCCACATTTGAACAGCTAACGCTAAGACTAGGTGTCCGGGAAATTTTGAATCTTAACTCCCTACGTGAGTACATACTGCGAAGGAAATCTGATAATTGAATGAAACATGTAAACCAGGGTTTTTTTATCACATTTCTGAAGTACATCTTATTAATCCCAGTTATCGGATTTTTATGGTCATTTTTATGGTCATCGGGCCCAATGATGCTGATGCTGTGTTGTGTTAGGAAGTAAACAGGAAAGAAATGTGAGCTGTACATGCCGTCATCCTCACCTTTAGTGGAGATGAGCAGGCCTTTAATGATGAGCCTTGAAAATAGCGACGTGTTAATTGTAGTAAGTATCTGATTGCTGTAATAGTGCTTTACGAGTTATGTGGTGGGTAATAAAGTGACACTGCGTTTAGCTCCAAATCATGCGGAAGATGCATGCTGAGCTGTCTGATGCTGGCAGAAAGGACTGCTCAATTAGGGAGCAGATTTAAGATGAGAGCGTTGATTCCCCAGCCCAATTAATTAGCACTAGAAGAGAGGAGAGGCAGCCAGAGAGCAGAGGAGAGATTTAGCCAGGAAGTGCCCACCAGGGACCCGCTCTCCTGCTCCTACCTCCTCACCCTTACGCTGTTCCATGCTCTATTTCCCTCCTTCTCCTGCTCATTCTTTTATTCTTACATTCTGCTCCTTTGACTCAGAGTTCACCTCATGTTCTCTCTCTGTCATTAACAGTCTTGTAGAGGTTCAAGACACCATTATAATAGTCTATTTTTCATAACACATCTATTGTGCCTTGTTTAATTTGTTCTTATCAGACACTTCTGAGAAAAAAACAAAACAATGCCACCTGAAACAGAAAATGTTTGAGTAAATCTACAGTAATAAAAGTTTACTCATCTTTTCATTGGCACCACTAACATTGTAAATGTGATGTAGTCTAATATTTTTAGGCTCATTTAAGCAGGAGCATTTAAGATTAATAAGGTCTCAAAGATATCAGATGGTTGAATTAGGTGCAAATGTGTATAAAACCTGGAAAGCAACATTTTGACAAAATTATCTGATCTCATACAGCCATAAATCAGCATCTTGTATGTATTTCTTTTTGGCCAACATTCACACTCCTTTTAGCTCTGTTTTGAAGTTCACCAAGTCCAAATAAAAACAGTTACAATTTGAGCGGATCATTTTGTATTGCTTTTTGGTGCTAAGTAAGTAGCCGTTTGTTTCTAGAAAAGATAAGTTGCAGGACATACAATCAAAACAATGAGTAAAAAGTGATAGTGTACATCATCAGTTGATAATGTAAAAATGGTGATTACACACTGCTGTGAAAAAGTATTGCTAAATCATGAATAAACTGTGATTAAACACATTTGCTGGAAAGCTGAGTTCAATTTCACTTTTACAATTTCACACGTGATTCCTGCCAGACCTGTTGAATCACTTAAATAAAATCTGCCTGACAAATTAAAGCAGCTAAAAGATCTCAAAAAGCAACACATCATGACATGATCTAAAAAAATTCAAAAACAAATGAGAAACAAAGTAGTTGACATATATCAGTCTAGTCAAGCCAATTCAAAGGCTTTGGGACTCCAGCAAACTACGGTGAGACCCATTATTCATAAATGAAGTAAACATTAAGTGATTCAGGTTGAAACGAAAACATTAAGAAGTAAACATGTGGCGAACCTTCCACGAGACCGGGACGACTTGACGTAATTGATGGAACCATGAATTCTGTGCACTACCAGAAAAAGCTGAAGGAGCATGTCCGGCCATCAGTTTGTTACCTCAAGCTCAAGTGCACCTGGGTTTTGCAGCAGGACAATGAGCACAAACACACCAGCAAGTCGACCTCTGAATGACTCAAAAAAAAAAACCCCAAGAAGCATAGTCAAAGTCCGGACTGAAATCAGATTGAGAAGCTGTGGCACAACCGTAAACAGGCTGTTCATGCTTGAAAACCCAATCCAATATATACTCCAGTATAGCTGAATTAAAATATGTCTGCAAAGAAGACTGAGCCAAAAATTCCTCCTGAGACTCGTCAGCTATTGCAAATGCTTGGTTACAGTTGTTGCCACCAAGGCTGGCACAACCGGTTAGGTTTAGGGGGCAATTACTTTTTCACATACGGCCACGCAAATATAGACACCGTTCTTACCTTAACATATGAAATCATCATTTAAAAACAGCATTTCATATTAACTCGAGTTAGCTTTGTGTAACATTAAAATTTGTTTGACGAATCATTTAAGTGTGACAAATATGAAAAAGAATTAAAAAATCAGGAAGGGGGAAAATACTTTTTCACAGCACTATAATGGTGCAACATAATTTATGGTTACTCTCCAGTCATTAATGTCTATGTTGTCATAGTTAATTCAGATTTCATCAAACAAGGCTATAGATTTGTTATTATAATGCTTTTCAGATTAGTTTGATGATGCCAGACCTTTCCCTTGGGCTGGTAGCTCAACAATACACTGGAAACAGATGATTTGTGCCTTAAAAAAAACAATCTGCAGCATACATATTTATTATAGGACGTAACCAATACCTGCGATGGTTTGTCAATAGGCAAGGACTGTGAATATATTGTGTCTGGACCCATGACCCCGCCTGCCTGAATGTCAGATAACTTACACTATTACTGCCACAGCCCACCGGTCATCTATCAAAACACGGCAAAATGTCGATAACAGAGGCTCGTCCCAAAACTCTAAAAATTACCCTGGTTAGAGGGAGGAAAATAAAAGCCAATCAATGTGTGGCCTGAAAGAAAGGGTCAGTCCTCACTGTGCTGTATGAATTTTTGATGCCTCTGCTGCTTAAGCTCCAGACTATCAATTACGAGATAAACAGGGTCTAGGTGATTGTTGTCATGGTGCACAGGGCTGCCATCCAATTAGATCCTGTGCCGACTAATGTGTTAATATCTTACATAATTGGTGTTGGGGGCTATTTTTTTCTCCCTCGCTCAAATGCCATGCTGATCCTTATAGAGACTAATATTACACCATTAGTACAATCTTATCTGGGCAAAGTAATATAGATAAAATATACTGAGGGATACTGTATAATTCAAAAACCCATTTCAGTAGCTTGACAGACTATTTTCTGCATGTTTGCTAATCATCACCTTTTTTAGGTCCTACTTTCTTTCCTATTGTCAGGCCAAAAATTTAATCAATAATATAAACATAATGTTCCTGCTCCATATCACTTGACTGTTTTTGGGAAATAAATTTTTATCAGTTTTTTTTTACTTAGCTGTGAAAAGGCTCACAGATAAAACAACACCAGCTTTGTTGTCAGTTTTTAGGGGGGCTGGGAGATAAAACCTACTGAGACTAGGAAAAAAAAGATTTAGGACAGAAATAAGCAATGATAGAGGAGAAAGTAAAGCAACAACAGAGCAGAAAATATTTGTAAAGAGCAAGGGAAGACTCAGAAAAGAAGAAGGATAAGGAAGAAAAAAGAGAGTAGAAAGAAAGAAGGGAGCACGGGATGAGACGCCTGCCTGGAAAGACGATTAGTATTCATGCGGCGTGGCGCTCCAGAGAGGATTAATGGACTCTGATGCCTAATATCCTGGAGAACAATTAATTTGCCCACAGTTTTGTCATGGTTGAAAGTCAAATGCTGGAACAGATCGATGCGCACAGCCGCCAGTGAAATCGCGGCAGCCCCTTCTGCCGGGCGCAGAATTTTAATTTCATCATCATCATTTTCCCCGGCTGCCACCCTCGACGAAGCTGTCTCTGACATGGCTGAGAGGGCCGCCACATCCCAACAGGCACTGTGCACACACACACATACACACACACAAACACACTTGAAAAGCACAGTGAATATAAACATCTAGCACACACTCACTCACATGTTTAGTGGATAAAAACTCACGCATGCATGCACACAAACATACACACATTTGGATACAAACATAAGCACAGCAGCATACTTATACTCATATGAATCCTATTCTATACACTTTTGCATCAATCAGTGGTGAAGAATGTGTGGGTAGAAATACAGACATGGCATTTGGAATTTTATTTTCTATCCTGCAAGGCTAACCATACACACCTTCTATCTTCTATTTCTAAATCCACAATACTCGTTGACAGCTGAGAGTCGCGCCAAAGAGCACACAATCACACCAGAGTCTTTTTTTTTTTTTTTGTGCCATGGTTAGAAATTGCAAATGTTATGTAAAAAGCCATGGACAAAAGAAAAAAAAAGGCATAATCTGAAAAGAAAACATGCCCGTAAAAAAACTATATACTACTATCACTATAGATAACTCAGTTAGTCTTGAAACAAGACTGCGGTGTAGTGGTCTACAGTACAAACTATGTGAAGTCACAAGCCATGAACATAAATCATGACCATCCAAGGAAAATAGAAAATCTCGGACAATCACGTTGCTAAACACTGACTATTGATCTAAAAAGCTGGTTATCTCTAGATCTAGACCAGGAGCAGGTCTATGCTAATAACATCAATTCGTGTCACCGTCAGCAACACAGCGTTGAGCGCCACGCGTAGCTGCTCCATCGTCAGAGGCGGTAAATATTTCATCAGGGATGCAGATGTGTCAATTAAAAGTACGTAGAGACACAGCAAGATCCATCGTCTGATTCCTCGCTTTATTTGCGTTTTAGCTTCTCTGCCTAGCTCAAGGATATTCTCATTAGCACATTAATGCAACACAAATGAGAAGGACACAGGAGACAGCCAGGAAGCCAAGCGGGTAAAAATGAAGATGTGCTTTTGGAGAATGTATGTCACTTCTTATGGGCTAGCATACTAGCTAGCACTGATACTGATCAATTAAACCAAATAAATGAGTGAAATCAAGAGCAAAGAATATATAACTAAAAAATAAATAAAAACACACTTAAAAAAACACTTAGAATGTTAAAAAGCAGTCAGCATCTGCTGAAAAGAATGGCTGGATTCCGGCCACTGACAGAGTTGAGTTTTTATTTTTTCTATATAAGAAATAGGAGTAATTCACACTGATCGCCTGCTCTCTCCATGACTAGCCACTGTTCAGTGTTATCTTACAGCTCTTGCCTTCAGTTCTATGGTTTCTGTCATAGTTACCCTCTGCGGGGGAGAAAAAACGTAGACATCATTCTATGAATTATTAAAGGAGCTGGTGCTAATTTATTTAATGAATTAAGAAGAGTCCAGTGGGGGGTATTTCAATAATGGAGCACTGTTAGTAGTGTTTTAATAAGGATGGCACACACTGATTGGGTAATTACATCTGAGCTCTCCCCATGCTGTTTTATTCTGGGGCCACAAGAGGAGGAAGCAGTGTGACAGTGGAGAAGTTGTCTGGCTTCTATATTTATCATAAAACACACATCGTGACATGGAGTCTTACTCACTGGCCTCCCATTAGAGACTGAATTGGGTTTTGCCTCACAGCAGTCAAAGGAAAGGGTTATTGGATAAATGGGTGCACTACACAATCAATCAACAAACAAATGTTTGTGTACATGAACCTGCATTCACGTATGCACCTGCCTTCATTTTTGATGTATGAATGGTTTAGGGTGCATGAGTGTGAATGACTCTTTCCTGTTTGGACAAGACATAATAAATATGTTTCCCCACATTAAACAATCTAAATAAAACTAAACTTTAACTAAACATGATAAACCTTTTTCATTTTGTTTTATTCAGTCAACAAACATGTGACCACAATATTAGTATTTTATAGCAAACTGTTTGTAAGTACATATACTGGATACAGTATATGTTCCATGTCATTGTGATTTTATAGTAAAATTCATATTTTCAGTAATGCAGATTTTTGGTATTATTGACTTTGCACCTTTATAACAGCACATTTTAAATTTTATAGCTATAATTGCCATCATTACACTCATCTTAGATTCAACCAAAAAAAATCTCCCAGGCAGAGCTAAAGGATGGAGATCAGTGGCACCAAAAGGTGATGTCAGATAACAAATCTTTATGGTTATTCTAACTACCATGCAACAGCACACCATAAAAGCACTCGTATTGTACTATGACCATGATTATAAGAACTCGTAATAGTTATTGATGCATTACAACTGCAGTCATAAACATTAAGTACCAGTGACTTGAATAGTAATATGTTATTCTAACATGTAATCCAGTGCTAGATCTATTGGGCATCCTGTTTTAGACAGATGAAGTGTCCACACTATGAGTGCACATTTGTATTTGCATAATTTGCTCATAGTTAGTATATGCCAATGAAAAATGTCCGACTTTGAAGTTTTTTTTCTTGCTGAGATAATATTTTGTAATTATGAAAATGAAAAAGTTTAAAAGCAATCTAAAAGCTAGTTGTCATAGCTAATGAGTCACTGTTCTGTCATAATAATAATATCTTGTTTAATATGTTACAAATATGATTCCAATATTAGGTCAAGTTAATAAATACACAGATTGTGTATAAATGGTTAATTAATTCAGCTGGTTATATTCAACTAAATATGATGCTTCCAATGAAGTTTAACGCTGTCATGGAGTGTGTGAAGATGGCCACAGTATCAAGAAATATCATTACAGTGTTAGTGTATGTTGTCAAAGATAATGTGGTTATAGGTTTGTATCATCAGAAAGTCTTGATAATTGACAATTTTCCTATGAACTCTCCATCAAATCACCGCACTAGTGCTTTAAAAAATAGGGATTCTGGTGTTCTGTGTACTTATACAAATGGCTGTGAAACACACCAGATTCTGATCTCACCAGTTTCCAGTCATCAGCAAAACAAAAAACAAAAAAGTGAAATGGTGAGAGAAATGCACATGAGGAGAGATAGTTCTTAGAGGGTGCCATGCAGCCAGTCTGTGGGTGGAAAAACAAAGAGCTAAAAAATGTGTATATTTTAAATAGAAAACATCCAAAATTGACACATGCATTGCTGCAATAAAGCATCTAGTACTTATTTATACTGCAGGAATAATAATCTAACGACCCAGCTGTGCAAGTGCTAAAATATAGAAGAAACGACAAACGTGATTTCAGTGACAGCTGGACTTGTTCAAAAATCTTGAAGATGTTTCGCGTCTCATCATCAAGAATCTGAAAAAAAGTCCAGTCCAGTTGCTTCCAAGCAAGCACATTAGGAGGACCACGATGTGGATGACAAAGAATGTCCACAGACACAAAAGCCACAGTAAAGATGTCGAACCCTGAATAGGATAAGAGAACTGATCAATCCTGTTCTGCCACTTAAACCAAAAAGAAAGAGAAGGACCATAGAGGAAAGCAGATAGTAGGGGAGAGGAAAATAACCATTCCTCAGCAAAAATGCCAGGCTTGGTTATGAATTTTTTAGAAAGCAATAAAGCCCACAACCCTCTTCTGGCTCTTGTTTCACCATACAACACATCCAATAGCTTGCACTGAGACACAGAGAAATAGAGAGGGACTGAGAGAGAAAGAAAGACAGACACCAGCAGGAGAAAGAGAGCGTAAAAATAGAGACTGTCTATTATGGGGGGCTTCATTGGTCCAGGCTGGGTCTGTAATGGGACTGGATCCTGATCAATAGAGACGCTCCTCAGGCCATTCGTAGGCGTAATGGCTTTAGGTTTCTCAATAATTAAGATATTGTCACTGCGCTGACTGCAGGGTCAGCCAATCATTAACCCCATGTTAAATATGCCTTTGTTTTAATTGCTTTCCCTTAACTCCTCCAGATATGCAGGGATGAAAATTAAAGGGACAGCAGCCCTTTTTCAGTATGCGCATATGAGAGTCAGAGAGAGAGAGAGAGGAAGAGAGGCAGGAGCCCTGAGGCGTAGTTGTATGTGTGTTGTTGAGGTGTCTGTTTTCAGCACATAACCAACCTATTAATTGTCACTATTTTTAGCATTTGGAATACATTCTTTCTTTATACAAAGGCTTCAATTGTGCTGTGGCATAATTTTCAGTTCTATTTAAATATAAAGGTGTGCTTCTAGAGGTATGACATGAGAAGAAGCATTCAATTTAATTTTCTTTTGAACGCTCACTGAATTGTGCTGTATTGAGCAAATCAGATGTCTGCATCATCTGATTTTTATTTGGATATTCACAGGATATTTAAGCTCTACACACTGTCTTTCAAAATTCCGGGCACCGAGGATGAATGTGGAGCCAGTGGTAGTAAAACGGGGTGCTCATCTCGTCACACAGACTCAAGCTACTCAAACAGTAATATTCCTACCTCACTTCCCCCATCCCAGCAGTCATTCCTAGTCATTCCCGCCCCAGCTGGGTGATGAGAAACAATGAATTTATATCTGACGTGCTGCCATTCTTTTCTCCCTTCTACACACAGTCCTGTGTATCCCTGTCTCCCCTCTGCCGCCTTGCCATTGGCTGTTGGTAAATGGACTAAAGCACCACTCAATAGGCCGATGCACTCCTTCAAGGCGAGGGGGCTTGACCTTTCCTGGCGTGGGGAAACGCAATTCATATCGGCCCCAGACCAGCTGCCCGCTAAACGAACATCTCATCCAATTTCCAGACGCTTGCAACACAAAAAACAGGAGTGGGGGTGGGGGTGGGGGTAGGGGGTTGTTGTAGGGTGGTTGGTAGGTGGGTTGGAGGGTGTAGTGGGGGGGGGGGGAGGTGGGGGTGCGCAGGGAAGTCCTGATGGATTTTAGATTGGTTTCTCAATTTCTCTTCACTCAAGAGAGGTGGGGGGGGGAGATGAGACAAACAGGAAAAACAAACACCAAAATACGTGAACACACACACCCACGCAGAAAGACAGCCTGAAAAAAAGGTTGGTTAAACTGACCTCTTGATTTACCCGTTATTTACAGTATTTACTTGTCGGGGTGTTTATTATGCTCAGTTGCTAAATGATTTTATGGAAATTCATTTAATATATCTGACTGCACCTTTTTTTTTTTTTTACTGAATCTAAATCATCAATACCAGACAGACTATTAATGATGGACCACCAAGAGAGACGGTTACTGTGGAGACCGCATTCCCCCAGGACTTACTCATGACAAACACACAAACAAGAACATAAACGTACAACAGCTCAAATGTACACACACAGGAACCCACGACCACACACACAATAAAGCCAACTCACCAAACGCACGCACACACTCTCATACTGATGTGCTCGCAAACACATACTCTCACGCAACCATTTGCTGTAATGGTAGGTGGTTTTGTGCGTGTGTGTGTAGTGGTTCCCTCAACACTTGGTGGCTTTTAAAACATGATCATTTATTAAATAAAAAAGTCGGTGCACAGTGCAAAACGGCAGAGTAAATTAAATGTAGGATTTGTCATCATATACACATGCGATGTAAGACAAGTCCATTCGAATGCAAGGCAAGCAAACTGTCTGAGAGAGAAATGAGGATCTGTGCTGGATATATTTTTGCATGTGTGGGTGTGTGTGTGTCTGTGTACAAAGAGCAAACGAGCAAGACAGAAATGAGACACACATGCAGAAATTAAAATAAGACTTGTGCATCACTGTGGCCTTTGACAAGAGCTGTATTAATTAGACTACTGTCTATTAAACCAAACTGCATGTATAATATTTTACTATACATACGTATATGTGTCTGTCTTGATTTTTTTTTCTTTTGCTTTTTGAATAAATATTTAACACACCACACATTATTTACCGTACACAAGCTTTATTTGTCAAGTGGAAATAATATAGTATACATTTCAATTTTGTTACAGCTGATCCACATTCTTCCATTCACTGCAGAGGATGCCACAGACCAGGGTGGCTAAGCTGGAGAGGGCTCTTACAAAGACGCCTATACTAAGGCATGCAAACAAATGCACTTGCGCATAAACAGAGACACATAAACAAGCACACAAACACACACAGGCACAAGGAGGTAAACAATTCCCACTTTTGAGAGCTACAGTTATGCCTTGGGCAACAAAACAATCATAGCTCTGCTGTATGAGCATGTTTTTTAGATAAACAACTGGTATTGGGTAATTCGGCACTCTCCTGGACATGGAAACGTGTAAGTAGTGTGTCCTTAAACTGTGAGTATACCAAATGAGCCACACAGCAGCACCAAGTTGGGTACAGGGACACAGCGCCTGAGGTCTCTTGGGTGCTCTGCTTTTCCCTGTAGCCTTGTTTCTGTCTGGCGATGTCTGCATGGCTGTGTCAGGCCTGGCCCAATTAAACCTATTTAGAGAGCCTTCAGCCTTGAGCTCACAAGGGACTCAACATGTCATCCTACCTTCCACAGACATGTGACTTCCAGCCTGCAACAAAGACTGCTCTTGTGGTATGATGTAACCATTGAACATTTCAGTGAAATATGCACTTTTCCACACTCTGATTTAATGTTTGTTATTCTTATTACTAAAGTATCAATAATACCTGTTGTAGGGAGACTATCCTCGTAGCTCCCTTCATTCTTGGTTGTAGTGATGGGTGGGATATGGGATGTGGGTTGGCTACACGGATGGAGATCAGATTTCCTACACCCCACAAAAGCAAACACAGCTAGTCGGCAGTGTGTGCCGTGCATCCCCGGAGTCCAACTGCTGCTCTGAAACCAATTTAGCAGCCAATGCTGAATAGAGTCAACCTCTGCCCCCTCCTTCTTTTCTTCTATCTATCTGTCCATCCCTCCTTCCCTTTCCTTTCCTCTTCCTTCTGTCTCTACTCAGTTCTCCTCTCCCCCTGCATTAGTCTTTGGAAGACACACTGAGAAAGAGTGGGGGGGCGTGGAAAGGGTGGGAGACTTTGAGTATGAGAAGAGGAAAAAAAGAGGGGGAAAGGGTTCTCTTCTTTCTGAAATCATGCTCTGGATCTGTCTGGAGAGGCCTAGTGTGTTTAGATTGGCATGGCGGCTGGCAGGCGACAGGAGGAGGTGGAGCTGGAAGAGAGTTATAAATAAACATTTCAACAGGGCTAGGGAGAGGTGTCGGCAGGCCTCAGGCCATGGACCTTCTCTGGGCTCATTGGCGCCCCTCCAGGTCACATTACATGAGTAAACTGCCGCACGGCAACACTGTGTGTGAGTATGTGTTTGTGACAGCGAGAGAGAGAAAAAAAGGGGACCAGAGACCTGAGAAGGTGGAGTGTGTGTTGCTATAGCAGCAAACTCAATGAAGGCCTCACTATGCCAACCTCAATGCACTGAGAGAATTAGCATAATATTACATAAAGACAAAATGTTCCATTCACACTTCGCTAACTAAATACATGCTAAGATATTGGTCTGTGATGCAAAATCCTCATTTATTCATGTAAATTAAACATTATCAAATAGAAAAAAAAAATGCTGCCTGTACAAATAATTACACAATTAAAGTGTCAAAACCTACCCCACAAGAGTTATATAAAATGTATTTACATAAAATGTAGTTTGGATTTTAGCTAATGACAATGAAATATTTTTTCAAGGTGTTTATTACGTTGGTTTTGTAAAGGCATCATTATGCATAGCCTGCGTTAGCAAGTGATTATGTTCTGTAAAAGGGTCATTATGACTTTCCATAATGAATCTTTTAACTCTTCAACTCTTTGCTGCTTCTGTGCAGTAGATAAAAATAGTGAAGCTACTACATCAAGAATGTAAGAAAATATTGAAGAAAAATAAAATATACTAATGAAAAGAAAGGAATATGATAAAAGTGCATTTACTGTGTGCATTCACTGTGTGCACACACAGAGAACTCTAGAAAGGAATTTGCTCTGATCTATCACTACAGACATAAGAGGAAAATCGTACAGATGTGCCAAGTACCTAACTGGCTCTTTGAGAGAAGCCACAGGGATAAAGAGCAATACAGTGAATCCAGTCCTGGGAACAAGAACAGACACCCAGTACTTTGCGCTCCTCTGCCCAGGCCGAGAGCTGTGGAGTTGGGCACTGGACTATGAAACCCTTGGCAGCAAAACCAGAGGCCAGATGTATAAGCAATTCATGTGCACAAAAACCACGCATACCCGTTTTCCCATACAGAAGCTGGTACGTACATAAATATATAAACACAAAAAGGTGTGCACCTCATATACACATAGACACAAACACAAACATTGTTTTAGTCTGTTCTTGTAACTTTGATATTATTTTTCATCCACACAGCAATTTGTAAAACGTCAAATCTATGAAACTGTATTATTACATTTGAGTAAGTTTTCTCTACTCTGAAGTAGCCTGTCCTGTTAAGTTCATCTGGTGACCCATTATATAACAGAGCAAGACTGCTATAAATCAATCACTGATCAACTTCCAGTCATTCAATAATAATGACTGAGATACAATGGTTTACACATTCATGGGATAAACAGAACTTTATAAAACTAAAATATGTGCAACTTTAGAAATCTGACAAAAACTATGCATATTTCTACCTTTGTGCGCACACACAGTCCTGACCTTCATATATCTGGTCCCAGGACTCTGCTCTACAATTACGTGTTTTAGAACCCCAAAGAAATGATGTTATTACAAGGTTTGGCCTGTTACAAGATAACAACAACAATGTTATGTACTGCATCTGTATTTAAAGAGGGTTCGTGTATGGGATTTGTTGTCTCACACGTATACACACACAAAAGTATGCACTATGTTTTATGACTTCTGCATGCAAATTTCTTTGTCCACTATAAGCTC
Source organism: Ctenopoma multispine (assembly GCA_034779795.1). Taxonomy (NCBI): domain Eukaryota; kingdom Metazoa; phylum Chordata; class Actinopteri; order Anabantiformes; family Anabantidae; genus Ctenopoma; species Ctenopoma multispine. The sequence goes on along the minus strand of JAUYWH010000027.1, from coordinate 7,804,932 downwards.
TCCAATGGTTTTCCACCCAATATGGCCCCAGTAAACCCCTCAAATTCCCCAGTGTAACTTTAGGTTCATGGTCGATCCCACAGTTCTGCTATAGGAAAATAGACATTTTGGTTTCATGGTTACTTACTGCAGGCAGATTTTTATGGTTATATTCTGGCAAAGAGGAATGGTGCTTCTAGGTTGAGTTGTCCACATCTGTGCTCCACAGGGGTTATCTTGTGCCTTTGCTGCAGCCTCTCAATGAGAAAAATGCGCTATAATGATCATGTTTAGTTGGATACAACAACTTATAGAACTATGATGTAAGACAAAATGTATTTTTTCAAATGATTGTTTTGAAATACTTTTGTGTGGTTGCACCATTATAGCAGCTAACCTTGAGACTTCTTGAACACATTAGGCTTTCGTTAAAAATAAATCTTCCAATGGAAAGCTGAAACAGTAATACACTGTTTTTAAAGGGCTTAAACAAAGAAAACTAGCAGGACAAATGGTGGATCCAGCTGCATTTTAAATTACGATGAAAGAAAAAATAGAAGGAAAAGAACTCTAAAGAAAAAACAACTCAAAGGGAAATGTAGACCACAAAATGCTATGAAGTCAGAGCAAGCCTATCTCTTTTTAGTCAATTGTGGTTTTGCTCCATGATTTACTATAAAACCCTGGCAGTGTCCATTGGGGCTAGTTAACAGATCCCACTGATGTGACTGGAGCTGGGTGGCTTCACCACATGATTGGCCAGGGGTGAAGTGACACATAAACACTTGGAGGCTGGAGGGGATGTGTTCATCCACCTGTGGAGACACTGCGCAGCCTGTAGTGCAAACATACACAGCTGACCCTCTGCTTGGCTGTCAGAACACTGAAAGTTTTGACTAAATACAACTTTTTTTTCTTTAATTATACAGTAATCATGATAGAAATCAGACATAAGTTGTAGAACTGACAAATGCTACTGTAGCCTGAGTGAAAACAAAACATGCAGTGATAAAAAAGAAAAAAAAAACTACTCTCAAACAACTTCTCATACCACTGCACTGTCTGATAGCAAAAAATAAATCTAATTTTCCAGTTCTCTGTTGATGAAAACATCGAACTTAAGCGGAAACTCAGTGTTAAGAGTGCTACAGTTTGTTACAGGAAAGGAGGCAGATAAAATGTAAGTGTTAAATGCAAAAATCTCCTGTGCGACATGAGCGACAATTTGAACTACATAAAAAAACAAAACGTTCTGACAACAGTAATGGATGTTTGTTTTTTTTACTATGTATGTTTTAACGTGGATTTAATGAAAGTCCAAAAACACATTGCGTGCTTTTGGTTTATTTCATAGCCTTAGTGCCTTTTTTCCACACATATATGTTATTACAAGTCTGTTTTTTCTCCTTTTTTTGTTCATTCAGAGAGAGAAACAGGGAAACAGATAGGGGGAGGAAAAGCAATGTAATACTATTACCATTTCCTGTTTCTGTGGAGCCAGGGGTCTTCGGGGAACAAGCTGAGAGGAGTCCTGGAGGCCAGCCGCTTCTGATGGGCCAAGACATACTGTGGAATGGGGAGAGAAATCATGAATCCTGCATGCAGAAACAACACTTTCAAATAATCTCAGCACAAGCTTGGAGTGCTCCTTACACAGTACAACTACCTAATGAGAAATTAACTTAAAATCAGATAAGCAATCACAATAATCACAGAAATGGCTTCATAATGTAGTACCTTAACCGTAGCCAGAAAAGTCTATTTGCCTTGAATATTAGTTCTCTGTATTTTCTTTGTTGTAATTCTGGATAAAACTAGTCAACTCAAAATACTTGCTCTAGGCATCTCATCTTCACAACAGTAAAGCAACTGTTTCTAATTAAATTTTAGTATCATTTTCCAAATAGTCTTTACCAAGAAAACATTCTTATAACTCAGTCTTTTACACTGTGGTTTTTCTCTATAAACACTCATAATATTACACCACAACTTTATTGCCAAAAAAAAAAAAACTGAAAACATTTGCAGTGGAGATTGCTTGGTGGAGGTTATATGAAAATATACTGCCTCTATTAGAGCATTAACAACATGCTGTAGAACACACTCGAGGGGGAAAATATACTATTTGTACTGTTTTTAGAAAAAGAAAGAAAAACACGAGCCTCATCGGAAGAAAACTGAATAATAATTGGTACATTCTTACAGATCTGATGCTTGTAAACAACATACTGATTTCTCAAACTTATAATTAAGACATTAAAACTCTTCAAATGATGTTCTAACAATATATCTAAATCACTCAAAAACAATTAAAACGCTCTTTTTGTTGTTTATGTTGAGGAGCCCCTTAAACCCGAAGCCCACCCTGTAGGAGACCTCCTTTCTCCCTTGACGTTGCTACCCAACACAACCTCCAGCCCTGCCAGCATGCTGTTCTCCTGACAGGCTCAGGCTCTGAGGCCTAAAGAAAACAAACTGGCTCTGATTGTGAAAATAGTGCCGTAGGGCCCTCCTGGTGCCTGCCGCTTATCTCACACAAGGCAAGCTTTGTGTACTGTGGGGGCTCCTTGCTGGCCCTCTACCACCCCACCAGGTGGAGACTTCCAGGGCCAGGCTCTGCACCCCCTCCCTCCATTCACTCTTTCTCCGCTCTCATGCGTACCGTGCCACCTCCACTGAGACCACTGTGTATATTTTGAAAGGGGAGCATCAGGAAATTGATCCACAGACCCCACACTGGTCTGTGGGTAAAAGTAATTCCTTAACAGCTGGAGATGATGAGACTTCCCAACCATGAAATGCCAAACATTATTTTATACACAGTATTCTGAACATAAGTTAGATACAGTATATTAAAATACTATATGATGAAGATGAGCATAATCTTTCAAAGATCATGTAAAAGCACCACAGTAGTGATTAGACCTACATTTCTCAAAAAGCTTTTGCATAGCATAGTTTTTTTCAACTATTTTCAAAATCAAATACAGTTACAGTTACTTTATTCCAGTAATTCAAAAAGTAACTCAGTAGCAAAGTCACTATATATTGTTTTAATATTACTGTATATTTTCCATTCAAGTATATAGAATTGTGTCGTAGATTGGAGTCCCTGAAAACTAGCTTTATTTTTTATATTATACACATATACAGCAAATGTGAAATAAAGTTTTCAACCCCCTGATCACAAAAGCAGGTTTTCTTTAAATTAATTGTTTGTAAAGAGTAGCTTGAAGCCTCACAACCAACGATATCCTACCCAAAATGAAAGAGACGTGTGTTTTCCCAGTGCATGTGTAATAATGTAACATTTAAAGTCGTAGTCGTAGCTTGCAGATTCATAACCAAGGAAAACTAATTCTTTATCATCAGACTGACTGAAAGCAATTATGGATCAGCATCATGTCAAACTTTAGAGATCTGGCTACTTAATTTCTAAGTGAAGAAAAATTCTCAGTCACTCCACTAAAGAAAGATCTTATTTAGATTAGCCTGCATATGAGCAAAAAAAGGCAGAATTGTTCTAACTGTCTAAGTGTGTAGGAAGAAAATTAAATTAGGAAAGTAAGGAGGAAAATAAATTGGTCATCTTTACAACCCTTCATGGAAGTAATGTATTTCACTGAGAAACACTGGAAATATGAGTTGACACATACCCAAGATAGCAAAGCAGAGAGGTGAGACGCCTAATACGCTAGTGTTGCCATTATGGTTGCTGGGTATTTCCACTGGGGTGGTATTTGACAACAATCAAATGACTGGCTGTCCATCTGATGTTCAGCCAAGACAGACTGTCAGTGTTAAAACAGATGCTTCAGTGTTGCTGGCCTCAAAATAGCTGGATATAATAATTATATCAGCATCATTCGTAAGTCAATGATAACTCACCCAAAGCTACAGTATGAGTGATGTTTTCCCTGAGGTCATGAGCCAAGTCAAACTTCCAGCTGTGCCAAGCTGGATGGAAAATAAAAATAGTTACCGCCGGCTATTTACAGAGACTGTCGGCAAATATGTAACAACAGAGTTCTTTTCCAGAAACTGATTAGTGTTCAAAACTAAATATGCTTAACATCTAATATAATTACAGTATCTATGACAATGAGATGACCCCTCCATTTGTGGTAATAACAGGGGTGCAGGTCAGTGAAAACATTCTGTTGGAATATGTTTCTTCTTTACATCTGTATGTGGAGTTGAGAGCCCTCAATTTGGATTCCACAGCAATAATGTGGTGTTAAGTGTAACCATGCATTTTTAACAGGTAGTCAGGCTTTTGAATCTCTAGACAACTATTTGATGGATTGTCATAAAATCTGCCACATACATTCATGGTGCGCTTATTATGAATTGTGATGACAGTGGTGATCCCCTGACTTTTCACCTAGAACACTTTAATTTTTCCACTACTTTGGTTTATGACCTCCCCAATAGTCAGTCAATAATTCAACAAGTGTTAACATTATTAGTGTGAAAATGTTTACATGCTGGGTGCGTTGTGTCTGCATATTCTTAGTTATCTTATGTTTAAAATAGGTTTGAATTTTGGCTAAATAAATGAGAACATATTCCAGTATTAATAAGGCAAATAAGTAATAATCTGAAAACTACAACAGTGTGCCATCCCAAACATCTCTGTGGATTGGGTTATAAGGCAGCACTGCCTTACAACTTTATACAAATACACCTTTCAGCCCCAATGGACCAAACTCATTTGTAACCTTAACCACTTGGCTGATGGAGCTTGATGTGGGCTCCACACAGCCTTTACACTGGTTACATGTGGGTGGACAGAGTGCTAAGTGTTGTTGCCAGTAGAGAAAAAGTGAGTCGCCCCTTACGCAAATGCCTTACATAATGGATAACTGAGGTAGCTGTTGGCAAAAAACATTTACAATTAATTATTTCTAAAGTGACAGATGTACATTAAGGTAAAAAGTCTGTGCTGATTCTCAGTGATCCAGGAGGTGTTTTCATTTGCAACTGGACTTGCTTGAAATTCTGGAATGTGTTACCTCTCAACTGAAAGGCTTCTTCATTAAAATATACTAATACTAATACTACTAATAATAATAATAGTAATAATAATAATTTAAAAAACATAATGCATTTTGAGTTGACTGACACCAAAAGTTGATTACTACGGATGATTTAGATTGCTGAACTTTTTCTCTTGCTACCACATTCCACAGCTGTCAACAATTTTGGAACAATTTAGAATAATTTTGAGGATTGTTTTTTTCCTCAAGTAAACTTGTGCTAGTTTAATTAACAACAGCAGACATCTCTAGTTGACATAATTATCATAGAAATTTGAGCAATGATTCAGAGAGATGTGCATAATTGAGACCATAAGTTTGCTGACAATTACCAAAAATAAAATGAAAATGATCCAACATTCTTATTGTTGATTAAAACTCAACTGAGCAATGTTTTTTTTAATTACTGTTGTATCTTGGGTTGCTATAGCTAATTCCACTCACAGTGAATAGTTTACTATCGCCCAGTAATCAACATCTAAGAAACTAGGAAACGGCAGCTTAACAAAAACTCAAGGTCCACTGATCAACTTTACAGCCATCAACATCCACCGATCTCTTTGAACAAATACTGCAATGCTTTACTCTGCAGCTCTGTTTTAAACTGATCACTGCTGGAGTCTTGTGAACAGTTCAACTTCCTAACACAATGTTTCTTTCAACAAGAAATTTTAAACAGCCATCAGACGTATGCATCAGCTTCATCAGTAAGGAAGAAAAATCAGCCTGATAATTGATTTAGTCTAATAGCTGTGATTTAGCTCTGCTGCCAGCTGTGTACACAGAAAGAGCGTGACATAGTGTGACGAGAGCACCTTTGCCATTCAGTTTTCCTTCAACTGACTGAAGATAGAAAAGTGGGGATGGATAAAGATGAAGATGATTACTTAAAAGATTTAGGGAATATCCACAAATAAAAGTGTCACTTATTTTATTTTCTACGTATGGTTGGATTTTCTACCTTATACCAGAAAAATAAAATGCAGTGATCAAATTTATACAGTGGCATAAGAAGAAACTAATATTTTCCATATGGAACATGAAAATGCTGAGCTGAAAAGCCTTGTTTGAGGTACGTGCTGTTGCGCCAGCTATATTTCAGTTGGAATTCATTAGGAAGTTGGGATTACATTTTTCTTATGGAAACCAAGAGAAATGAGAAATGTGGATGAGGCTGTTTTTTCCAAGATCTTTGGAGGGTGTATAAGTGATCTGAGACACTTCGGGTGGCGACTGGATGAGCTGGGTTTGGATCAGCACTCTGCATCTGGGGCACATGTGCCTTAAACGGGGACAGAAAGGCAGGAGTACAGAGCCAAAACCCTCTGTGTGTGTGTGTGTGTGTAAGTGTGTGTCTGTGTGTCTTTTATCCTTTGCCTGAACTGAGGAATCCTACGGCCATGCCATCTATCCTCTTCTACAACTTCACAATGTAGTGAAGTACAATAAATGTATTTATAATCAAATGTGTTTATGAAACAGCACTGTTGACACGCTCAGTTGAAAAATGACCTCTGCAAAGACACAATTTTCTGTGTGGTTAAACGTGTTTGGTGGTGCAGAAGAAACACAAACCAGTAACAGATACACAATACTACTAAAAACAAAAGCAATAGAGGAGAGGTAAACACAGAAAAGCTGTGGATCTTGTGGTTCCTTGGCAGAACAAGCCACATCTAGTCTCCCCCTTGCAGTCTCTTGGCATCCTTCTAGCTAGCCTTCCATTAGCAGCATCAGGAGGCCCGGGGCAGCCGACAGGAGTGTGACCAGAGATTATTGTCCTGTGTGCTTGTTTGGGTTAAGGCTTTAGATGGGGAAATGGGATTAGGATAGGCCTGGCTGGAGAGACACACACTAATGGGAAGCAGAGGAGCACTGGCCTGATCCTCCTCCACTCACAGAGAGCAACCCTGTTATCCCACCTGATTGGATTAGCCCCCTGTTAAATGTGCTATGATAAGGCAGGACCACTGCTCAGACTCTCCTCAGTGTACAGAGAGCAAATACATTCCTCCACACTGGTTTTAATGGATAATATCTGTTTCATGTTTCACACTGTTTTGGCTGCCATAACACAATCATAGAATATAGATAATGTAACTTCAATATAGATCAGAAACTGGGAACATCATTGCCTTGCTATGAAGAAATGTCACTAATCACTAATATTTATAATATAATATATAATATATCTCTTTCTCCACTATGTTGTCGTTGTTTGACTTTCCTCCCTGGGTGGACCACTATACCATGTGCTATCAGAGTCCTAAGTGTGACTGCACCATGCTACCCTGAGCTTTTTATATGTATGCAAATCTTAAAGACTCTAACTTGCTAAGTGCAGCCACTCTACCAATCAGACAGTAATTACTGGTATCCTGCCTGCCTTCCCTTCCAATGGCTGAGCAGCTAATTTGAGCTGTGGTTTAAACAGCTGGAAAATAGCATCCTGTGGCAAAACTGGAGGCTTGTGTCTGAGTGTGCATGTATATGTGTGTGTGTGCAAATCTGTGTAACTATATACACAGCATGATGTAAGGCACTTTTTGGAAAATACGCTGTAAGGTATATTGAATTAAATTGTAGGAAAATCTGTCTTCACACATTCTGGGCAGGTGTACATAATGTTCTGCAGAATCTCGTTTTAGCTACAGCTTCACCCTTAAAGTTAACGCCTCTATCAATATGTTAACTCTATCTGACCTACCTATCAGCTTAGTGACCTTCTCTGTGAATGATTAACATTTTATTAATGTTTCCATTTCCCAGGTTCAGGTGATCCAGCGTGACACACAGCTCCTACTCTGGTTGATGATTGGATTAAAAAGGTTACTGATCCCATAATTGCTTTTAAATTACACTCCATGTGAGCGTGTATCATTAATGTAATGATTATCCACATCACACCAATGTTACCTCAGTGGATCTTTAGTCATTAAACCTGATAAGCTGACATGTCACACTCATCATCAAACACAGACATGATCACTACAGGCAAAAGATTTGGAAATTTTTTCAACAAAGAACAAACCAAATGTCATCAAGAATGGAAGCAGTGGTCATTTGCTGGTCATTTTGGTAAAGTACAACAACAACAGTATGTAAAAGTACAATTAGATCAAAGCCACCACAGCTGACAGCCACTTAAGGAATTAGCCCTCAGTATACAAATCACTGTTAGCTAATTAAGCAAATTGTTGTTAATGTTGTTAAGGAGTCTACTGGAGGCTACTGCTCTCTAACTGCCAACCAGATAGAAATGTGTCTGTTTGCCTTCTACAAAAACACAAATAACTAAGTTTGTTTAGTAAAGGGTTGCATGAACACGAGTGCCACAGGAATTCAAACTGTCAGTATGGTATAAAAGAGGTTCTAGTTTCTGGATCTTCCTTTTGATCATTTAAAAATCTATCTAGTTTTATACCTAAACCACTTTTCTCTTCCAGAATCATTTTCAAAATTGCACTACTTTTCATTTACAGGCTATTTCCCATCGCATGTTTTCATTTTCGTCTCATCTCTTGCTCATTAGCTGTAGATATATGACTTCAGCAAAAACAGACTGAGGATGCACTACATTATCCTGATGTGTCTGTAATATTATTTTGTAAACAACAAAAGTGGAAAATTTACTACTGTCAGCTGTAGCATAAACTATATCGTTGGAACGCATGCACCCACCTGGCTAATCTCAAGACAAAAGGATTTTCTGCTTGTAAACAAGTAAACAAGTAGGAATATGGAAATAAAATGGATATGGGTTAAGTTATGCTATATTATCCAGACAATGAGCAGGATATTTTCCAGATTTTCTATTGCAGTAGGATATTTCAGTTTATATTTTGTTCATCCAGTAAATTCCTGGGGTAAGAGGTGCTTCACGCTCATACTGGCCGTGAATGTGTCAGCAGAGTTTTTGGCTCCAACAACTGTACTTGTATAATGGCCCACTGACTGTCTCTGTGTCTGGGTTTGATGTAAACCTAGCTTGAACCTAGAACACCCTGACAAGTACCTGAGTAGAACGTGAAGAGAGCAATGAATCTGTTATAAAACTGTCTCACACGGGGAGAACACTGGTAATAAAGAACTTCAAAAAAGAACATCTTACAAAGATGCTATTAACAAATGAAGTTTTGGAAAAGGAACTATTAGCAATATTGCCTTTGCTTTACAGTGTATAATTAATAATGGAAAGAAACAGTAGCTGTGTCAGTTTCCTTCAATGATAACAGAGGACAGAAACCTATTTCTCCCTTTTCTTCCGACAAACAACCTCACTGGACATTTTTCCACTGGAACTAACATGGAACAGTTCTGTTTAGTCTATGACTATGTTTTGTTCTGTGTTGTTGTTATTATCCTGGATTGTTTGAGATGCAAATGCTAAACTTTTCTGATGCTGACATATGACTGCAAGAAAAGACAACTATTTTTTACTGCTTAATAGACAGTACTGCAAGTCTTTTACTCCTGAATTGCACAAAAAAAGACTGGCATGCAAACAAACCTCTGTTAAAAAGATAAATGTAAAATGTGAGTTGTGCTGATATGTGTGTAGAAATATGCAACACATGAAGATGTGTGTTTCTTATATCACAGTGTATATTCACAGTACACAAAATATGCATGTTTGTGTCTGAATTAAAGTGTATGTTCACTGAATGAATGCTAGCCTAGCTGTGTTTGTGTGCGCTTGTGCATGTCTGTGGGTCTTTCAAATCCAAAGCAAGTCATGAAACCTAATTGCTTGCACATGTTGAGGATTTTCAAGTGTTTAGAATAAAGTTGGTTTGAAGAAGAAGCAAAAAAATCTGTATGTGTGCGTGTGTGTGAGTGGGGGGGTCTGCAGCTAGAGACAGCCAACCTGAACCCCTCCCTCCGCTGAAACCAATGCCTTCTCTCTCTCTCTGCTCAAAGGACTAAAGGTCAGAGATCATGGGGGAAGATCTCTGTGATTGAACACAGGCTTGTTGTATCAAAACTAAAAGATGTAGTAAAGCTAAAGTATGGAAAGTGACACTGCCTTGTATTTCATCAAAGTGATGTAATGAATAAAAATATCCAAACATGTACCTTGTTGTCTAAATGTTTAAGTAAATACAAAGGCAATGAGACAATAATAAAACAAAAAAATAAAAGTGACGCATACCACCCAAACCTTGCCTTACCCCTCCTCTCACCCCTCAGTCCTTCTTAGGGAGAGATAAAATGTTCCAGAGACAGGGAACCCAGCACAATTTCAAAGATGTATCAGAGGGTAAAGATGGAAAAGTGCTTTTAATCTTGTGTAACCTTATAGGGCTCTAAACGGGAAGGGCTTCAGAGAAAGGAACCTTTAAAGAGGACATATAATCCTAATTAAAACACAGAGCAGAGCTACCACTTGATCTAAGGGCCCCTCGGCATAAGCTCCACCATCTTCTAGTTCAGCATCTTTTATTGTTGTTGAAGCCCCACTAATGAAATAATGGTTGCACTGTAATGAAACAAATCAAGAGATTATTACTTGTGTACTCCACCACTCTGACAAATACCTTCACTTTATGTGTAGCCTGTGCAAGTTTTAAAACGTAAAGGAAAATGGTATCAAAGTGTGATTACTAAATATGTAATCTGAAAATACTTTATCTTCTGCTATATGCCTTTAACTTTGCAAACATATAAGTTATGTTTTGGTCCAATCAAAGCAAAAACATACTGTTGTCAACTTGAGCGAATCAAAAATATTAATTATATTTTCATAATCTTCCTGTATTTCTCTTTTGTCTCATGTTTAACAAAGTGTCCTGGCTTTACATTGGTGAGTGATTCCCTGCTGAACCCCAATACCCATGCTCACTCCAGTTCTTCTAAAACTATCCTATGCCCCCCCCCAACCCCCTCCACCATTGATCAGAGTAATTGAGAACAGCCATGCCCCCCCCAGTTCTTTGCAGTCCTCTCTGTCTCTGCCCCTCCCCAGCCTCGTGAAAGCCCAGACATCTGGTCCGCATACACCCCAAGTCTTCATCCCCCAAGTCACCTCAGAGCCCATGTCCTTCTCTTGAATAACCAGAGTCCCAAGACATTTGAGTAGAGGAAGAAGTAGAAAAACATGAATACAAAGAGAAATGAATGTAGACAACAAAAAGCATAAGTTACTGTACAAGTGTTTTGACTTTTATCACCATTTTAACAGTAGTCACCTTTCTTTACATCCAAGTCTTTACATCTTATGCATAGCATGGATTGAGAAAACGCAGTATGAAAGGTGACAGGCCAGTAAGAGGATCATTAGCCTTTATGCATATAATGCAGGCATAAATGCAATGGTATAAGGTATTATGATACTATAAAGGGTACCATAAAGAATTGATAGTATGCTCTATGAGAAAATATATTGAGCAGCCCAGTATGTTAGGAAATGGATTTCCTCTGCAATCTAAAATGGACAACGGGACGATAGAAAGGGAAGTGTGAGATTTTAAGTTTTATGTATATGTGCATGTGCATGTGTGTGAGTGTGTGTTTTCATCCAGCAGCAAGTGCAGCAGCGGCGGTGGTGTAAGTTACGTGTTACAGATAGAGATCAGGCAGGGACAGATTTAATTAACAGATATCTCTCCTTAATGTAGATTCTTTTGGCTCCCTCAGATACATCCCCTTGTGCTTATCCAACCAGAAATAACTTATCTTGGTGCTGCACTAGTCGTAATGTATTTCTTACACCGTTTAAGGGAGCAGAGGTTTCAGCAGAAAGACTACACCTTCATGTTTACAGCAAACAGCAGTCAACAAGATTAGTACTCAGAACTGTCACTAATATCTGCAGTATGACTTACATTCACATACACTCTCTCCTGTGCAGTCTTTTAAAACACTGTGTGTGTGCACAACTGCGTGTGTATTAATTTGCTCGCCATAAACTAAAGCTAATAGAGATTTGCCCTTTTAACTATCTCTCAAGGTGACCAGATTACTGACATCAATTAAAGTACGTCCTGTTGGCTGGATGCCCAAAGCACACACTCACCCTTAGAGAAGGAGAAGGGATCATCATCCAATAAATCACCCAAGGAAAGGTAAGGAGAAAAGCGAGTGAAACTGGAAAAGGCAAGAGAGAAAGACTTAGAGTAACTTCTGTATGTTCACAGAACATATTTGCCCTACAGCAGGTTACACAGAGCCTGTTTTAATGATTCAAATAAAGTAAATAATTAAATAAAGGTTAATACCTATGGATTCTTCATATGGATTTACAGTAAGCACAGTCTAGTTGCCACAGCTCAATGACAAGGAAAGAGTTGATAGGATGGAAGAGAAGGAGAAACTAAAGACAAGAGTTTCAAAACAGATAAGGTCAGGGGTAAAATGCATATCTGTAGTTCTGTGTGTGCATGCCCACTCATTAAAACTTTACACTGATGTTTGTAAGATAAAGTTGCTTCAGACTCCCATACCTAAGTCCATCATTAGGCAGCCCACTCCACTCATACCTAACTTTGTACATTCAACGTATTACACATCATTTTAAAGGAATGTGTCCTGTATTTACCCCCAGTCTCTTATTTTACAGTATTTCCCATTTGGCCTGTAATATAAGGTTACTTAAAACCAAATCGGTGGCAGGTTTGTGGTGAATTCATTATGTAGGTGATGCAATGTCACCATCTTTGTGTGGGCGGGATAACTGATATTAATCAGTTCCTTATGGCTATGTAAAGTAGTAAAGTAAAGACGTAACTACTGCTGCTAACACAGACGCTGTAGGGCTAACACATACTTCATTCATCAAACATATCAAGGTTAAACACTGTTTGTGAGACGCATATTGTTTTATGAAAGACAATTCCAGGTGTACTTAGAGGAACGTGTGCATGTTACTAAAAAGAAATGTGCAGCATGCACACACAAGCGCGCACACACACACACACACACAGTCTATCATTAAAAGGACTAAAATACAATCCGATGACACGTAGCACTCTGTTTAAAAGCATACTTTGAGTGGGGATGAGGAACTTTAATTAACCTGGGTTCCAGAGAGAAGGGAAGGAGCAGTTATCCAATGGCCTCTGGCTTGGTGCCTGTCGAGTCCTAAGAGGTGAAATATATTCTTATGGATCTGAAGTCAGCAGCATGCAATATTCTCTCCCTTCACATGCACATCTACCATGCAGGTGTGAACACGGACCAAGACTGGGACAGACAATACAGAAAAGGGATACAAGAGATAAGGTTGCACATGAGGAAGGGAGAAAGAAATTGCCTGATGACTTTACTGCACAATATCCCCAATTCAATCAATAGACTAACAAATATGCATTATTTTCTATAACTAAATATACTTTTCACTATTTGAGGTCTAAGACTGGTTAATTGTCTGGACACAAGTATTAGCAAACTGATTTTAATGATAAAGACATTTTCCTTGCTTCAATGAAACTGCAGCATCTGAATTCCTTAGTTCGCGTTGCACCACCTGCCCCAGTGGTGCAACAATGTCTCTGTACCTCCCCCCTTCTAACCCCTCTCTCCCTCCCCCCTGGGTTAGTGACTCCACAGACCTTGGATCCAACTTTCCCAGACTGTGATTTAAAATAACAATTGCATGCATATCATGTTTCAGGCCTCTGAAATACATGTGAGATGAGGTAATGTGATCAGTCCAGGACGCCATCCAAACCTCTCTTTTACTCTCTCCCTTTGGGCATGTGCGTGTATCTGTGCACAACTATCTGTGTTTATGTTTTAAGTTAAAGATTTGCAAGAATTTATCTGTGGTGTGTGAGGAGTAAATAATGCACACAACTTTAAAAGTAGCTAATCTCTGTCATATTGAACATCGTGTCATGCGTGAGAGCTTAGTGGCTGTTTTCAATTAGTTCCTAAGTTAAAACAACATTAAACATGGTTTCACTGGGTCAAAATTACAACTCAATTAATACCCCATAAAATGGTCACAGAGTTAACGATTGAGCAAAGAGACAGAGCCATAACATTACCCATATCATTAAAATCAGAAGTCAGGGTTACAGTGCCTCACTGCACATGGAGAGACACAGAATGCTTGTCGACCCAGTAAGTGCCAGTGAGTAAACACTAATAATAGCCTCCATAAAGCCCCTCATATGGCAATGTATGCCAGGCCTACAAGGACCATTAAAAATGCTGTGGATCACAGCACCTATCCTCAAGATCTGGGCAGAAGTGCCGTGGTTTGCGCAACACTGGGTGACGACAGAGGTACATACACAATAAGTAAGAGGAGAATAAAAGCAGCCATTAAGGCAGGTAAGAAAGTATAGGTGAATGCTCTGCAATGATGAAGCTGTGCTCCGACTAGCAGTTATACCAGGAGAATTTTTTCTGATTAGGAAGAGCTAAGAATGATGTTTCTATTCTCTCAGATGATTTGTGGACTTCATCCACATCCAGCTGTGCAGTAAACGCTAACAAACTGCCTGAATACAGTACATGGATAAAATACATTATTAGAAAAGTAAGCAAAGAGTAGGAATTTGTGACAGTAACGAAGCCTGGGCAGCTCTCTGAAATCTCTCAAAACCCACCATACCACCCATCCACCTCCACCCCCCCTCTACAAGGCTTTAATAAACACGCACTCCTGGTTTAATCACACTGTAACATGTTCATCTCACTGCAGTGACAGCACAGAAATCACTCCTATCCTCCCCCATACATCCCTTATATTCTCTCAGCCCCATCCTTCGCGTGACAGGTACCTTTCAATCAAGTAATGATTGGTTAAGTAGCCATTTTCCATTTCTGCCCCTTATTCAAGGCTGACCATGTAGAAAAGGCAGGACCTTGTAGGTATGGCTGCTCATGGGGCAACAGACAAGGCCTTCCCATTCTATCAGGGGGAGCTGAGAAGGAGAGCCTCTTATCAGCAAACCACAGCCACCATTCCTCACCAAATTGGCTGCTCCTTACCACCTTCCCCTTTCTCCCACACTCTCTCTCTCTCTTTCTCTACTTGCCACAATTTCCACCTGCTTATCCATAACTCCTTCCCAACATTGTAACTTTTAACATATAACTGAACAATTGAAATGTTTTTGTTTTTTTTCACATCATTGTATTGTATGAGTAATGATGACATGTTATTCCACAGGTTTCTCAATGTGAAATCTGCTGTACTGTGGAAAGGCCATCCCAAAGACTCAATTCTGAGAACTGCAGAAAACGGAAGAGCATGTAGTCAGGAATTTTCCATAGTCCCTTTTCTGTTTCTCATTTTAAATTTTTTCCTTATTTTCTCCTTCACCAATTCCAATTTTTAAGTGAAAACACTCAAACAACCAGTGCCATAATATGCAATCAACCATTACACATTGCTCCCCTTTTCTCAGCGTTTTTCCAAATATTCCTACACATTCCCTTTTATCCCTGGACGCTTGCAATTAAAGTGCAATCTCCTCTCCTGCTCTCCCCTCAATCCCATATGTTGTTGAGTGGTGAAGCTGTTGAGAAAGAGAAGTGTTAACCTCCTCTCCAAACCGCAGGCAGAAGGGCTGCATTCCTCCCTGAGTACTCAACATGCTGTTTATCTGCATCCATGCACTCTGTCACCATGGCAACCCCAACCAAATACACTGGCCTGTTCAACTCTGTTTAATTTTTTCCTCCTTTTTTTGATTTCATCACTGGGCTCCCATGCTCACTCTCACTAAGATAAACAGAGATGGAGTCCGTACTCAGCCAAGCCTGTGTGAGTTTATTTTGAGTCTCCACCCGGTTCGGTCCATGACGCTGTTTCGCCATCCTCACTTTTCACAGTTTGAAAACTGAAAATGCTCAGCGTTTGTGAGGCAGATGAGACTAGAGCTGTGGTTTGAATCGGCTTGGCTCATCTGAGACATAACGCCCCAAATAGTTTCGGAGCAGCATGTTCATTGCACGGCTTATAACATGTCAGACTCAGAGATGAGACTAGTCTAAAAAAGTGTGGCCTCTGGGAGCTGTGAAGATTCCTTATTTATCTGTTTACACACTGTCACCCCTACCCGAATGAACAAATTGTATCACTCTCTTTCATATGCAGAGTATACACACGCAATCACACACAAACTTGTCATATTCAGGGAATATGGAGATGCCAGTGAGACGAGTCCTAAAACTCAAATTAATGAAATAGCCTGTAAGACGACACTTTGTTCTCTTAATTAGCACTTCTTCTTCTCCATTCAGCTGGCGTTCCAGTGGTTGACTATTCCTTTATTAGGCAGGATTCCATCTCCAGCTTTCCAATAGGCACTTAACTCCTGCCTAATAGAGGACTTTCCCACACTTCCTCTGACAAGCCATTCAACTGAGAAGAGTTAATTTGTTTCTAATGCTTGGCTAATGGAGGATCCTGATGGCAGGAATTGAGTGCTGGATTTTTGGGATTGACTTCCTCGCCACATCCTCGTCTAAAATGAAGTCTATAAGAGGAGATTTTTTTTCTCCTTTAAACCACAGAGTTGTGGCAAGAATCAGTTTACCTTGAGGTCTTAAGAATAAAAAATATGGCAGAATGGAAATAAAAACTTTAGGCTAAGTTACACTCTACTACACACAAAGTGGATTTGAGTGTTGAGCTCTTAAAATGTAATCAGCAGACACAATTTTGCACCCAGAAAGACCTCTCTCCTGCAATGATGCATACATTGTTTCTTTTTTTTTTTTGCCTGACTATAGATGTCAGGGGGTAGACTCTTTGGGACTATCTCAGCCCTGCAGTGGCCAGTCAGTTAGCATGTGAGTGACAGCCTGTGGCACTATCAGCTGTCCTGCTGCACAGCAGGAGTGTCAGGAAGAGTGAGCTGGGGGTGAGGGTGAGGACGAAAGCAGAGCCATGCCAGGCGAAGGGGATGAGGCTCACCGAGGGCTATCTGGAAATAGCACTGTGGCCCAAATATGGCTTCTCTAATCAATCTAATTCCGTCTGCAAGCTCTGGCCTTCTCTCTCAGACGTTTCACTGCGTCAAGATAACCTTATCTTAACCTGCCACATCCTTTACAATTAGTGCTCTCTCTATAGACACACAATAAGCCAAACCATTACAGTCAAATACACACAAAGACGCATGCTCACATGTTCAAATCTTATACCAGCTGGTGAATTTGTTGTAAATCAGCTTTCTATTAATTTGCTGCTGGTTGATCTTTTTTCTTTGTTAATGTCCACTGGACCTGTCAAAAATTAGCATGATCTGAGAAGTGAGGTGCATCCACAGGGTGATGCATGACAATGGCGTGAAAAGGTGACTGCAGATAAACTTCAGTTTCTGTTTATACTTCACACCTGTGTTCTGGAAGAATGAGCAAACAGTAGTTGAGCATCGTGCACCAGAAACAGATGATCATCAGAGCATTTTGGCGTGGCTAGTATAGGAAGCGGTGCTAAGGGGATGTTTAAAGTGCTGTGAGTGATGGATAGGTGGGGGCAGAAGGATATGTAGATGAGTCTTTAATGAGCTAGCGCTCAACAAAGTGACACTCACCACACCTGATCAGCTCCTGATTCCTGTGGGGATTGTCCGTTCCCTAACCCACTGGAAGGCAAAGCAGAGAAAGCATGGGCGGATCAAAGATAATACGCTACAAATTAATATGTTTATGCTTGTGTTCATTAGCATACAATAAAGGGAAAGGGGTTTCATACATGTAGCATGATGATCAAGTATTGGAGTGGCTGGTTTTCTTTTGTTCCATTTTAAACTGGCCAGTATTATCCTACCCAATCTGGGAAAATATCTCCACTGAAGATAAATCTCAGCAAGGTCAAACTAACAAAGACTTTACCTCCTCCGTGTTTTTTCCTGCCTCTGATAACTCTCTGGATTTCAAATACCTTTGCTGCCGCCTTCCCATGAAATCAGGGACACAAGCTGGCTATTGATCTGCTTGCTTCACCGTTTTATGTCTTTGCATTCAGCGAATGTTTATGTCTGTGCCAAGAATAAATGTGTGTGTTCCTGTGTGCTTCTTCAGCTTTATTTGTGCCTGTAAAATTAAAAGAGGTGTGTACACATACACACACACACAAAGCCAATGGTGACTTGTCAGGATAATTAGGACTAGTAATGAGATGTTGTGGGTGG
Organism: Ctenopoma multispine; assembly: GCA_034779795.1. Taxonomy (NCBI): domain Eukaryota; kingdom Metazoa; phylum Chordata; class Actinopteri; order Anabantiformes; family Anabantidae; genus Ctenopoma; species Ctenopoma multispine. The sequence continues at coordinate 7,786,820 of JAUYWH010000027.1, read as the reverse complement.
AGTGCATTTATCTCACCAATGCTGATGACCAATGACCTTGAAGTCCATCAGGGGATGAAGGTGGAGAGATGCAGCCTGATCAAGACACAAAAAACAACAATACCACTGAACACAGAGCATTCAAAAGAACTTTTTACAGAACATCTTAAAAAGGAAATGATTTATTACAAACAATAAAATGCTACTTTTGTTAAAAAAAATGTTAACTTCTTCCCATTTAGCATAATGACCCACACATTTAGAATTATATCAATTAATCCCTAAGTGGTGGCAGAATATTTTAAGACTCTTTATAATGATGCAGAAAGAAGAACAACTGAATGTTTACCCCGAACAGTTTGTCCCTCATTTGACACTACACACACACACACACACACACACACGCACAGATTAAAATAATTGATCAATTTACTCAGGGGCCAAACTGATCAATGAGATACATTATTAAAAGAAGGCTATTGATCAGGATGGAGGCAAACCGAGTAAAATGTTTACCGCAGCAAAGAGGCCGGGATCAATTGTGCGGCCAATGCAGTTGAATAGAGCCCCATATGGATTCATGTGTGATGGAGCAATATGGCTTATGGATCTGCCTGCTGTCCACTGTCCCTTTGTAGCAGACTGAGAATGAAAGAGTGTGAGATAAAGTAGAGATCTATTGGCTCGGCCATTTTTGTTACTATGTTTTATCAGTAAGCATTCAGCTAGGAGTTGAGTACTACTTCTACTGTGGAACTGGTGAGAATATTTTCATTAAGCCCATTTAAATTTCTTTTTTAGTAACTACCTTTCCTGTTAATGATGTTAGTTACACATCCATTTTCTTTGATGATGTGTTTGGTCAGTTTAGTCTTAAGCAAAACTAACTATTAAAACAGCAATTGTACATTTTTGCTAATTGTTTTCTCTATGGTTTGTCTCTGCAGCTGTTCGTCTAGCAGTTAACTGTTGTTGATGCCTTTCAAACAACATTTCAATGCCACCTTAGTAAGTTTTAAATGAGTATCCACTTCTAGTTGCATCATCACACAATGATAAGGTAATCAGGATAAAATAATGAAAAAAACAACTCTATGATGGATTTCCTCAGATGGCTGGGTTTCAAGTCTCTGCAAGTTGATTCTCACACAACGCCAAGTGACTGGAAAACAAGACCTGCCTGAAAGGTGGGAAAATCCCATCTACAACAATTTTATGCAAATGCATGTAAAACATGCTAACTCCAGTTTGGTCTTTTAAGAAAAGTTATTTTCAGTAGACAGGCTTCTTCATGAGTGCCTGAATATAGCTAGTTCAATTATCCATACACATCCATACTACATACAGAATATGTGCACGCAATACATGTACCTATGTGTGAATGTGTGAATTTAGGGACTATTGATTGTGAACAGGAACATTAAAAAAACAAGTCACCACAGACCATTACTCCACCTTCAGTTCAAGGAGCTATTTTCCACACAAAAGAAAGCTTTGAGGAGAGAAAAGAGAAGGGCAGAAAAAAGTAACAGATTTAAAATGTGCTCTAAAGAAAAGCAGACTCAAGGTTCCTCTCTTCCCTCCCTTCTTTTCTGGTTCCTTTCTTTGCAGCTATAGAAAGGGACAGAGTGATTGTGGGGTGCAATGGGGGAGTGTTACTGAATAGACCTCAACGCTTTTACAGATTTCCTCTCTCCCTACCATGCAGGACATCTGACCTTTGAGGGGGGAGGATGAGGGAGAAAGAGGGAGACAGAGATAAAGAAGGAGGGGTAGTTGGGAGAGAGAGGAGGGAATCATAATGAAAAGTAGTAATTCCTTAGAGAGGGAGTGAGAAAGAAATGTCTAAGGGCCAGTAATGAGATTGTCTGACTAGTGGGTTGCTATGGCAACCACCACAGTATTACTATATACACTACACTGTATGAAAGAGAGAAAGACCATCTATTGTTGCCACAAGTGGATGGGTCAGAGAGAAAAAAGACTATGAGAGTATGAAGTAACTCAGTGTTAAATGGGTGATACATTAAATGCCATTAAACGAATTCCACACAATTTAAAAGTGAGAAACTTTCCTAGATAAATGTAAAGATGCAGTCATGTTTCATCTAGTATAAACCACTATAACGTAACATATGTTTTCTTAAAATGGTAGGGAGTTGGAGCTACACCTCCCAGTAGGTCCAGGTTGAAGACCGTGACTGTGGGTCTTGCTTACTTAGCTCAGTGTCCAAAATGTCTAACTGGCCAGCCAGGGATCCAGGTGGGAGGATCTTAACCCTGTGCATTTGTTTGGTTGGTAGGTCATTGCTGTACTCCCCCAGCTCTGAGTTTAGCGGCAGTACTGATTACTGTGGTCTTTTTACAAAGCCTGCTTCCACCACCTGCTCCCACTCCACTCCTCCAGCCTCTGATAAACTATCATCGCTGCAGATTGTGACAAATGATCTCTCTCTCTCTCATCTCTGCCTTGTAGTCCCACTACCCAACTGTTTGTGCATGTGTCAGTGTGTATGTGTGTGTTCAAGAGGAAAGAGCAAGAAGGAGGGGGAGATGGCGAAAACTGAAGAAGATCAAGAGAGGGGGAGTATTACATAGTGATTACAATATGTTGCTGAAGTGGATATCATTTATCCCTCTTTATTTGAATAAACTCAAAATGACTTGGATTTTTTTGTGTAAGTGTGAAGAGATCCGATGAGACAGCTGGGAAATAAGAGTTTATATATGATTTTTCTGTTAAACCTGCATTTTTTGGGTCTGTACAGTGTAGTTGTGTGACACTGGCCTGTTGGTAACGAACATTTCCTTCCTTGGAGGAAGTACTGGTTCATGTGAGCCCCGGAGACAGGAGGCGGTGTGGGTCAGCGATAATCATATTGAATGGACAATGCTGTAGATAGGTGTAGGCGAGCTAACACGCATGCCTGGTTTGACAGGGAGGGCCTCCAGGAACTAGCTATGAATACACACTCACGCTATGGGGTCAACAACAAAACAAAACAGCCAGATAAGAGGCACAGACATCCCACTTCCATTTTTTTTGTTTGTGTGGGTATCATGGAAAGCCACACAGACATGCCATTTAGAAAAAAAAAAAGGGCAGACGTCGCGCCATTCCTGTGCCTTGAGCTTGTGCGTGTGTGAGAAAGAGACCCTGCTCACATCGGACACATATAACAGCACTAATGTTTCTCTCAGGTGCAAAAGTCTGATTACCTCCAACATGTCAAGTTGGACAGAAAGTCACACTCATCACAGATGTGCTGAGACATAAGAAAACATTTACATTATAAACATCTGCACAGCATGTATTGGCAGTGTTTAGTTATCACCCATTTGTATATTTAAGGCTTTAACTTTCCAAAGGGTGATTAAAAAGTGAGTTATATGGATAATTAATTAAGTATTGAGGTAACTCAATGTTGCCACATGTGTACAGTATTAGCTGTTTAAGAGCCAAAGAAGAATGGAGACATGGGGAAAGATGAAGGGAGGAGGAGGAAGGGTGGACCAGTCACAGACACTCTGTCAGATCCGCAGATAGACATACTGACTTCATTGTGCTACTTTATTGTATTTGTAGCCATGTTACATAATTATACATTGTTGCTCAATGTTCATAAACGTAATTCATATGTTCTTCAGCAGCAGTAGAAGAATAAGGATTTGCTCATACCTTTAACTTAATAAAAGTAGCAATACAAAAAGTCCTACATTCAAACATTTACCATAGTAAATGTACAAATGTATTAACATCACAATTACAACTTAAAAGTATGAAAGCACAACTATAAAAAACTAATTTTAGGTTAAAGTTTAGTTAAATAGTAAAACACTTGCCTCTAAATTGTGTAACGTAGCACAAAACAAAAATGTTGTAAAAGTACAAGTACTACAAAAGTACTTAACCACAGTACTTCAGCTGGTGCTTTTGATCATTAGTTTTACATTTGAATATTAAGTACTGACCTGAATGTAGAGTTTGTATAAACTCTATTGTAATTAGAGCCACAATATTGGTTTATAAGTAATGCAACTGTAAATGAGGTTCATCTATGCTGAAGACTGTAGTACGATGTCAGCTTTAAACCGTTTTCACTATTTTAGATCTTTGAAAACATTTCTTAACTGTATAAAAACTCTCAGCACAAAGAAGGAGTCATCCTGGATTTACAATAAGTACAGCCTGCCAATCAGGAAAGTAAATTTTTTATGTGCTTCTGTCTCAAGACATTTGTTAATACAGGTGCAAATAAGAAAACAGGCAGAACCACAGAAAACTCAGAAGCTCAAAAGCTGCAAACTTCCATAACATTCTTAAATGTTGGAATGGAAGAAGCGAAACAACGAGTTTTAGAACCAACAACATGAAAAACTATGAATAAGATGAAAACTGGATTGGTTTTCCTTTTTCACATAAAGTAGAGGTGTTCAGTGTCTTCAAAACAAAGGTGACAAACCTGTTGGGCATTTGGATCTCTTGAACATGTGTTATCAGTCTGGAATGAATATTTTCACTCACTGTTTGCGCTTTAATATTTAATGTAACAGGCAACCTCAGGATGTTTTGTTTCCCCAAAGCAGTGAGAGGGACACAAATGCCATTTCTATCTATGCTCTTATCAGCACTGGACCGGAGGACACAGGCTGCCCTTCCTTGTCCCTGTGACTACAGCCTCTTTTAGGAATCTGGGGCCACCGCTTACCATTGTGCTGTCCTTCAGGAAGTACGGTTCACTGCTCACTCCCAGCATTCACTGGGTTTCCTGTGTCAGGTTACCACGTCCTGTGTTTATTTTCTTTGCTTTTTGTCTGTATCCACCCTATAGGATTTTTCTAACATCCACCAAACCATACAAAAGAGAGGATGGCACTATCTCAGCTATTGGAAGGAGGTGACGAATGCATCTTTATCTCTGCAGCAACATACCTCACCCACTATGAAAAATTCTCCCTGGTCTTACTGTGACCTGTCTTTTGGCATAGCCTTAAATTCCCAACACTCTATTAAGTCTGCGGAAAAGAGTTTTTCCCCACCTAAACCAAAAAGGACCTCAATCAATTTCAAATTAAGCAGTTCATTCAATGGACATTGTCTTTGACAGATAAGCTTGTTACACCTTGAGAAAAGGCTAAAGGAAAGTCTTTAAAACAATCTCTTCAAAGTAATTATTGCTCTGCTTGGAGTTTTTTTTGTCTTTCCAGTCCTCTAAAACAAACAGCTTTGGAAAACTTAGCAGGGTGTGATTGATAGAGAGCATGAATGATGTATAAAGTCTATTTTGCTCAGATCAATACTGAATTTCATTAGGACACACCTCATGCGCGCAAACACACACACATATACAGACACATATACACCATCTTTACTGAGGATGTTGCAGGGTTTTCACTAGTACAAACCCTCCGCTGTATTTTCATTGATGAACATAACAGGACGAGTATGTGTCTGTTATCATTCCATATCAGCACCTCTAAACAAGGTGCCCTGTCCTAATGCTGACTCTTACACTTCACTCTAAGTTGCCTTGATATGGTTAGGCTTTCCACGTGCTTCAACAAAGGGTTCACCTGCATGCTAAGCACTGACCTCTCAACCAAAGCAACACAGTCCTTCTTCATTTACCCTTGTGAGATTCCCACTGAGAATAGCTCACCTCTATCGTCCTTCCTCCCACTCCTCTGTATGCCCGTAACGATGACCATGCTACTCCTACATTTACATCCAATATCCCCCCCAGTGACTATCATCCACCTTGACATAGGGTGTGGAACCTGAAATGAGGGGGCAGACGTATACATAAACGTACATTGCACCATTCCATAGATTTACAAGTGTAAAACTCAATCCAGAATAGAAAGGCGAAGGTAAGAAAAAAAGTTTGGTGGATGGAGAAACAAAGCCTGTGTCTGGAAATCATTTGCTACTTAGTGTTTATAAACAGAGCCAGTGATGGTCTTTAGAGGGTGTTCAGACACAGCCTGGAGTTTCAGGATTTCATACACCGTGGCCAGACATACCAGGGACAGAACTGGTGACAGATGAGGACATGAGAAAAGACTCCTTTTGACCCACTCCAATAGTTTTAACTTTTTACAGAACCTGCATTTCTGCACCACGGCTCATTTGGCTCACAAGATGGACAGAAGGATATTCAAAGCAGATCATCAGTGAGCTCAGCAGGAGAGAAACCAAGTCAGTGGCATCTGCCCACAACAAAATAATCCATCTAAATAACACAGAAAGAAAAAGAGAAAAAAAAATGCAAGCGCCTGAAATATTTGACACGCATGTGCTAGAGAATAAATATTGCCATTTGGATGGATCCAATCAACAAAGAATATCAAACAAATTCAGAAACAATCACAAACATACTCTACAAAGCCCCACATGGCTACACTGCATACAGCTAGCTGTGGATCTGTGAACAGATAGTGTCTGAGCATGCATCACACTTGGTGTTTTACGACAGAGGTCAATCACTGTGACCTCTGTGGGCTTGTATTTCATGGCAGGACTTAGGCGCTGGACCAGGGGGTGGTGGTGGAGTGGGGTTTGAGATGTTACCACAGAGGACACTCATCTCCACAACTCCCAGGGGATGCTGGAAACAGGCCTGTAATGAGAGGCTCTAACTTGTTTTATTTCAGATGTGTGTGAGTTTGTACGAGCAGTGGGGCCAGGAAGTCATCAGGACGAATAGGTGTCTATATTGTTGATACATAATAGACCTGTGTGTCACTTGCAAAAATTCCTCTTGAAAGATGTTTTCCTGCACCATGAATTCTGCCTCCGCTACTTGTTTCTGGTGGTAAGTGACAAACCTGTAGAAACACTGAAGTTTAGGACGCAGTCTTTACTGTACTCTGTATACTGACTCACACACCAGGTAAAGCAGTGAAATGCCATCACTAATTGATTCGTTCCCAAAGATGTGCATTTATCCCACACAATTTTTATTATCGCTCAATTTTTCCTGAAATAGTCACACAGAATCCACAGCTTCATAATAAAAGCACAGACACAAGGAGGAAAAATACTGTAGGAGTCAGTAGAGAGCAGGCAAATGTGTTACTGAAAGAAAGGTGCCACATTCGCAGCAATGTACTCCACTCGCTCGTCCCATAATCCTCATTTGCTCCTGTCTGAGTGCAAAAGTCTTTCTAAAACCTCCAACTGGAGTAGCTGTTATTATAATATACAGTATATTTTAAGTACATATGCATAAAAGCAGCACAGCCAGCAAGGACGGAGACCAGAGAGGTGCAGGTTTACACACGTATACTCTAAGATCAGCTGCTCCACTTGTACTTTGTATCCCCCCACCTTAATTCCCTGTTTTCTGGGAGTTACATTCCACACATAAAATATGCAACAAAAGCCTCTGGGCCCCCAAAGAAATAAGAGAGTGTTACCGTGGCAACCTTTAACAACAGCAGCGCACAACAACCCGCTGATGGACAGCACACTCCAGGAGGCCAGTGCACAGGTGCTATTTTCTTTCAAAAAAAAAACAAAAAAAAATGAGAAAATGCAAATGTTTTCAAATATTATGAAAATTACATTACCAAATGCACTTTTATTTTCCAGGAGCCTCTATGACTTTTGCAGCTCAAATTTCTTGTGTCCAGTGAACATTTGTGCTTCATCAAGAAAAGAAGTCACTTCAGTTGTTGTACGGTAAAGTCATATCATCTGTTCATACATTAAATATGTGAATTATTCAATGACCTGATTTAAAACGTATCTACTTTATGCGACGTGTAATCTGATTTGCCTGAGAATGTAAGACATACAAGTAATTATTAGTCTGTTGATTATCCAAGGGAAACAAAAGCTGTGTTAATGTCATATCTCAGTACTGTGTGCAGGTAAAAACATCCTTTGGCAGACAGTGAGGGAAAATGTAGCAAGTTTCTCTAATGTGATAATAAAAGGAGATAAAAACCCCAACATGTGAAAGATAAAGCGATGCAGAGGGGGAGTGGGAGTCGTGATTGAGGATGTGTTAATGGCATGGAGTGTGGGTCCGGTTCCCACAAAACACTTGATCAGCCTAATTAAAAGAACCTTGGCATGATACGTTCCGAACAGTGGGGAGTCAGGCCACATGCCAAGTCTGCACTCACCTCCTCTCTCTCCCACACACATCCAGGCACTGCCATCAACCACAAAAACATGAGGAGTGAAAGAGAGAAAGTAAATTCTGTGCAAATTCTCAAAACGATCTGCTTTGTGATCCAGCAAAAACAAGACTGGGCAAACTGTTGCTAAAGCACAGCAGAGGGTCAATTTAAAAAATGTATCTGCAGTCACTGACCAGAGCCTCTCCTGTTTGTCCTTTTCTGCTGAAGCGCACATTCAGAATCTCTTCAACAGAGTATCCAGAGTGCTAAAGTGAGTCATCTTTGGCAACTCCTGGAAAGAAAACTAGTCTTTTGGAGCACTACTGTACATATGAATCAAACTTATGTATGTGGAAGGACTGCCAGGGCTTAATGCGTTACACATTGCTGGAGCATGCAAACACACACATACATACAAAGACACAACACACATTTATACAAACAGCTTGTTTAAGCACTTTTTTTCTCCAAAATAGACACACTAGGGTTGCTACAACAGTAGGACAAAATTTACAAAACAACCTAACTCAGTAAAAGAGTATCATCTCACATAGGAAAAAATTATAAAGTTTTCCAAAACATGTAAAATACTGGAGAATATTGATATTACAGTTCTTCATTATATGAAACATTTATTTTCTTTCTCATATTCAACACTATTCAAATCTGATATTTACTCTAAATTCCAAACAACAATTATAATGCTCTTTGCAATGTGTTTAAATCATTCTGACAGGATTTAAATAGATTTAATAATTCACACTGTTTATTTAATATAGTCTTCATTAACATCATACATTCTTAAGCTCTGCAAAAAGGTCTAAATTTCCCAAACAGCTTCTGGTGAGTGATGCACCCAGTGTATGACCTCCATACTGTGAAATCTCAACACACTGTTCTATTTCAAAGGTAGGTGGTTACAAAGCAATGTATGTTGTGTCACCTTGCCTACAGCACCACCTGTCCATTTAAAGTCCTGTTCTTCAACCATGCTATGGTGAGGAGACAGCAGAGGACAAGCAGGTAATGGGATTGCCACACCCTGTTTGGGTTCAAAGTTATAGGATCTCTCAGCTGTAGGACAGCACACCGGGATGTGTCTGGAGAGCATCACCTGGATGCTGGAATCGCTCAACCTGCACAGGCTCATTGTTCAGCGCTGTCTCAATCGATGTAAGAAAAAAAAAACAGGAAATGAAAAAAAAAAAAAAAAAGGTCCCAAAGTATGTGTATAAGTGTGTGTGCATGCTGGCATGTGTGCACAAATGTGGAGGCACACATGCATATGCAATGTCATGACATGGCTCCTTTTTTTTCCTCTGTTTCTGGAAACTCTCTGGATCTGCACCTCTGAGATAAAAGAGACGAGAGGAAGTCTTGTTGCTTTTTTCAGCCAGTTTTCTAATCCCTCACATTAACTATTACTCCCCATTCTCCCCTTAGTTTTCTCTATCTATAGAACACAGGGTTGTCATTGTTAAGTTTTCAGTTTCCACACAGTACTGAAGACCCAAGAATTACTTATGCTCCAAGATTAGGAGCCTACAATTCTTCTTGCTGTTGAGGATATAATGAAAAACATAAGATAGTTATTTGTGAGTGTCAAGTCTGTATTTGAGTGATGAGCATGTGCTTTGGGTGGGTTTTCTTCTTTTCAGTCATGCGTCATTCTGTCCCTGACCTCTTCTTATAAACAGTTATAAATCCAACAGCTACAGTGGCAAGAAACGGTAAGTGAACTATTTTAAATTTCTTGGTTTCTGGTTCTGTGTGAATTGGTGACGAAACATGATCTGATCTTCACCAAATTCGCAAATATAAACAAACAGATTACTTTTAAGGATAACAACATATAAGCTGCCTCAGCTCAGCCATTTTTTAGGATGTTTGGTGTGAACAGTTCTCCAGTTCACACCTCCAGTTCCCCTTCATCTCTACTGAGTTGAAGGGGAACCACTCCAAAAGGCGTTTTTTAGTAAACACAATTCAATGTTCAGGTTGATTGTCTTTCTGCATCAGTCAGCTTCTTCTGAGCTTCAGCTGGTAGATAGCTACTCAGACATTATCTTGTGGAATACACCTCCACTTCATGAACATGAGTGTTTTATCCACTTAGAAATGTTGTATGTTTCATATATGTGATTTGGATGAAGATCACGTTTAATAACCAGTTTATGCAGAAAACCAGGAAATTGCCAATATTTTCCTTATTCTGTCGTGGTACTACATGCTACATCCTGCATCAGTCTGACTTCCCTCCCACCTCAAGTAAAAAAAAAACTTTCCATTTCCCAAATTCCTTCATCCATGGCCTACAGGTTATCTCCCCCCACTCAAAAAATGGCCCTCTCTAGCTGAGAAAGAGAGACAGTAAAAGGGAGTGAGAGAGAGAAGCAGCATGGGGAGCAAACAGTATAAATGCAAAGTGAAACAAGAACTAGGGAGACAAACGACAATGCTGTTAAGTCAGTGGAGCAACACAAAAACGTAAACACGTTCCCTTCTCCAACTGCCTTCATGGGCTGGGGCAGATGGGGGGGGGGGGCAGACCTGTCAACGATTGTTAACACATGTGTCCAGGCTTCCTCTAGGCCGTTTACTTGGAGACTGAAGGAGGCTCAGCACCAAAGATTTATGGCTCCTGGGGAAGAAGTGGAAGTCTGTTATTGATAAGTTGCCAAGAGAAGGCGAGGGGCACCTACTGCAGTAATTAGAGGATGAACTTGCAGCCCATTGATTGAATGGAGTCCTGATCAGACACGAGGGCCACCTCATACAGTACCACAGTCACAGTCTGACCTCACAGTGGACATGTGACCTGACGTCTGGGATGAGACTATTACCTGATGATGTGCATATCTAAGGGCTCAGAACCAGTTTGATATGTCTGGGTGTTGAATTTGCTTGACAAGTCAGACTCTACAGCCGGTGTTGCATCAGAATTCAACAACAGGAGAATCAGTGATGAGAAGGTAGGTCTAAATCCGCCACTGCTTATGCTTTAATGGTTGTATATATGTGTGTGTGTTTGTGTGTACACGCAGTATGTTTAAGTGTGTTCATGTGGGTGGAGGGGGAAGAGTGCTGCTTCTGTTAAAGCCTAGTATTATCCCAGCATTCACTAGTGTTTCCAGTGACCACAGGCTTGGAGGCCGGCCCAGTCCTTCTAGACACTGCTTAGCAATGGGACCCACCATTGTTTGATTTGGCTGCATATTCCAGTGTTTTCAGCATTGCCTAAAAGGGGAGGGGTCAGTGGAAGCAGTGAAGAAGTCTGGAGTGAAAGGAGGAGAAGTGAAGCTACAGTCCGATTTCTTCCCAGCTTTCCTATAAGTTGGAAAAAACAACAGATGCAGGGGCTAAGTTCAAGTTTTGCTTCTGTCTTTCCCTCTTCCTCCATTTGGTACCAACAATAATTCTCAGCTTGTTTCGATTGGCTTGTGTGTCAGATAGCCATCTTGATGAACTAAGTAAGGAGGAGATAGGTATCTTTAATCAAGGCAAAGTATGTTAAACACATTCCTATGTTGCAGGCAATCATGGGTGCATACTATTATGCAAGATCTCAGGTCTTGACTTTTGCTTGCTTGAGTCTTTTGTCCTTGTGTTGCAATTTGTACATGAATGTGTATGCACTTCACTTAAACCTACCATAATCCTTTATGTTCAGTTTCTCCATCCAAAACTAACTCAGAACATGTTTTTTACCAGTATATTACTCTACCATACTACACAGTAGATGTATATCTGGGAAGTGTTCCACTGCCTGGAGAGTGTTCAGTTTGAGCAGTTCAGTGTAAGTAATGCTGAGGAACTTCCAGGACACGAACCCACCTGAATCCTTTTGTGCCCAAGAGTCAACATTTTAACAGTGCAGAGCTCCCATGCGTAGCCAGGAGCTGGTCTGGAAATCTGAATCCCTCCATCTCATTAATAGTAGATGCCCTCCAACTAGGGTTGGAGATGCCTGAATAATACTCTCCTGGGGTTTTTATCATTCAAATATATTCCACCCAATGAGACACCTGTTCTGCAACTTAGGTCTCCATGACTTCTCCATGTGTTTTTCTCCTGCAGTATGATGAGGACTCTTTTTGCTTGTAGTCTAAGCAAACACCTAAACATGCCTATAAGCTGGTACAGTCTCTCCCGCAACCAGGAAGCAATTGGCATTCTGTACAGCTGAACGTCTACAACAGGACAAAACCCAAATGACTCCACTCTGACTATAAAATTGATTTCACTAACATCAATAATTGGAGTACTTCTCTTCCTTTCACCAAACATACCAAACCATGCCACTCTCTGCAACTCCCTCTCTCATTCACCTTGCCCTCCTCTTCTGCCCAGGTGAGCGTTGTTCAAGCTGCCACAGCAGTGGGATTACACAGGCAAGACGAAGAAAGGGAACAATTATCTTCAATATCTGTCAGACACATGACAGCAACAGCTCCCCCTTCCCACCCACCAACACACCACACACACACGCTCATAAGCCAAAGGAAATTACAAAGAATGGGGGTGTGCTGCTCTTTTGATTGTTCAGAAGAACAGAAATTGTCTATCTCTCTCTGCCTCTCTGTCTCTCTATCCTACCCCCTCTTTTTAAATGCCTTTTTCTGCTCATTACCCACCACATTTGCATGCAGGCTGCCAAAGAGCAGGCAATGATGGGGAGGGAAATAAAATAAAAGGATTAGAACAATGGTAATCACTGGTGCTGTGTGCATGTGTGTGTATATGCATGCATGTGAGTGCGAAAGAAAGTGAAGTACAAAAAAATCATTGTAAATAAACATTTTAAAGAGCAACACAGAGAAAAAGATGATGCAGGTGTAATTAAACCCTTCTTTTGTGTCAAAACATCCTATTCTGTAATATTAAAAATTGTTCATAGAGTCATAGCTTCAATCTGAAAACTAAACCAAAATGGAAACACAAGTGAAGAAACAACACGCGTACCTAACCTCTCAATCTATGAGTGAAGCAATAGTGAAGAAAAAGTTTAAAGTTTGAACCAAACATATACCACTAAATAACCGCTTCTGAGATTCCCAGAACTATACTAAGGGGACTAAGTTATAATAATTTCCAACTTTTCAGTATGTCCTTGGGGTCTTTGCCTTCTAGAATTGCCAACTAATGCCCTCCAGGTAGAAAAGCTCCATAACTGACATTAGCTCAAGCCTGCAGACAAGACCTAATAGAGATGGGCCCTATCAGCAAAAGTGGAAGGATAGTAAGAACTAGCCATATCGCAGCCCTGGGTAAGACCTGTAGGAAAGACTCTCTCAAAACAGGAAAGGTCAATGAAAGACCCCCATGAGCCAGAATGGATTATGTCTCCTTGCTTCTCAGCACACTGATAACCACATCAGCTTCAAGGACCCCCCCCAGGGCCAGTGCAGGTGAGGCTAGCTATCTCTCTCAGTTACAATCATGAATCCTTGATGCATTAACTGTGTTTCAGATTCACGTGAACATAGAGGAGTCCAAACTAAAAGGTACAGATTGAGATAAAACATGAAATGTGTTAGTATGGAGGAAGTGAAAACTGGAGACCAATCAGTAAAAGCACAACAAATCTAGGGTATGCTAACCTTTGAAGGACTACCAGTTTGAAAGAGGAGTGTGGGGTTCTGTGATAATAGCACACACTTGATCACACCATTACCTCAAATTAGGGATAATTAGCCTCGGTAAACTGGGCACGAAACACGCCTATGATGTTGGGCCCAGAAGGCATGCTGTGGTACCTTTTACAGCCTGGTGGCTGATTTTGGGTACACACAACTGCTGCTCACAGCACGGCGAGAAAGCGATAAAGAGAGTGGGCCCGGCTGGCTGGTAGCAAACTGGGAGTAATTATCAAAGAAAGCTTATAATCAAACATCCGAATCGCAAACACAGACTATAAAACCCCTTTGGCTTACATCCAGGAGTCGTTTTATCCAATTAGGTAAATGGCTGTAGTGTGGGGGAATGAGGTGGGGGTGAAGGAAGGATATGAGGCAATAAATGAATGGAGCTACACAATAATACATTGCAGGGGTTATTTGTCAATATTTTTGTCTTTTCGTTATTATCCCATTGTTTTCTGTTGAAATAGCCCCAGAACAGAGCAAATGAAAACTTGTTTGTTGGGTTTGTCGGGTCTGTCTGTTGCTCTGTTGGGCAGCAACAATTGCTTTTGGCAGTGTTTTCCCTTTCCGATTAGCATTCATTGTATGTGTATTCAATTACTAAATGTTACAATAGAGGAAAAGAAAAAGTGTAGGCTATCTTAAAAAACAGGTTTGGCTTCACAAAACAGGATTATGCCTGGTCAGTGAGCTGATTCTGGACAATCCCAGTAGCCACATATAAATATAGAGTATATTAATACATTCAAATCACAATCAACCACAAAACAGCTGAGTGATCACTAGGAGATAAACCAGCAACCCTGACTCTCAGTTTAAAAAAAGGTTTGATGTACCACAACCCTTGTCATTTTCTTTAAAGATCAGTATTTAACCCTTCTTGTGACAGCTCTTACTTTAAAGAGCTCTTGACTCACTTACCTCTCTCTCTGTGTTAATTGGGTGCAGGATTGCTCAGTGGTGATGAAATCCAGATACAACCCTGTGTTTGTGCAACAACTACTTACCTCTACCACTCTAGAGAAGAATGTAGCAAGTAGGGTAAAAAGAGGAAAGGTGATAAACTTGTAGCCTTCAGAGATCCTAAAACCTGAAAGTCACATTCCTCATCATCTTGCGGCTTTATACGTTACTGAACAATCTGGGTTTCCCTTTCTGTGAGTGACAAGCTTTGCACGGTATGATGTTGCCATGCACTCGTAAACCCTGCTCATCTTCACTTCTGCCATTCAAGGCGCATCTCACACTCTAGCAAAAATATGGTAAGAACTACAATGATGGTTAAAATCTTGTGAATTTTCTCTATTTCACAAATATGACCTAAAACTTGATCAGATATTTGTGCAAGTGAAGCCAATTAAACTACTTAAACAAAAAGTGACACTTCATTTACTTATATATTTATTATGGGAAACGATCCATTCTTAAATATTAGGGGGAAATGTGTTTATCCAATGCAAGATAACAATCTGGTGTTTACATGCGTTCTGTTATCTAAAGTGTGTCTAAAGTCTGAGTCTACCAAAAGGAAAAAACATTGAAAACCAATAGTGTACATGGCAAAGTTGCAAGGAGGAAACCACTACTCTGCAAAAAGAACATTGCTGCATGAGGCCATGTGGTTAAACCAAAAGGACAGTTGAAGAATCTTGAATGGATGAGACCAAAGTAGAACTTTTTGACTGAATAAGAAGCATTATGTTTTGAAAATATCAAATACTGAATTCCAGCATAAGAACATTACTCCCTTTTTAAAAGATGGTGTTGGCTGTAGCAAGATTTGGGCTGCTTTACTGCTTCTGGACCAGGACATCTTGCCATCATTGATGGAGGCATAAATTCTGAGTTGCACAAGAACATTCTATTGAAAAATCTGATCGCATTTTGGGTCATATTTATACAAAAATAGACACCATTCTAAATGGTTCACCAATTTTCAAGCACCACTGTTTGCAAATATTGAAGCAATGTCAGACACCACAAGCAAGAGTGGTATATTTATGGAGAAGCTTCACAGTCACTCAAAGAAACATGCAATTAACTATCTGGCATTGCAACACCGATCTCAGCAGATTCAGAAATTGTTAAAATGGGCCTCTAACACAGTGGGAGCTTTTAAACAATATAAAAGTTAGATATTTGGTGATTAAAAGATGATTGAAACATCTTGGTAAATTAGTTTAGCTCAAATTTGTTGATAACATTGGAATTCAGGTATGATGTGCTTTGACTTTTGTTACAAATTAGAAAATAGAAAATAGAATAGAAAGTAAATATCATACAAAAATAAGCTAATATTGCTATTATTTTTATCATTCCATTTCATCATAGAAGGTCCCTTGACAAGATTTTGTACCCGTTTTAGACATGTTTACATAATGCCTATTGTTTTCATTTTTTATATATGTTTTTGTACATGTATGATTCCCACCAAAAGGTTAACTTTTTTATTTTTTTCTTCGAAATAAAAAAGAGTCCCGTACCATGTGGTCATACTGTAAATAATTCCAAACAAAGGAAAATTAAACCAAAGTAATAATTATACTGACAGGTATCCACAACAGGATGCCAATGCTTTTGCATGTGATAATGATATATAGATATTTAGAGTTAGAAACAGTCTACTAAACACAGGTGACTATTTGTGTCTATGCATTTTTTTAAGCATGCGCATGTGTGTGTGTTTATGCCTGTTCTTGTGTCAGAATGCTTACATGCATGTGCTTTTGTCAGGGAGGTAGGCAGACAATGACTCCTCTGGCTGCAAATACCTACAATGTTCTCAGTCTCCAAATCCTCCACTAATAAACTCAAACATTAGTTACAGCCTCTAAACTGAAGAATGCAGCACTTTAACTATTTCTTGCCCAAACACGCTGCAATCAGCAGCCCTGCAAGGCCAGGGCCCACCAGCAGACTCACTCAGGCATGAGATGCTGGCTGTGCCTGCATGTACGGGGCATGTCCTACATGAACAGACACATACAGGGATGCTTGATAGCTAGATGGCCTCTATCCCCGCAGGGCCTGAACAGGCAAACACAAGAGCAACAAGGATGGTGTTTCCTGTAAACACTTCAGTGTTACAGTGCAGGTGTCATGCAGGACGTAGAGCAGCAAAAAGATGTGTGTGTGTGTGTGTGTGTGTGTGTGTGTGTGTGTGTGTGTGTGTGTGTGTGTGTGTGTGTGTACACAGGTGCTATTAAGCAATGTGTCTATTCTTTGCTCTCCAAGGCAAGAGCATCTTGTGTTTAGGAAAAGTAATATCATTGATGGAAAAGTATTTCTTTGTTGGACATTATTGAGATGATGTTTGAATACACTGACTGGCCACTTTATTAGGTACATATGTACAATCTGCTATGATGAATCTCTGCTATGATTTCTACTTCACATTTATTTATTTTATTGACATAATTTCTCAATGTATACTCGTCTTCACCCTTTCCCAAAGCTCTACTGTACTGTAAGGTTTTTATTATATATATATACAGCAACTCCCACTCTCTTCTGGTCTTACATAAAGTAGTTTGTGGTCATCCAACTGCATCACTCTTGTCCACCCTACATCAATTTCTCAGTTGACAAAGAGAAGATACTCAAATGGTGATTAATGTTTTTTACTGCATGACCTCAGAATCTTAAATCATTGGGCTTACATACTAATTTAAAGGAATCCAAATCCTGAAGCGGATAGCAACGCTACTTCGTTACACAATTACTGGTGGCTGCTTTGGAATAACTGTGGGTACAGATCACAGACTGAAGAAAAAATATGCATGTATCATCTGTGTTATCGCTCATAAGACTCTGACAGAATGTTTTCACGCTTTGATTTGGATTTACTGCTTGCCCCCATTATCCTAGTGGAGCCACACAAATTTGATTGAAGAAGAGAAACACTTTGTGGAGCAGAGATGGGAAGAACAAGTGGCAGCCCCACTACTGACTGTGACGGGGATGACAAACCTGTCAATCGAGCAATAATACATAAGAACATGACTCTCTTTAAGCCTTAAAAAAATCCTTAACTGAATAACGGTTCTGACAATCATACTTTTTGTGAAGAAAAAAGCAATAATTTTATATTTGAGACCAATGGCTTTTAAAGGACGGTGGTTAGTTTTTAGAGTTTATAAAGATATGTTGTTTGTGTTTTTTTCCAGAATATGAGTGCATGACTGAACTTTGAAATTCTCACTGCCTTTGCTTACATGAGAAACAACATTAAAAAGCATGCTTAAATCTTCACGTGTTTGTGTGACAGAAATGTCATGAAGGGCAAGTGTGTGTGCGTCTGCATGTACGAAACTATCTTAATAAAGTCATTAGTCCACAGGCAAGCCAGGTAGCAAACAGAGGTAGCTGCAGACAACTTCTCTGACTGCTGCACAGGTGTAAAGAAGAACCTGGGCCTGAGAGGTGGGGATGTGTTTGGTATGGATTAGAGATTAGACATTATATGTCTTACAGGTTCTCTGTGGAGAAATAGCAGTCACATAACCCCAAGATGCACAGAAAACAGCAGCACTTGGGGGAATTCTGATCTGCAAAACGTCTAACAAGAATGGCATGTCACTTTTTCCTGCTTTTATCAGTCATATATTTACACACATGCATCTATCTCTATCACCAGCATGCAAGTGTTATCACTGCAAATTTGTAAAACAAGAAACAAGCAGTACTTTGAAACGCCATTTTTGGTTGACATTCTTCATATCCAACTCCACACTCAGGACCGACAGAGGAATGATGGTCTTGGCCCTTGTGACGAAGAAAGAGTCACGTTATGATTCAGCTTTCACTGCCTTAGAGGTGTCAGCCAATCTGTGGGTTGGTGGCAGTGTGAATCAAGAGTGTTGAAACTCCCACACTTTAGAACTGAAAATGTGTCTTTTGGATTCCAAATACGTGTGACTATCAAGGCTCTGAAGGACAATTTATTTCATGTGTCCTTAATGTGACAACAGAAACACATTTCTGAAAAACAGAATAATACTCCCTTTAAATAAACAGTGTTGAGAAGATGTAATAACATGTCGTAAGTAACACAGCAGACATAAAGGAATACTATACAGTGGTTTGTTTGTTTTTTTAGTAATCTGGTACCATTATTTTGTTAATTCACGATGATTATACAGACTCCAGCACACTCAAATCTTAAGTGAACTTGTAGTTCTGTTCTTTAACCCAGCAAGTCAACAATGTTCCTACAGAGATAAAAAGGGTATATATATATATATATATATATATATATATATACACTGTATAGTAATGTGTGTTATATTCATTAAATCCTAGTAATACAAAAACTAAAATGGCTATAATTTATGTAAACAATCATATTTAGACTCTCTTGGTTTGTTCATGGTCTAAGGAGCACAGGGTGCATATGTGGCTATTGTGACTATTTAAGTGCCAGGTGAATTGAATGTGTCCTTTGCCGCAGACTAGCAGTGTTAAACTGCAGGGCTACAGCAGGCCAAGCTGCAAGAGCATGACTGATCTACTGAGAGGAGCATCAGTGTGAATGCAGCTGTGGCTCCAATCAATATCGCCTTATTTGTTTGTGTGCACACAAGTGTAAAATTGTGTATTGTGTGTGTGTGTGTGTGTGTGTCTCTCTCTCTCTCTCTCTCTGTCTTTCAAGTTCTGTAAGTTAGGGCCTTGCATTTAGGGAGCGATGGTGAAGGGCTGAGAGCAACTAAGGGTGGAATGGAGAGATAGTTGGCATTTCAATCCCACAGAGAGGCAAATGAGGAGGGTATTCACAGTATGATCCCAGCTTCATTCACAAGTACAAAGGCCACTTGCCCTTTCCTAGTTGATAAAGAGGGCAGCTCATTCTTTTACCTGCTAAGCATCGGGATCATATTTCTCTGTTTTTATTCAGGCACTGCTATCAAGCAGCCTCTTCTGTGCTCCTTGAAGACTGAAGCTTTGAATGAGGATGAGCAGTGAGGATGCTATATCTGCTGTCTTGGGAATCCTTAGTTTTACATCTGGTGAGAGGAGAACAAGATGATGGATCCTGACTCGGAAGACGGGATCTCATGGCAAAGACTGACTACAGAAAAGCTTAACTAAAGACTTTCTTCAGGCCACTTTTCAAGCATAAATTGGATTAGCACAAACACACTTTACTTTGTAAAATGATTTTTGCGGCATTACACTATTTTTTCTCATTTACAGTAACACCAACCCAAGGGTTCAATTAAGTCTTCCCAAATGTAGTGAATTTAATGGACCTAAATGAATTCTTTGCTTTTGCCTGAGGCCTATGTCTAACAGAGACTCATTCCTTGTAAGCAACAAGAATTTACATGTTCAGATGAAGTAATTTAAAACAATGGCCATTTCAAGGTTACAGTACATTTTTATGATGTTCCAATACAAAGTTAATTGCTGATCACAGAAATGTGTTTCCTTACATTGAGCTCATTTTCACTGTGGCATGCAAAATAACTAAATAAAAAGAGAAAAAACATTGAATGGAAAACCAACTAATTGATTGTATTATAAAATACTAATGACAGTATGGGGTGAACAAGGGATTAACCTAATTCATTGTATCATTGTATCTTAAAATAAAACTTGAATGAGTGCTCTTTTCAGTTCCTGTTTTTTCCTCTAAATGTTCTAAAAGCTCACCTGGAGTTAATCTTTGGCTAACTCACAATTTGATTGGATTCAAAATGATTCTCAGATCAATAAAAATAAGGAAGGGCACAATATTTTGCCTCTTCCCCTAGTGTACACCATTGATCTTGTTCCTACTGAGCTGCAAATGAAACCAAACTGACAGTTAAACTGGTTCTGATTAGGGTTATTCAGAAAAGCAACAGAAAAAGAAATAATAAAAGTGTGCACAGGTTGTTCAGCTGCAGCTTTAGTATCTCAGTGAGCCATCATTATCTGAAGCACTGCATGATGCAGATATGGTGAAGCAACTTGTTTTCTTTGCAACATAAGAGTTGACTGAAGTTTTCTAACGTGTTGCAGTGTTTGTTGCTGTGCTCTGCTAATGTGAGTCAATTTCTAAGAGTAACCCTGGGACAGCACGTTGACATTATCGACTACATCAACAACGCACAACACAAGTTTTGTGTTTAATTATTTTAATTAAAACTTCACCCAGTGCTTAATGTCAGGAGAATACTTATTTTATATAGATGTTACATTTAATTCAAGGGAGGAAATATTAAGTCAACGATTAAATCATTCATTGAATTACAATGAATGACTATGCATTCAGTTTGTTAGGGACAACTAGAAGTAAGTCTAATAACAATAATAATAAGATAGACAGTAAAGCAGTTGAATCAGATCCTCTAGAAATATTTTGTTTTTATACATACACACACATATACATATATTTGTATAATAATACAATAATTTGTATAATACTGCTACTACTACTACTACTACTACAGAGAATAATATAAAATAATAATATAATATTGATTTTGTTATTTCAGTGTTGATGCAGACATATAGAAAGTGTGAGCAAGTGTGTCGACTCATGTTTGCTCCCTCTGTGCAATGCACATTTGCAGAAACAAAAAAAAGGCCATTTAAAATAATGTATTGGTTTTAAATAGACGTACATAATGGTGGAAGACTTAAACAGAAGTACAGACGTGATACATTTATTTTAGTACTAAAGTAAAAGTATTAATAGCGGATCTTAGCTAGTTAATTAGCTACATTTTCTGCCTCGGTAAGCCTATAGTAATCTTTTACTAATGCTAGACACGCAAACTCTCGTAGTTGGTTGCAAATATTCATTTTAAGAAAACATTACCTAGTATTCGGCAAAGAGTTACGGGTGGTGCTCCCATAGCTGTGAAATCTGATTTTATGGATTGCCTCTGGCACTTGCAAGTTGGATGACCTCCATTCTTCAAGCTGTGGTTGTCTGTGGTTTTTCAGCACCCAAAAAATTCCCATACAGCCAATTTAATCTTTTGGGAATGGGAAAATTTCAGCATCATACACAGCTGGCTGACTGCTCCCACCAATCAGAAGGGTTTCTCTATGCTACACATGACCGGAGGGAGACAGCACTTTTTGTCTCAGACGAGTCATAAAAAACAGCTGATAACGCAAAAACAATATGATGGGACATTTTCGTGGTTTTAAAACTGGCACTGTTATCCAAATTCAAACTTGTTAGGAGGAACACAAGCAGCTAGCAAACTCGTGGGTGCATGAGCATTTGACTCTTACAGAAATCAATTTCAGAAACTATAAAAAGCGATGGTCATTCTTTGCCTTTGGTGCTCTTTTTTGAAAGAAATACATCAACCACATTTTCACAGGGAAGAAACATCACTCAGCACAGGAATGTGTTTTTACACAAATAGGGTAAATCAGATTCTGGGTTCAGCCAACTGAGTAGATGTAATTCACAGCTGGTATAAGTCCCTGCATGGGGTTTGCAAACATATAGAAAATCACCACCCTTAGTTCTTAAAAATCAATGGTGTACATTAATTATTGGATTAATATTGAATCTTTTAATTAAAGGTGTTGGACATTTTAATCAAATGAAATCACTACAGTTACACTGTTTCGTTATATGCTTGCAGTGCAGTACACTGCCTGCTTAACAAAAAAAAAAGTGACTAACTTTTTTTATGACACTATAACATTTTCTTATAGGGTCTGCACATGTTCAAAAAAACTATGAATGCATCTGTGCTCCATGCACACACACACACACACAAGTAGACTGTTATTCCCATAGATGTGCTACCCTGATGACAGCTCCATGATGGGAAAGGCTGAGTGCTGTACAGCACATGACAGTCAAAGGTGGCGTCCTGTCAGTCAGTCAGTGTTACAGTGGGATGCCAGGGCTGGGAGATGGCAGTTGGTGAACTCTGGAAAAGTCATGTTGAAACCTGAACCAGAGCCCCAAGAGAGCAGCCTAAAGAAGAAAAAAAAAACAGGTGCCTTGCATCAGGCACCGCTAACAGTGATTTGAAGGGTGACAATATGGCCTGATCCTCCTCATTATGCAATGTCAGTGGGCTCATGAGCCAGTGCCCCCTCAGGAATAGCCATGAGTTGTTAGGACACAGTGTACTGAACACCAGGTTATCAATTCGATGAACTTAAGTCCCAATAGAGAAAGAATTTTAGAGACTAACTTTTTTTTAAATTGTAACATTTGCAGGCCGTTACCTAAAAAAATCTGCTGCTAATGTAAAATCTGCATTCAAGCAGAGATAACAGAAAACTACGGGGCCAAGGTAATATAACAATGTGCTGTGAGGTCCTTAAAGGTCAAAGGTCAGGGTTATGCACACAGCGATGAGGGCCCCCTGACCTGAGCACACATGGCCTCTCGCCTCATCTACGTCACAGTAACACAAACAGCACATAACCTTACTAAAACATTTAGTGGCTATGAGAGAACTATTTCTGAGAATGAAGAGGAGCATCTATTATTGGCTTAGTGGTTTGACCTTGCACCTGTTCAGTGTGGCATTAATTGAATGAGGCGTGGCTCTTCATCGGAGCAGCTGGCTGTGAGCCTCTGTTCTTTTTCGCTTTTATATCCTTGTGTATTTCACATCAGTGCATCTAGACATTGTATTTCGAAGCACATTTATGCGATGAAGTGTATTTATATTCATGTCCAGGCCGTCACCTTGCATATTCACTTACATGTGTGTGGCTGCATGAGTGAACTCTGTGTGTATACTGTATGTATGTGTTTATGTGTGCTCCTCCATCAGTAAAGCTTTACCCCTCCCACACAGGGCCAATCCAATCAGACGTCACCACAGGAACCTGATATAATGATCGCTGTGGAGTGTGCTAATTAACACTGAATAGAGCTCATAAGCACAGCTACTTTGCCAACAAATCAGCCAACAGCACACAGGCGTTTGTCAATGAGCCGAGCAGAGACAGGGTCACACACTCAGCACAAAATCCAACAAATTCCGAGGAAAGGGCATTGGCACCTACAGACACATGTGCAGCACAATGAGAATGCATGCTTCTTTAATATGAGTGTAAACAGCATGACAAGGCACGAGACTTTGAGAGAGTCGTGTCCTTATTCAAGTGCCCCAAGGCTGTTTTCACTCCCTGCTGCAGTAAACAGTATCATTATTTATATCACCATTGCCTATGAGGGTGTGTGCATACAGTGAGAAAGCACAACACTAGCTGGTATAGCAGCGCACAAAATCAAACACACAAGTGCGCGCTCACACACACACAACTGCTGGTCTCCTTTGAGATGTCAGCGATCTGCTCACGGTTTGGTGGAGCCATTGTTCAGAAAGGCTCATATTCTTTAATGGGGGGGTCTTTTGTTGTTGTAAACAGCATGAATTTTTAATCCAGTCCAAGATTCTGGGCTGGTAATGAATGTGTCTCAGCAGCCTGCCTCTCTGGGGAGGGAGGCCCCTGGCTCCTACTGCTAAGTTTCATCAATGCCTGACTTCTGGAGGAATCAGCCTGCTATGCCCCACCAATGAAGCACATACACAATTATATAATAATGTGCTTGTGGGCCCACATATGCACACACAAGTTAACTCATGTACATACACAACACACACACACAGTACATATATACACTACCAGTCACAGCTTTAGACACACCTTCTTCTGCAGTGTTTTTTCTTTATTGTTATTATTTTCAACAATGAGTATGTTTTATATTGTCAATTCTTAAAATTAGCCAGCTTTTGCTTTGATGACAGCTATGCACTCTTGACGTTCTCTCATCAGATTGACAAGGTGGAATGGTTTTCAATTCACAGACTGCCTTGTCAAAAATGTGGTGAAATATCTTGCCTACTTAATGCACTTTAGACCAACAGTTGAGTTTTGTGAAGACTAAAGGTAGGTACAGAGTCAACAGCTCTATTGGTGCTACTACAACTACTGTACAAATTCATATTATGGCAGCAAATACTCTAGTTAAGAGAAATGACATCATCCATCATTACTTTAATAAAATAAAAGTCAGCGAATATGAAAAATCTCAACAACTGTAAGAATGTACTGTATGTCTGCCACTTAAATGCCGAGAAGCATTTATGTAGGCTCTAATCCGAGGTGCTGCAAAACAGAGGTTTCTGAGGCTGGTCATTTTAATAAACGTATCCTCTGCAGCAAAGGTAGCTTCTGGTCTTCCCTGCGATGGTGCTCACGAGAGCCAGTTTCACCATAGAATTTGATAGCTTTGGTGACTGCACTTGGGGATACATTGTGGGATCCCCCACAATTTGCAGAAAGGCAGCAACATTTTTCAATTAACTCAACCCCTTTCTATTGAGTCCCTTCCCCTAGCCAAGCTGATTTTAGGAGAGGTTCTATGTTTTTCTTTTCCTTCCTTGCCTTTTTTTCCCCTCAGAGGATCCATATCTTCGACTCTGCAGCACAAGGCTGTCACTCATTTTATTAGTCCAAAGCTTGCTCGTTCAATAGTGTCAATTCCAAGCCTCGGACATTGACTTAAAAGAACTCCTCCTCAACACCCTGCCCCAAATCAACCACTTCCTCCACAGAAATTTTCCTCCATCAAGCACTTTCACCAGCAACAGTAAAATGCGTTAAAGCTCCTCCCAAACTGCCTACCACTTTATCTTTATCTGCATCTTTTAGTGGAGTTGCAGACACTCTTAGACTGCACATAATGACTGTGTGCAAGCTTTGACAAAAGCATGTACATAGTTAAAAGTTAAAGCCCTACAATTTTTTGTTTTTAATTTATGCCTTACTTTATTCCTGACACTTTAGCAGTCTTATCTAAGACTCTAAAGCGAAACAGTAGTTGTGTGATCTTGAGGCTGAAAATAGACATGCTCCCATTGGAGCCTCTCCTGTCATGGAGAAAAGCTTCAATAAAACTGAGAGATGTATTCCATATGTCAAAGGGTTAAATCAAAGTGCTGCTTTTTTAAGTAAAAAAGCGATGGAATTCTCCCTTCCTCTTTTTTTTCTGTCTTCCCCTCCCAAAGCGATTAAATTGCTGATTGATTTTTGTATCAGCTCAATTTCTTACCCCTCGCTCTCCGTCTCTTGCCATTGATCCTCACAAGGCTGCTGACTCCAAAGTCAGAGGACCCATCCTCTCTGGCCTCCGGAAATGAACTTGTTAGATGGGCTGTGCAATTTATTGCTCATGAGGCCAGAGTGTCTCTGTGTGTATATGAGAGTGTCTATGGTGTCTATGGTGTGTGTCTGTGTGTGTGTGTGTGTGTGTGTGTCTGTGTGTGTGTGTGTGTGTGTGTGTGTGTGTGTGTGTGTCTGTGTGTGTGTGTGTGTGTGTGTGTGTGTGTGTGTGTGTGCGTGCAAATGCTGGTTTCAGGATCAGACATTTATTGCATATGTGTGAGAAAAGAAGAGTTAAATATACTGGAGAATGCATATGTGTCTCTGACAGTATTACACATTATGCCACACAAGTTGGAGCTGTTCGGATTTTTAATAAGTTTTCAATGTCATAAATCGTATCCTCTTTGACATCTTTAAGATTTAAAGTGTCCTGTTTACCTTTGACTGTCTGATCTTCTGTAGTAAGTTTACCATCCAAGTTATAGAACTGTTAATCATGTTATGCTTTTGTTTGTCAGTTTTCTGCTGAGGTAGAATGGTGAACGTCCCTCCACTGTATTCCTCAATGTACTGCTCACTAATCTGTCCTATCTCCCCATATGTGGCGTCAGACACAGCCCTGTCCTCTACTGCAGCCTTCTCTGACATATTGATTGGGTTCCATTTAAAAGCCCTGTTCTCCCACTGTTATTTACTCCAATAGTAAATCTTTACAATGCCGTAAAAGACTGTTTTACACACTTGGGTTATACAATCTCCCTGCAGCAGCAGCCAGACAGGCATGTGTCAGGCCCAGAAAGGAGGTGTGGGCTCAGCACCTCATCCCTCCCTAGAGGCAGATGCAGTGAAATTGCACACAATGTGCCACAGCTAAATGTATGGTAATTATAACATCTCAGCAAACAACAGGCCATGGAAGCTTGAATGATGAGTATCCATCAGAATATGTGGACCAGGCAGTGAAAAACTCACGCACAGGCTTTGGCTCATGAACTCTCAGAGGTCACTAAGCATAAGCGTAAATAATTCAGCTCGGATATAGCCGAGGTCTTTATTTCATTAAAGGACATATGCTCCGCTTGTTCCCACAGCCTCTCTTCACTGCCGACACTAGACTGTCAGCCCTGCCCAGACGCAGTGTTACTATGGTCCACATGGCCGAGTCACACCAGAGGTAATAATTACTTAATTTAGGAGCAGGGAGGCGGGCCATGCTTGGCGTTTATTGGTGTTGATGTTGAGTAGACTTCAAAAAGTCACTAGGTCCATAATTTATCTCTCTCCATGGACCCTGAGTGTTTCAGGAACAGAGTGACGAAGACATAGAGAGTAAATGAGTGTGAGAGCAAGGAAGAGAGAGTATATGTCTATGTCTTTTTTTTAGTTGGTGTTTAATACTGCTTGGCTGCTGACTTTGGTGTACTTATTCTTTGATGTCAGTAACATGATCATCAAGTATCTTTTCCCCCCAACCCCCTGCAGTAGTTTTGCACCAGCAGCCACACATTCCCCCTCACAAACTCATCTAAGTTGAACTTGGCTATCCAAATCATCTGCCTCTGGTAGCGCTCACATGGGATACCCAAGCCGAAAGTGTACACTTGAAAAAAAGATCATTTGGAATAAACAATAAATAATTCAGTATGGCGGTTAAATAAGTAATAGTGTGATATCTATTTCTTTGGTGGCGCTATTGCCTTGCTTTATTTATTAATGGACTTAATAGACACCCAGTCTTGCCATGAAGAGTAAAGTCTAAAATGTCTATAGAGAGTCTCTTGAACTGAGTCCTTGAGGGAAAGAGAAAGTTACGACTTAGTTTATCTTGTCTCTCACTTCATATGCCTTTATGTCCGTCTCTGAAGTAGTGAGACAGAGAGTGCAGTCTAGACTTTTTATTTTGTGGGGGATACATAGGGGAAAGGGTCAAGGAGTGACATGAGCCAGCTGTGGAATCCTGAACATAGCGGCTCCCCTCATTCTTCCCCTCCTTCACATCCCACGCACACAAACGTATTCCCATCCCATAATAGCCATGAGATGCTCCAAAAATACCCTCCCCCACCCCATCTAGAGTAGGATATCCACCCTCCGCTAGGGAGATAGAATGTCTCTCTCCATATCTGGCAACCATGACCACAAATTAAGTGAGGGCTTCTGTGAAATATTCCTTTCGTGTGGCTCTGGGTTTAAAAGCACCCAGAAGGATACAGACACCTTTGAAATGACTTGAAATGAACACTTAAATACCTATTCACAATTAATACAACATTCTTCACAAGCCTTCTTTAACTAGAGGGCTTACTGTCCCTGAGCCACCCAGCTTTAAGTTGGGATAAGAACCCCGAATCCAGCTCACATAGCATACCTCTGAGCTGAGTATCTGCAAGGAACTTTTACTCTACATGCAACCATGTGACTTCCGACTTTTGTCTGTTGTCCTCTCAAAACTACTACTGAACTATAAATGGTTAATTGTGAATATTATTTTCTGATTATAAAGGAGTTGAGTGAAAACCAAGTTAGTCAAAGTTAATTACAAACTGCAAATACTAACTTTGCTTTTATCACCTATGCTAATGGTTCCCTTAAGAAGAAATCTTAGTTAATATGGTGGAAGGATGCAAGTGGCAGTGAACTAAGGTGGGTGGGCTAATGGGCTGTTGTTCATGTGTTGACACCTTCTAATATGTTGGCAAATGTGTGCCTCAGTGGCCAGTCAACAACTTGTTAATATACAGTCACAACACTCTCTGCTGTGGGGAGGACTGGGGCAGTAGAGGCAGTGTGGAGCAGGACTGAGGAGTGTAAGCACTTTAGCAGATAGGTAGAGAGGAACACATCGTCATCCTGAAACACGGCTGGCTGCAGCCAGAGGCTGTAAATCTTGCACCGGCAGAATTTCAACACTGGCTGCAGTGTGACCAAGCACCTGCACATATCCTGCAGTCTACAATGTAAACACTACAATGTACTAGAGAAATACAACTAGACCTCTAAATACAATATGCACATTTCTACCATTTTATTACTATAATTGAAGTTGTTGTAGGACATTGTGGGTATTGCAAAACAAAAGATGTGTGAGCATGTGCCTACCTACATATAAATACAGGTGCGCCCATGCAACACAACAATAAACAAATTTGCACACATGCAAACAATTACACATGCATTCCTCACTATGTGAAACAGCCAAGGGTGGAAAGAGGATAAGAAAACACTGTCAGGTCTGGGCCCTCTGGCCTGTGGCTGTTGGGAGGAGAGGATGCCTCTCACCTCCCATTTCCCCTGTTCCACAGGAGGCCCATCTCCACACCGCCACTGACCCTTCAATCCCACATGGCTAACTGGGCTCCTGTGTATTCAGCAGAGAAACACTGAAGAGAAAAAGGGGGTGGGGGGCTACAACATCTGGGAACCATCAACCGAAAAGAACCTTAGATCCTAAGATTCCATCCTCCCCCCCTCCATCCCCCCACTCCAGTCCCAACACTACCTTCCCTCTCCATCTGTCTCCCTCCCTCACTTTTCTTCTCTTCCTCTCATACTCCCCCTCCTCTTCCTCTCCTCCCCTAGTCCCGGCTGCCCATCATTTCCATGTCTCTTCGGCAGTGGGCCTAATCCAAACAGATTGTCTGTTTCAAAAACATACTCCCTTTCTCAGCCCCCCTGCCCCCATCTCTGTCCTATGTTCATCCCAGGGAACAGACGCACTCTTTCATAAGCCGTTTTCACATATGCACTCCAGTCCATGTCTGGAGTATCAGGTCCGGACATTGTGCGGAGCTGTACATTCACACATGCAGCACACAGCACGAAAAAGTCCAGGTGACGGGCATTCTCACGTGGGGAAATAGTCTGTTTAGTTTTGAGGTAGGGGGGTGGTCACTGTCTAGTGTGTGCAGAAGGAAAGTCAAGACAATTGTGTTTTGTTCAAAGTAGAGCCCGTCACATGAATAGAAACTATCATAGAAAGTGTCATATACAGTATATAACTTCTGGTTTCCTGAGAGAGAGAAGCGCAAACCAACGACATCAGCATCAGCATGGTATATATCTCCTAAACTGTCTGGTGCTGTGCTGTACGGACTAACTGAAAGGAAAGGCCCACTCGCTAGCTGTGAATCCTCCGGACAATTACCTGCTATATTCACACATGGGCTCACACAGACTCACAAAGTCCGGGTAATCTCCGAGCTGATTGACTCGGACATTTGTGTTCTCACCGGGGTGAAGTCTGGAGATGTTCAGGGTTCCAGTGCATATGTGAAAGCAGCAATAGAGGGAGGTGCTGGTGTCAGTCGGGTCTAGGTTAACAGGTTACTGCTGTCCAGTGCCATTTCAGGATGAATGAGCTAGCCAGACCCTAAAGCACTTTGGCAGATTCCAGTTTAATACTCAGTCCTGACACAGCATCATCTAACTCTCTCCAACCCTCTCCACTCCGCTCACTTCCCCACTAAGCTGATATACAAATGGCCACACCTGGCCACATAAGCACACTGTGCGTGTGTGTTTGTTTGTGTGTGTGTGTGTGTGTGTGTGTGTGTGTGTGTGTGTGTGTGTGTGTGTGTGTGTGTGTGT